>WHYT01017465.1:324289-481427 GCA_009806455.1 Tetrax tetrax | reverse complement strand
TGCTGAGTTCTTATTTATTTTTGGTATACACCCAGTTGTTTTTATGCTGGATTATCACTGTCTGTCTATCTCTTTTCTCATTGCTTTTACCATGTCATCTAAATGTCAAAAGTACAAAAATCCACCTCTTGTAACGGGAAAAGGATGAAGATTTTCCATCTTGCTTTGGTGCTCTGAATACTTTCATATCTGTAATATAACTGTTTCTCAGTAAATAATTCACCCAGATTTGGACACCCTCTTTTGTCTGCAGCGTCTCCCTCTTCTGTAACGGCAAGAACAATTTTGTTCTGCTGCAAAGCCTCCTTATTTATACTTGCTATTATTTTGTCTATTTCCTTGCATTACTCTTTGAGGATGATGGAAGAAGGTGGCAATGCATTATCTCGCAAAACGAGAATGTGTGGATATGCATATGGCCAGACATCTTAACCTTTTTGTTCTCAGTGGAGCAGGCAAACTCGCACACAAGCCTCTACGTTACCTCATCCTGCAGTGCAGAGACCCGTTCTTACTGAACAGAGCTGGATTCTGCTCTCACTTTCTTCACAGAATGTTGTCCTTTGCTCTTCCCTTATTTCTCATCTTCTCAAAATAGTCCATGGTGGGGATGTTCAAAGCAGTATCCACTCTTATGGATAACGAAATCTCCCACCAGCTCGCCAGGTCTTGCAGTCAGTTTCTCAAATAGTCGCAAGGGCTTGAGGTTTGGCTGTATTTCTGCTGAGTCTTGATGAAGACTGAAATGTTTTGAGTTTTCCTGTTGCTGAGAGCATCTTTCCTCATTGTGCAAGTGCCAGTCTGGAATGAGATGCTTCCCACAGGACCGTGCCTTGTCACAGACCAAATTAGCAGCAAGAATGGCATTGTAAAGGGCAGCAGAAAGTCCCGATGTTGCATTGCCCAGGGGAAATGAATGTTACTGCCCTCTTCAGCCTGTTGTGTTGGGGTTTTTTTCCCCACAGAGAGAATTTCTGCAGCTCCCCTAATAGCAGTAAAGACATCTGTTTGCAGCTGCAGAAGTGAGATGTGTCAATAGCTGTGCTGGGCAGGGCAGCAGCAAAGTCACTGCAATGCAGGAAGCTCAGCGCACATTAATTTTCTATGTTTTCTGTCCATGCACCCCGCAGGCTGGTCTAGCTTTGTCCTCGGGGCACAGCCCTGCCAGGCTTGAAGTGATGCCAACGAGCTGTGGCCCTGGTGAGGGGGACAGTGTCCTGCTACTGTAAGGCAAAGCCTCAATAGACTTGGGGGATGGAAAGGTGCCATCACAGGCACAAGGCTTCTGTAACTTGCTTTAGTTTATATGCCCTTGTGACTTACATTTATTTCTGCCAGAACAAATTATGTTCAGAAACATCACTTTATGGATTAGAAATGCTTATCAAATTCCCTTTATCTGTTTTGTTATCTGCCTATCCTCACTCCAAAAAAAGAAGCTACACCCTTCTCATATTTTCTTATATTTCTTTAACTTTTACCTTCTGTACTGTGGTGGCCAGTTAGGCAGACGTCAGTGCTTACAAGGCTTGTCTTTTCTAGATGAAGTACTTAAAATTATAAAGGATAAATGTATGAAACCTGGGAACAATATCAGCTATCATGCCTCTCTTCTCCAGAAACATTTTTCTTATTACAACTTGAATTATGATTCCTGTAACAAATTCTAAAGCATATGTATTGATTCAAGTGCAGAAAATGCCCGAAGTGTCATTAAGTTTGCCGTGACTGTTTCTGTCAATATTTACTGTTCGGGTAAGTGCAGTTCATGCTGTAAACAACGCCATGGTAAATTGGTGGAAGGTAGTGCTTGTATGTATACGCATACATACCTTTACTGCAAGCCAACTCATTTCCTGCTTTGTGTTGCCTACAGTCATATAGGTTTTTAATGGGGATTTCGGGCACTACCCACTTCTATATGTGCGGTAAGATTCAGAAGCTTCAAATCCACTTGGTGATCTGGCAAATAGCACTCCAAGAGTTCATAGTTTAGCTTTGTGATGTATTATAATGTGGATTTACAGCTGTTTGGCAGCCTGGTGGGTAGAGGGGTAAATGTTCTTTCCTCTGGGAGCCTCCAGCCTGGCAGTACCTGTGTGTGACGCTCGGAGCTCAGGGCGAGAGGATGGTTATGCCCTCCCTGGGGAGGGACCAGTGCCCTACTGCTCCGGAGGCTCCCACGGATGCCCTGTGCTGCCAGCTGCCTTTTGAGATGGGGTATAAAGATCTGATAGTTAGCAGAGAGTGCGGATTTGAGGTGGTAACAGATTTTCTTTACAATAAGCTTGCCAAACATTTTGGTTTCATTGCACTTCTTCTGGCAGTGATAGATATATTAATTAGCATTTTTATCGCATAATAGTCTATAGCCTGAAAATGTCAAATTGTGAGCACATTTGTAGATTAAGTTTAACTATTAGTGCTTTTCCAGGAATTATATATAGATATGTATTATTTCTTTATTGGCAATATTAAATCATAGTAGTTGGAGAGCTATACATCTGTTCTTTATTCATTTTTCCCCTGCCATCAGAAACATGCAGATATCACAGCATCTCATCCAGCTGTCAGTATTTGAAGATCTTTTCTCTTTTAAAGTCTCTTATGTAGTTATATATATGGAGGAGTAGAGGATATAAAGGTTTCATCGGTATGCTTTTTTGTAACTTAATTTATATTTATTATTTTTTCAAGGAGTGAAATTTGCATGCCTATGAGGAGAAAAAGAGGTGGACTATGAAACATTGTTCTCAATGGCAGCAATGAAAGTGTTCCGTGATTTGGGATGTTAGAGCAAGTCTGCTGGGAAATGGATTAGTAGGCCAGGAGAGGGTATTGTGATCAAAGTGCATAGTAAATTAATTTACCTCACACTCCTGCAATTTATCACACAGGTATCACCTCTACACATGAAAAGATAGATGAGTATGGATGCAATATTGCTCTAGTGCTTATATCTTATTCCAGAACTTAAATAATTTAATACTCCTGCTTTAACCTTATTGAAATATTAAAACCCTGCAATCCCTTAGATTTGCTTTTGTTACAACTGTAACATTACATTTTCCTGTCATTATGACACTGGTTCATAATTGCAGCTCAGACAGGTCTTTGGCCATTTGAGTGGAAAGCAAAACTGGTTTTGACTGGTAAATGCTAAGCAATTTCATCATGAACAAGGACACGCTTTATAAAAAAGGAGGAATTACAGATTCACTGATATCAGGAGCCCTTTTTAAAAGAACTTTTTAATTTGCTCACCCCTGCAACTTTTGGCTTGCAGTCATTTCCCATCTATATAGCAGTTCTGAGGGATTTTTTTTTTTTTTTTAAGTTGCAGTTGTTATGCTTCACAATTAGACTTGGCTGGTAAACAGTTCATTAAAAATAGCTACTTCAAAGCAAGATGAAACAAGTCTTTTGGAGGTTTTGATGGAGAACAGAACTAAATAAAGATCTGTCTATTGTTATAAAGGGTGTCTAAGTCGAGAGGGGAGGAGGTGGTGGTGCAGTGAAATTGTGCACAGGAAATGCACAGTTATGTCCTGGCCTGAATCGTGGGAGCTGAGAGTTCTCGTTTACTACTCACAGTCCAGAAAAGCGCCCTGACAAGGCTGCTGTAGTCTGTCTATGACTTTGGCCAAAAACTACCTTGTTCCTAACCAGCTCTTTCCCATCAAAATTAATGCCAAGTGGCTCTCCTCAAAGTTTCAGCTGTACAGAATGTGCTATCAGATTACAAAAAGACTTCCTCAAAAAAAAAAAAAAAAAAATCCTGATTAGCTATAGTCACTGTGCTTAATTCAACTGAGCTGAGCTGGTCCCTGCTGCTCGTGGAGCTGGCGAGCGCAGCGTTGCAGAGCAGAGGGTTTGCTCCTCTCCTGCTGTCCCACATCCTCTTTCAGATGATTGCTTGGCTCCTGTCTGCAGAGCCTCTGACTTTTTCAGCAGGAATCCTTTTATTGTCTGGGTCTCTCCAATTAATTACTTATCTCCAGGTTTTTAAAAAATTTCATAATTGGTGTATGTAGCTGTCTGTTTCCCCTAAAGTCTGAAACCATTTTATGTGCATCTTATGGAAGTGTGCAATCAGCTCAATTAATGCTAATTGCAATTTCTGAGACTCCCATGAATTCTTCACTTTCTGAAGGGAGAAGAGCTTTCTTGACAGTTATTTATGGGTAGAGGTCAATCTTATTTGATTGCTAAGACCTGATAACTCAGAGTGGCTCTTCCTAAAGTATTTTTGGTTCAATTAATTTGCTTTTACCACTGGATCTAACACATTCTCTTGCAGTAAATCACCTGCTAACAAGGCTACATCTCTTTAAATCTGTTCAGACTTGCTTGTTCTTGTCAGACTTGCATTTGAGGAAAAATGTGTAACTGAAAACGTTTATAGAAGATTCAAAATAAAAATCCACTTACTGGGATATTTCAGTTTACCTGATATTTCTGAAGTGAAATAGTGTCACATCTAAATGTCTTGAGAATTTACACCAACATTTTTGGTGGTGTGGTTTTGGTTTTGACCATCCTTTGCATATTTTTTCTATATTTTTGCCATAGATTTTTAGTGTTTCTTGGATTTTTTTTTGTTGTTTAAGGGCTCAGAGCCTTTACCTTCAGTGTGAAAATACGACACACACCAGACATCAGGATGCATATGCTGAGGCTGCTCTCTGCATCTGGCAGTGATATCGGATCAGCTCGGGCCATCACAGCATGGCCACACAGACCAAGGCCGATTCGGTTGGCTGCAGGGAAGTGTGCAGGAGAAATAAGCTAAACCATGAGGGCGGCAGCGCTTCTGAAAGCTCGTTGGATGGTGAGGTGGTGCAAACATTGGAACCCAGACTCCAAAACTGGCAAGAAAAAAAGTGATGGAAGAAGTTGCTACTCTTATAGATAAGGAGGAAATCTTTCCAAAACAGGCAGTTGGCTCTTAGTCGAGTTTTCATCGTAGTGTTACTCCAACCACAGAATGCAGGCACCAAGTTAGACCACACTGCTTCAATGGCATTTTACAAGTGTTGCCCAAAAGACTTGGAGCAGTAGAGAACTGTTTGCTAGGGTTATAAGTAAAGACTCTTAAAAAATGAGATTCATTGATGGCTCATGTGAGGAGTTTTCAAATGAGCTAAGTGACCCATCACAGAAATGAGTTTAATCATTTAGTCTTAACCAGTGCATAATTAATCTCTTTTGCTGAGGTAGAAAGTTTGTCATGACAGGTCTTGTTCAGGTCCACAAGAATGAGCAGTACATAACTAGATCTGCAGGTGACACAGAATTGTTTAGGTGGTCAAAATGGAAGAAGGAGGTAGCAATCTTAAGAGAAGGCCAAATCTACAGAACCACTTTGCCATGTGTTATTCTAATCATAAATCAACAATATGCTGGGATTAAAAAAAAAAAAACAGATTAGAGACTTCAATGATTAATAAAAACATCTGTAGCTATATTCAGATATGCTTTTTTAGCTTATAACCCTCACTTTAACAGTACAAGCTTGCTATTCACCTCTTAACTTCAAGTCTCTAGTGAAAATCCTAGCCATGCCTGCACTAAAATCTGTGCCTATCTCCCTGATGTCCGTGACATCTGGCTTTTAAGTCTGATGCAATGTAGCCTGAATAAAATTCTTCTCTTACCATGGCTAAACAGGACTCGTCATTGTGTCAAACCTTACTTTTCAGTATTGTCCACTGTAAATAACTCCATCCCGCTTGTAATGTGCATGCTTGACGCAGCTTGACACATGCTTGGTACAGCTCCTTAGCTTGTGTCATCCTGGTCACCTCTGAATCATGCTGCATGATCCATCTAAGATGCAATTGTTCAAGTTTATATGTGCAACCAGGCATCTTGTTAAGTCTCTTGTCTCATGCTCTGATTATTTCCATCTTCATTTGTCTGTTTTTCATAAGGTCTGTTTTTCATAAGTTCTGTTATACTGTGCTAGTGGCTATCTGAATGGTGAGGCAAAGCCTGTCCTTAGCCTGTACCTCATCTTCCCTCTGTCCTGGTATCCCCTCTGCTATTGCATCAATTGTAAACTGCTTGTTCTGACTTTATTAAAAGCCTTTTTGGTCTATTCCCAGCAGATTTATTTCTTGTTTATTGTGTTGTACATGCTTTCATGTGCATTTTCACATTGTGCAGGTTTTCATGTTGTTCCTTCACATAGTACTCTATGTGCTCTTTCAAAGTACCAAGCCACTTTAGCGTTAGCTGTTGTTGGGATACTGGATTAGACGTAACAATTGGTTTGATATTCTGTGATAACTTCTCTATAACTGTGGAAAGAAAGACTTTCTTTAGGTAATCTATCTTTGAAAATCTGTGCTTAGGGTAACAGATAAATTATCCTTAAACTCGGGCAACCATGTCTGATCTACAAAGGCACTGCTGGGGACGTGCTGGTTTAGGTACCCAAATGGTGGTTTGTACCTACTGTGATTTTTCAGCCATGAATTTTTAGGCATCTAGTTTAAAAGATCAGTTGCGTAAGGATTTCATTTCAATGTGTCTTAGTCCTCTGAATATTCCCCAACCCGTCCCCCAAAAAGAAGATTCTGGGCATATCCACACAATGCGAAGGAAAGCAGAGATGTCCTAGATAGAGCCTGTATTAGCTCCAGAGCCAACATAGCTGCATCAGGATGTATTAGCTTTGATTGCTGTGCTTACTTGGAACTCTGCTTCCCTAGAAGAAGGGAACTGGAAGAACTCTTCCCTAGAAGAGACTTCCCTAGTCTTTGTGTTGCCCCAGCATCACCCATGTGTTGATTGCAAATTTACCCTCTGCGCTCGGGTATTCAGTGCAGACTAGTTTTAAGCTATTGTATCAGTTTACATGCTTATAAGACCAAAATTCAGTATTTTAGTTTATCAAAGATTATCTTAATTACACATGTGTTTGTGCTATGTATTTCTCAGATTTCATTAATAAACTAACAATTATCAACAACAGTTATTAAAAGGCATAGCTAAAATTTAGTATAGATTGAATCACTTATGCATGTGAGTATACATAATATGGGGTGCCCTTGGTTTATTAATCTGAACCAAACTGTGCTGCTCTGAAAGGAGGAAGGTGTTATTAAAGTGAAGTATATGTGCATAGCCAGGCTGTTGCCTTACGAACTGTGGTGATAAACCTGAGGCTTAGGTACTCTTGAAAAAATCCCCCATGGAGAAGTGCATACATTCCTTTATAATAAGTCAGAGACTTACACCAGGATTTCTGCTGGTGGTTGTAGCCTGTGCCCTGGCAGCAGTCAGCAAACACTTAATTAGCATCTGAACCCAATGTTAGGGCCTCAAGGGTGACCTTCAGTAGAGGGGAGCAATCGGACACTTTTAATTTCCTAATTACTGAGTGGGGCTAATGGATGCATGGCGACATCAATTCCACACAAACTATTCTTGTTCCTCTTGGGTTCCTCAGACTCCTTTGCTGGTATTGATTGCATCTCTGCCCTGGAAAATGTATAGGCAGTGTGAAAGAGAGCTATTTTGGCTTGAGGTGCTGCGAGATCAACACTGTCATAGTACACATAGTGATTTAAATGCGATATTCCAAAAGGAGGGCAAGATACTGTAGCTCATCTTCACTGAAATAATAGTTATTAATAAAACTGTGGTCTGTTTTCAAGGAAATAAATATGTAACAGGGGATTCCCTCAGAGTTGAGGCATTTAAATTGCTCCAGTCAATGGTTCACGTAATACCATCAGCAATATTTATTAAACATAACTCTCTGAAAAGAAGCTAACATTTTTAAATGTCCACGAGTGCTCACTACTTCTGCAGCTCCACTGCTAGTATATACATGCAGCGTGCTCACAAAGTATCCCCTATTCACTGAGGACTGCTAATTAAGCAGACAAAGTGACTTAGGTCAGGGTAGAGCAGGCAGGTTCTGGGTTGCAGACCCCGCTGCCAGCCAGTGCCGAGGGTCAGTGACCAAGTGTTGGATTCGGAGGTCACACAAGAAATTCTTTCCTTTGCAGCGCGGTGACACGGGGTCTGGCTTTCCCCCCTCTAGCTTTTCGACACCTCTGGTAGCATAGCTCAAGCTTGTGGAGTGACCTGGAACTAAGTAATGACTCTGCATGAAAGTAGATTTCCTGGAGTAAAATACTAGTAAGTGTGCAAAGTAGTGATTATACCGCTTTAAAAATTACTAATTTAGTTCAATTTTTCGTGATGTCTTTTAATGCTTTTCACTAGTTTTGTGTTGTGAAGAATGGTAAATAACTGCTTGGTCTTTCCATGGTTATCTGCTATTTTATATGCCTTCCTGTGTCCCTTCCCTTTATTTGCTCCTGCTGGAAATGAAGTGTTTAAATCTGTTTAGTGGCCTTGATCACCTTCTGTATTTTGCTGGTGTCTCTCCCACTTTGCCTTGTTTAGGATGGGAATCTTAAATTTTACCCTTTAGTATAATTTAACTATGTTCCTTCTCTACTATTTTTTTTTTCTAAGCTATTTTTCTAGCACCCAAATTGTCTGAAATTATGGCTGAACTATCATTTTTTTTTTTCCCCCAACCTGACATTGTTTACTCATTACAAATACCTTGGAGAAGGTGCAGTTGACTGTTACGACTTCAAGTGGAATTGCATCTGTTTCATTAACTCTTGTATAATTTAATTATTTTCCCCGTTTTTTAAGGAAACAAAAACAACAACAAAAAAAAAATCAATTGAAATGCAGTTCAACAAATGAAAATAACAATTAATGTTGGCTTTCAAAGTGAAGCAGGAGGAGTTAAGGCTGGTATTCCCATCAGAGCCCAAATGCTATTTTTCTTCCTTTGATAATACCAACAAAGTGGAAGCAGCTTGGGCAGATTTGTGTGGGGAGGTGTAAAAGTTGTGGGAGTGTGGAAATAGCAAAATAAATTTATCTTCATCCCACTACAGTGTGTCATTGCAGCTGTTTATTTCAGTAGCTGTTCCACATAAAATACCGAAGCAGAGCCAGCTTCTCCGCCGCCTCAAACTGGCTGCAGTATATGGGTATTTTCAGGTGACGGGCCAGTAAGCAACAACAGCCCTGGATGCTGCCTGTGTTGCCACGTGTGCCTTGGGCTAGATGTAGGTCCTGCTTCATCAGTCAGCAAAAAAAAAAAAAAAAAGAAACCCCTGCCATGATCTGTGCCTGTCAACAGCAGAAAAAAAAATGTGAAGCTCTCTGAGGAGGAGCTTGAGGTTGGAGGATGCTCTTACCTTGCAAATTTGGAAACCAGCACTCTGTGATTTTTTTTTTTTTTTTTTTTCTTTCAATGTCTCCATTCCTGAGGGGAGCAGTGGGACACATGCTTAAAAGGGTTCTCCTGTTTCTCTGCTACCTTCTCCCTCTCACTGGGAAAGTGCCATAGTGAGTCACCTTTTTAAAAACAAGAAGTGACTTTTGGAGTTTTGCTGCTGCTATTGACTGTATGTAGGGTGAACTCCAACACCACTCTGAGCCAGCATCCCTGCCTTTACAGGGCTGTGTACTTTGACTCTGATATAAATTAAAGGCATTAGCTCTTCCCCAGGTCTCCTATGGCACCTGTGAGTTGTTGCATTGGAAAGCAGCCTCACCATCTGCTCCCAACTTTTCATCATACCTGGCCAGAGACAGGCTTTTAGCTGAGGTGTGACTCTGGGTAGAAAGATGAGAAGAGACTTTGGACAATTAAATACAGATTCTTTGGTATTTATTGAACTATCAAATTTAATAAGAAAAATAACTGTTGCAAATGTAAAATTTTTCTGAAGATCAGCTGCTGCTAAATGAGATTCTGGTGCTCCTATACTTAGAAATGCTTAACATAAATTATGACCTAATTAACATTTGCATGGTAATCTAGACTTCCTACAGCTTATTCTGCTAATTAACACATGACAAATGATCAAGAATTAATATTTCATTGAAACATAACTTGTCTGAGAAAGCCCATTAATGCTGCAGAGAACATCTCATTCCCTTACAGCTTTATACCTGGAAAGTGTCCTGTTACAGTTAAGACTATTATATAAATTTTGTCATTAAAATTATTTGTTATTAGACAAATTACTGCAATAAGAATGACTGGAAGTGTTTCATATTTTTCTCAGGTCTACTTAAAAATAAATGAATACATGTCCTGACATGATTGACTGGGCTAATTAGGGTTCAGGGTAGTTGGGATTCTTCCGTAATACCCCACTGGCCTTCAAACAGGCAACTTCAAACAGGTTGAAACATGAAACAAGTGTGAAACCCATGTGCTCTTCTTCTGTGGCTGTTTATTTGCAATGTGAAAGGAAAACCTCCAGTCTGTGCAATGCAGCGTTATGAGCAGGTTAGCTCCGAGGAGGCCAATATCGGCTCCGAGCACACGCAGCGGCGTGCAGAGATACCAGCTTGGCTCCTCAGCTGCTGTTGGCGCATTCACTCTGTGTTTCATGTTTTCCCCTTTTTAATGCTGCAAAACATCCTTGTGCTTATTGCTGCCGTGGTGGGGCCGGGTTTCCAGCACCCGCAGTGGGACCCAGCTCCTTGTCCTCGCCTTTCCTGCAGACATGCGTGCCTCTTTGCAGGATAGGGATGTCTCAGCACCCGCTTGGAGTTTCTCATCTTAAATGGATGGTGAAGTAGATATTATGGCTTAAACAGAGAGCTTACTCCTCAGGAAAAAATACTTTATTTAGATCTGCAGGAAAAGGAAAAGAGCCTGAAGGCTTCAGTAAATGTGTATATGCTAAGGATAATTAACAATTAAATAATAATTAACTGCTAACTCATATAGCCAAGAAACTGAAGTTTTAAATCAAGGTTGTAATTAGGACTACATGATCAATGCAGCACAAAAATCCAGTGAACTAGTTCCTTGAGTTCAAAGTGATTGAGTACTGGCTATTCTTGCTGTGTTTTTTTTCAAACTTTTCTATTTCTGAGCACTGTTTACTGTAAATTTCAATACAGATGTGTCTCCTTGGGCTGAAACAATAAGTCTGATTACCCTTAAACTCAAAAATAATAAAATGAAAACATTTTCTTCTGATTGTATTTCTATGCAAATAATACCACTTAAAACAATAGGTATCCTTTTGCAGGAACCTGAGTCTCACCTTCATGGTTTGGTCACCAGGCACATCTCTGCAGACATCACTTGCTCCGTTTGTTTTAGTTAATGTATCATCATTTGTTCACTAAGCAATACATCCTTAGCAATTGATCAGTTAAAATGCCTATTGGTTTCAGAAGGAATCTCAGCTGCTTACAAAATACAGGATCTGCTCTCTAAGGGAAGAGCAGAAAACATGCACATATTAGACTAACATTTGCTTTGTTTTAAAGTCAAATTAATTTTGCCTTGCCTGAAGCCAAGAAGGAACTTAATCATGTATAGAGAGTCTGTAATAAATCCTGCTTGACATATGGTATTTCCCTATGAGCTTTCAAAAAGGAGGGGGATGCAGCAGATACGTTGTTCAGGGACAAAGGCCTGGTATTTCTCGAGCACCAGCTGAACTCCGACATTTTGTGTGTGGTTTTGTATTCTACTTGTGTGTGCTTTTCTTGGAAAGAGCTCACCACTCCATTTTGTTGCACATGGCTGCTTGGCATGAGTCTCAGACACAGGCGCAATGCAGAAATGTGTATCTGAAAAATTGGTTTCACGAGATTGTCAGACAACTCATCTCAGATGGCCTTGAAGGTCAATGTCTAAGATTTGAGCTTTATGGCTATCATTTTGTAAAAACTCAAATACTTACCTAATTATAAATTACCTACAACATTTTTAATTTAAACCAGAGGAGTAAAGAGATTTGGGTCTATGTTACCAGTTCTGAGGTTATGAATATCTGTCTTAACAGTTCAACGTGACCAAATTTCTTCAAATTAAGAGTGAATTTCTCAGAACTGTGATAATGAGTAACTGTGATCAGATTGGGGAGTCTGTTTTCTCCCTCACCAAATGAAAAACCCAGTGTGAGAATATGGGGGGTTTTGGACAGAAGGGGAATGACGGGGTTTGTGTCTGAATGGTGGCATTATGGAGCGTATCATCCCGACTATCAAATAGGCACTGGAATGCTGAGAATCCCCGTGCAATCATTCTCCCATTGCCCTCTCAGGAGAGGCATCAGTCAGTACTGGGTGTACCCTGTTGTCTGATTAACCATTATCGCTTTAATATTGTAATGATCTGAGTGTTATCAGAGTCGTATCGTCGGATTTCTTGTAAGCGTGACTGTGAGAAGAGTTTCCTTTGTCCAGAGATGAGAGTGCAGACAGAAATTGGTAATATTGATCTGCCAACAGTGATATATTTTACAACTGAGTCTGAAGCATATCATCCCTTTGAAGCTCTCTTTCTTGTTTAACTATTTTTTCTTTGTTCCAGTTATTTCTTTTTTTATGTTGTGGTGTTGAGGCCGACAATGCTAAGACAACAGAATGAAAAGCCCTTCAGAAATCTAGCGGTTCGTGCGTGTTTACATTCTTCTGTTCTATGTTAGATACTCAAACACACTTGATCCCGAAAAAAAAAAAGGCTTCCTTTAAGGCTTTTGATTCACTGTGACATGTTATGTGTGTTTGTATTATGCAGGTGGCACCATGGCATTTGCACGCCTCCCCCCTGGCCCCCAACTTCACAGGAAACAGTAGATTTCCAGTATAAGACTTTTTTTAAATTCAAAATATAGTACTGTGTTGTATGTTCTCTTCAACGGATAAAAAAACTAAGTCTTTAAGTCTTTTGAGTTGGAGAATCTTTGAGGCTCCTCTGAAAGTACAGATTTCTTACTGTTTCTTCAGGAGAGTCCGGCTGAATTTCTGTTTCCTTGTATTCTTCAGATAATCTTGGGATCTTGAATTTGCAGCAGTCCCTGAACCTTCATGATTTGCAGATTTAAGTGATGCTTTAGTCATTCCCAAGGAGTGGCACTTGTGGCAAGGTACAGCTGTTCCACAGGCCTATAATATTCCCTACTTGGATGCTACATTTTTGATAAATCCATGTTTATCCAGGCTTGTGTTGCATTGTGTAATTGAAGCAATCTGATTCATGCAACAGAATGACATGGAAAGCCAGGGGCTCACTTTTATAAAGTAGTTTCCTTTGAATTCAAAAGAAAACATTTTGATTGTCTTTGATCTTTGACAAAAGGTCAAAAGTTTGAGATGCAGGAGATATTGCGCATCACTTGGGGATCTGGAGATGACAAAAATGTCAGTCAGGCTTCTGACTGTTTTGCAGTAGAAGCAATTTCTTGTCTTCAGTGGTCCTACATCCTCCAAATGTACAGCGCTCTCACACTTGTATCCTTCAGACTTCTGGAGGGTGACTGTAAGTTGGCCTACTGTCTGAAATGAGTAATGAATAATTAACTCCTGGCTTATATGGTTATCTTGGATCAGACTGATTTATATAGGCTGCTCAGGCTTTTTATTCCAGAGTCTAGGTATCAACCATCTTCCCACAATTTTATTTCTTTTACGTTATGAACAGCAATCTCTTGTTTCTTTATTTTGTCATAGCCTAGCTCCATTACATCTGCAGGTAGAACCTCAGCTCTAGCTGTTTCAGAAGAGGTTTTACTTCTTTCCAGATGCTGGGAGCAAAAACCATTTGCAAATATACAGCTAGCCATTAACTGTATTCTCTGAGAAACACTGGTCAGTGCAGTAAGGAAGGAACCGCTATTCCAATTTGGCTGTCTAAAGGCAATTAAATGCTGCTACTTTTGCCATAACCAACTGCTAAATTGTCACTGTCATCTACTGAGAGAGACGCCTCAAGTTATTGAGGGCACTGCTCATTTCCTCCTCGTAGATACAGGATCTGTCCGGCTGTCAAGTGTCAGTGGTCGTCAGGCAATGCTGCTATCTGCCTGAATTTCGGAGCATCAGCGCGGTTAGTGCTTGGATGGCATTTTTACTTATTTTTTGGCTTGAATTTGCCACTTTGGGTGTGTATTAGTGTTTTCAGTTTCCCAAATAACAGGTTGTAACGGATGGGAGTGATCGCTCAGGGAAAGAGCAAAGTAGAAGTGGTCAGTTAAATGGGGAAAATTTGGGTTGAGGTATTTTTGTGAGACGGGGTGCAGCTCAGTTGCCTGGCTGGGTCAAGGAATAAGCTGTGGCTTTATCGTTACGAGTCTGGCTGTGTGAACTGGCAATTGCAAGGTTGTGTTGTTTTCTCTGCTCAAACTCTTGCTTTGTTCTGAATAACTCCATTTACACAGACCATCACAGTCACAGCAAAGGTTAAACCGAGGGAGTGAGAAAAAGTGTCTCTCTTTGTTGAGTTAGCAGTGAATTAATCATGGGGTAGGTTTTTCTTGCTGAGAACAGAGACTGTACTACTTGAATTTGGTCTGTCTCTAGCACTGAACTGTGTAACTTGTTTTACCTTTTTGCTTCTTGTTTCCTATTTGAAATGGGAAGAACCCACCTGAGGGTGTTTTCAGCATTAATTAGTTGGCACAAACTAATTGGAGATGCTGAAGAAACTCATGATAGTTCAGACACTTTATTTTAGGCTACTGCCTCTCTTATTGATTGATGTTGCTTTTTCCTCAAGTAATAATTTAGTGGGGGGAAAAAACCCCTCTTTTTCAGTTTGTTAGGCTGACTCTTCTTTCTGTGTTCTCTCCAAAGCCCCTGGAGGTCACGGAAGCAGCTGCCTGTGTGCCAGGCCACTACCAAGTGAAAGTGGCTGTGCATGGACACGCATGTACATTTTTCTCATGTGTTTAGCTCTATTGATGTTGGAAGGCAATATTTTGGCCACTGGAGCTGGTATTTACGTTTAGAGCTGAACTGCCAGTTTGCTGCTTGGCTTGCAGATGCGAGGTTGTCCCTCCACAGACACAGCACGAGTGTCAGGGAGCCTTTCAGCTCCTTACAAACGCGAGGGGATTGCTTCACAGTGAGTCATCCAGTCATATCATCAAAATGTTTATAGCATCTGTGTCTTGGCAAGGCCGTCTGCAGTGCCCCAGACACAAATTCCATCAAACAGATTGTTGCAGAGCATCCATGTGTATTAACTCTATTTATCAGATAATTATTTTGGTAGCGGAGAGAAGGGATGACCGTAATTTACAATGCAATTCAGGGCCACGTGGAAAAAAGAACAATGCACTAGTATTGTGGGCTGCAAACAGGAATTTATAAGTATGCCTTAATGCCCTAATACTAAATGCATTAAGGAACCTTCTAACCAGCAGGTCATCCTTATGGTAACAGGGGAGTCTGGTTCATGTCCTGCTCCTGGCAGGACAGGACTAATTTCCATTTGCAAATGACTTTGCGAAAGGGTGGGGTTTGGTTGGTTTTGGGTTTTTTTTGGGTTTTTTTTTTTTGTTTGTGATTTTTGTGTCCTTTTTGGTATTGCATAATCCTCAAGAAGAGATACTATTGGTTCTCTACCAGCAGTCATATTTTAATGTTTTCAAACAATATGATATTTATACACCCGCAAAAGATTTGAAAAATGTTTTAAACCACAAGTCCTGATTAGATTAGGAGGTGTGGAATTAACTTGTCCCAGACTGGGCCTGAACCCTATAAATGTACAATCAGCCCCACTGCGATTTCCTGGATGCATTTTGTTGCTGAGTGCCCTGCCAGACGCCTTCACCTCTCTTTCCCTGCTCCTTGCCAGGAGAGAAGGAGCAGACATCATCTGTTTTCTCCGGAGCATACGGAATGCTTCTAGTTTCTACCCCTCCACAGCAGCACGTGGGCAGGAAGCACATTTATCCCGGCTCTTTCGTTATTCCCTTAGTATCATCAAACTTGGAGTACTTCCGCTTGACAAAATGGGTGCAACATGCAAAGCTTCATCTAATTTTTCGTCATTGGGGTGACTTCTGTTTATCAATAGCTCCATAATTATTGATATTACATTTCCTACAGTGTAGGTAACATCTTTTAAAATGTTTTCCTTTGTTTTTTACAACGTCTAGCTAGAGGGGAGAGAACCAAAACGAGCATTCGGTTTTATTTTCCAGTTCAGGATCCCTTTCGCCCCTGCAAGCAAAGTGCAGGTCGCACCGCAAGCGCTAGATAAATGGCTCGTTTTACCTCAGCTCCAAGTGAAGCGTTCTTGCTCACTTTTTTTTTTACTGTTACAGCGCGTTTGTTGTTGTTCCATTTGCAGTATTTGTAACAGGTTCCAGTCTGATGACCTCCCGCGATCATCTCGGCAATGCCTGCAAGTGGTGCGTTATTGTAGCAGGAGAGAGAGCGGGCAGAATTTCCTTTACTGCTGCACAGCTCTCTTCAGAACACCAGTACCTTTGGGACATGCTGCATTGTTAGTTTGCTTTTTGTTTTACCTTGGGTGACTACAATTTTAATTTTATTTGAAATAGCTTTTGTTTTCCTGTATTTTATATTCTATTCATTAATTTTGCAATGTTTTTATACGAGTGAGTAGCAGTTCAATATTTTGACTCATCTTTCATGTTGTATCTTCTTTCCTGTTGTTTTGAAAAACATTATTGCCTTGCATTTATCAAATCACGTATCCTTTATCTAGAGCAAAGTGTCTGCTTTTTAGATGTAATGAAGGATAGGTTTGACACTTGTACAAAAAGCATGCCTTAAGGCATGTCAATAGTAAAGTAGTGCGGGATGTTACGACCATCTTGTTGGAAAGCGTGAGAATAATAATGATGTAAATAGTAAAATATATCAAATTGTTTTAATACTCCACTTTAAAACCTCTAAATTTCATTTTTTAAAAATACCTGATTGTCAGACATTATATTCCATAATATCTTTGTTTAAGTTTGTAGTGAAGTCAGTAGAATTTGTAGAAATTTTTTTTTTTTTAATTTACAAAGACCAGCACTTGGATTCAAGACCATACAAACAAACAATATACCATAAGGGGAAAAGGCCCTTCAAGACAGTGAGGTCTTTACCAGAAGCACCAGAAGATTGGTGCTAAACACACTTCTTATTCTTGCTAGTTCTTTCTCAATCAGCCTCTATTGTGAGAGAGTGGGAAGGAAGAGCTATTCTTTCCTAAAGCCCTTTCATGATGATCTGAAATCCAATACACAATCAAATCTTTATATACTAGAGAAGTGGGTGGTAAATGTCAACCTAAATAAATTATATGAATTATTAATGTGCATGCTTTTGAGATTGATAATAATTGGTTGAAGACAAAAGTTATTTTCATAAGTAGGGTGCCTCCTGGCACAGCACAAAATTGAGGGTCTGGACTGGGGCCCCTCATTTTGGAGGGGAGAAGATTGAGGTGGACATGGATGTGCCTTAACAAATCACAAAGGCAGGAGAAAACAGCCAAGGTGGAGCAGTCAGAATTAGAGTAATAAGCACCCAAGTGAATGAGCAGAAAACTGATTTTAAAAGGGTGCTTGTCCCCTTGAATGTCCCCAGTGCAGGGCTCTAGGTGCTGGGGAAGGACAAGGGAATAGGATGCCACAAAGTGGTGGAGGGTCCTGTGTTCCCTTAAACAGCACCTTGTTGCTGCTGTGGGAGAGGGAGCGCTGACCCTCAGGGCAATTCCTATGCTAATACGTTATCTCAAAAATGTCTTTCCTTATTTTCCTATCTTTTCCATATATTCTGGGAAGGGAGAGTGGCATATAAATTTGATCTGAGAGAGAAGGTGTTTCAGCTGTTTTCTCAAGTCCTGGGAAAGTACCATTGTAATGATGATGTAGAGGAGAAAAATCCCATTCCAGTTTTCCAGCTCTTCTCATTTACTCGCTTGCTAACGACCACACAGCTCTGGCCATCAGCAGAAGCCAGGTTGCTGCTTTTGAAGAGCTGAATGAAATTTCAATGATATGGACAAATACTTTTGAGATTATTTTGCAGCATGCTTAGTTTGTTTTCAGAGACACTTGATCTCAGATTTTTCAATATAAAAGATAAATCTTCTACTTAGCTTTCAGTTCCTCTTGGTATCCCATGTCTGAGGTTTCTGTGAGGTATGTAGGTTTTTAGGGTATAATACTATGGTGGCAAATGCATGCATAATGTATTAAATCTATTCATAAGCACACACTGAATTATATTTACCAACATTTGCTTTGTATCCAAGCCAGTCTTTTCAACTCAATTTATCTTTCAGCCTGATTTCCACTTTTACCATTAGACTTTAAACCATTGCCCTTAATTTTCTCCTTTGGAGCCGTAAGAATGGCAGAAGTGATGCTATTGGATTGCTCTTTGGAGACTTGATGGAAAGAGTGGCAACTCCAGGTCCCCAGGAATCTTCAATGGCGTGACCAATATTCCCATATTATTCTCATCTCTCAGCTTAATTAAAAAAAGAAAAAAGGAGCAATTAATTAAAAAACTCGATCACCCCCAAAATGAGGAGAGCCTACAAGGGAGGCGTGTTGGTGGAGCAGACACCTCTGCTGCATTTAGAGCTTCTTGTTTTAAATGACATAGAAACAACAGCTTTACTCTGTGATCAGAAACATGGAGGTTAAAATTTAATGTGACTGAACACTATCCCACTTGTAGGTGGCGAAAGGGAAGAGTCTTTTATCTGCGGCGGAATGGGAAGAGTCTCCTTGACAAGATGCCCTCTAAATCCCAAGGCTGCATTTACTGTCTTAGAGATGTGGGATTCTCTGACATTTCCACGTGTTTTCCAATCTGGCACTTGTGGCTTTAAGAACCATATGAAATATTTGTGTTGTGCAAATGGCGCTGCTTAGTTACTATGGGATACCTGTTGTGGTACAAGGCGTGAATCAGAATTACACCAGCTCTGAATCACAAGATTACAAAACGAATCCCTGAAAACAACCCCATTTTGTTCAAAAAAGCTGATCCTTTTGTTTGAGGTTGAAAGAAATGCCTAATTCTGGCCTTTTCTAGAGGGATTTTGCTTTTTTTTTTTTTTTTTCTGGATTTGCTGTGTCAGGAGAGAAATGAATGCTCGGCAACATGTTTTGTGAGAACAGTAAAAACACGTCTTGGCTGGTGTATTATATATTCTTAGATCTATTCCACAGGGAAGAGCGGGTTGAAAGGACCATTCTACTGGCTTTTAGCTGAGTGTCTCTCAATGTGGTTATCGGTTACCTGATGAACCACACTCTGCAAGATGCAAGATGTATTTTATGGAGAGATGATTACCGTTATTTTCCCTTGGGAGTGGAAAATGCTGAGCATCTCATGTTATGTTCAGTGCTTTACAGGACAGGCTCTAAAGGTGACATAAGTATATTGGGGCTAAATTTAGGAGAGGGACTACAAATCATAACTCTGAGATGATAATCTCAGCCCTACAGCACCTGTTTAACTTCTTGGTATTCTATGGAGACTGGAAACAGGGTCACAGCTATAGACACATGTGTAGGTACCTAAAGATACAGGAAGATGCTACCAAAAATTTCCCTGAATGTGTCTCCCTGTTAGTAAATATTTTGCTGTTGCAAATCTGCCCTTGAGTTGTGACTCTTCTCTATGCCTTTCCAAGCCCTGCCTAAAATATTCTGGTTTTGTGGTAGTGTTTTGAGTTAAATTTCTGAGTTATGTTTTCTATTTGGAAGATTTTTGATTTTTTAATTTTTTTTTTAATATTGTGAATTATTCCCTGCTGATCCTGAGGTGTTTTTTTAATCTGGAACCTTGCGAGATGGATGGACTTGTCAGTTGATAGATGTGTACATCCTCAGTGCCACATGCTCGTTCAGAGATTGAGACCTTTAATAATTATAAATGGTTAATAATATCAGCTTTTAATATCTACTACCTGGAATTAAAGATCCCGTGAAAGCTTTTACATGCTTTCAGATTGTGGTCATTTACTACATTTGTACTTTTACGTGCTGGAAATCTAGCAGCTGTACCCTTTGTGCCGGGTAGGTGCAGAAACACAGTTGTCTGACTTCAAAGTCACTAGTCAGAATGAAAATGCAGAGATTGCCAGAGCTCTCCTAAGCATTTGCTTAAAGATTTATTTTCATTTATAGTACCTGATGATTCTAATCTTTGTTTCAATTCTAGTAACATGTTGATAATGATACCTGAGTATGAATATACACTGAAACTTATGTACATGTAAATTTAATAGGTAGCTCTACCTCTTTATCTGATGCAGAAATATTTTCTGTGGCTATGACTTGAGTATACAAAGCAATACTCCTGTGTAATTTGCGAAACCAATTAACGCGTGGTGTTACAATGCACATCTTTGGTCACTTCTCTGCAGTCTGTTCACATACTTGCTTGTTGTGGAATAACGCTGGGTAGTCTCAGCCTCTTCTGCCTGAGTTGCCGTATTTAAATCAAGATGCCCCGGGTCTCTGGTGTCTCTGTCGGTGTGGAACAGTGGGTGGCATCGGTTTGACCAGAGGCGCGAGATCAGTTGCTTCTGGATTCACTCTTGGATCTATCGGAGGGCTGAGGTGCAGCCTCCACTGTTTCTGCTGGATTAGCAGGTGGAAGCAGGATCTCTCTTTCCCAGAGTGAAAGTCATTACATCAGCCCCCAAAGAGTTGTATGTTACCCACCCTAAGGTAAACCACTGGTGTGTGGAAAGTTTAGCACAAAATTTTCTGAAGTCTTTTAGGTGGGTGTAAATGTACCCCAGTAGTAAATTAAACCAGTTATTTAGTTGAAGCAAAAGAGAAAATTACCACAGTTAACTTCAAACACTCAATTTTTGTTTTTCATGTTCAGATATATTGCTTGTAGTAGTATGGATTCAAGTACTTTAAGGAGTTCACAGATATTTCTTTAGGATGACCTTCCTAAGTTCCTTGGGAGTTCACCATTGGCAATGGAGACTTCCCCAATGAGTGCCAATTAAATATTTATACCACAACGTAGCATTGCACAGACACAGTGGTCACCATTAACATTTCAGAATCTGTTTACAGATGCTGCACTCTCACCACAGTTATTTGCTAATTCAGGCATATGCACAAACAAACGGTGTCTCAAATAACTCTAACTGTTGGAGGAAATACTAAATTTTTAATTGTGAGCACTGTATATATATCTGGCCTGTATTGTTATTCTTAAATAATTGGGCCCAAAAGACCCAGCTGAGAATAGCAATCCATTGTACAAACTTGTATAGGAATCTGGCCAAGCATCATTGCCATAGAAGAGAGCTGCTGTTCAGAAGACCTTCTAAGATTGTTGAGTTAATGAAAGTACCAGCTAGTCGAAGGTAAACTGAAGGCATTCATTCAGAGACTGTGTCAAAGTGTAGGATGTGAATTTAGGTAACAGCATCCTTTCTCCAGTCATGTTAAAACAGAAATAACGCAAGGTGGAAAAAGTTACTTTAAAGCGAGTAAGTGATGTCTCCTTATGCGGTTTCTTCTCGCTTTGGATTCAGAGTTAAATGCAATTTACAGTCCAGTGCTTGTAGTGGAAATGATGTTTCTTTTACGTTGCAGTGATTCTTGTGCTTAAAGGGTACAGCTTAATAAAACACAACTTCTTTGAAACGTCTCTTGTCAAAACTAAACACTTTGGAAATTTTCGAGCAAACATCAGATGAACTCGCTGTAATTGGCACTAGTGTGTTGAATATAAACTACATTACTCTGGTAGGATTTGTTTCACTCACTTCAAGATATTGGTTTACTCTGCGTGTTGAAATGTTTAGTGGCAAGAAAAATAAGTGATGAATGAACATGACTAGTGCCAAAAATTAAAATGTACCAGTAAGTGTGCATTTATCATACTACTGTGTAAGCTTTATTTGGGCTGGATAGACTCAATTCCTGGATATTTTGCTGAGCACTGATGAGATTAAAGATTTTGGCTGATTCCTATCATGCGTTCTGACCAATGGAGAGATCGTATCTAGCGTAGTGTTGAGTGAGTTGTGGATATACAGATCTCATCTATTTTGACTGTTTCGGTCCTCCACTCAGACTTCTCAACAACACAGGTGTGGGGTCCCTCACAGTTATCTCCTCCTGAGTTTTTCTTCTTTATCAGCGGGACTCTCTCCATCTCTTACTGCTGCAAGATGCTGTAAAGGTCAATGTCTGAAATGTTCTGAGGTTCTCTCATACTCTGGGAACAAGAAACCTTGTGTATATCCTGTCCATATCACCTGCAAAGATAAGTGCTGCTTCAGTGCTAAGATTAAATTGCCTTTGGTTTAATAATTTATATACTTAAGTAGCTGCTGTTATTACCTCTGGCTGTGTGGCTTCCAGGTGAGAGTGAGGCCACAGTGGAAGAGCTCAGGTTCATTGACACTGCCCAGAGAGGTATGCCCTTAAGTAAGCATGGGAGTATGGCAAGTCTGGTAAAAGGAGAAGGGATGTGACCGAGAAAGGGCTAAAAAAATCATACACGATATAAAAACAATCAAGCCAACACATAGAGAAGCAAAAAAAAAAAAAGACATAGCGCTCTAGAGGCAGGGACATCAGAACTGAAATGAAATTAAATTGCTGTAAAGTATTACAGGAATATCCCTAATATCTAGTCAAAGAAAGAAGCAGGGATACAAGGAAGACCAGTACTGAAAAGGAAAAAGAAAAACCCTGTCTCTGGAAAAATAAAGCTGTGGCATGAACAATTTCAAATATTTCCCCTGTTGTAACTCAGGAGTGATCCATTCAGAATATAATTCAGAAGACTTTTTTTTTTGTGTGTGAGAGAAGATGGAGATACACCTGGGAGCAATGCAGTAAATAAAATTAGTGCTGTGTACTGACAACTAAAATAGTTATGGTTGTTTCTTGATTTCTGATTTTTCTTTTCTTAAAGTCTGAGCCATGTGATGTATTTCTACAAAGAGGATGGGCCGGTAGAAATCACTGGTTAAAAACCCTTTGGCTGCATAGCAATCAGATTTGACTTAACCAACACATTGGGAATTACAAAATAAATTTAGTGGTTCATCTTGGTGACTCTTGGTGGTCTTGTGCACCACAGCAACAACAAGCATGGAGCCTGTGTTGACATGGGCACTGTTCATCAGCAAGTGACACACTGCATTGCAGTGGTTTTCTTTTTGGTGCCTGATAAATCTCAATTTACTTCATAGGTTAAGCAATGGGAGCGAAAATTTCCTTTATCGTGCAAAAGAATGTTTTGGGTTTTTTTTCTTTCTGCTTGTAGATCTTTTTAAATTGAAAATAAGCAGAGTATCTGTGTCCTAACACCACTCCAAATAGAGAGAATGGTTGTAGAATTAACCCATTTCAATATTGCTGGGTAAGCAGTGGTCTTTCACAAACAATTTGTTATCTTTTAACGAAGAAGCTCCCGCTCTGCATGCTCACCTCTAGCTGTTCTTTTCCATTCTGGGATGGGGGGAGGATCCTTTCTAAATTGAAGATGCTTTGTGTATGACAGGTGAATTTAAACTTTTTTTTAAAAACAAAGCTTTTTCCAAAGGGACTGTAGGCCAGCTTCTAGATATCTTCCCAGTCTTGACACTGCTCTCCTTCTCAAGAAAGACCTGCTTTTTCACTCTTTCCTCCCTGATATGCGTTACAAACACAGCACGCATAACCCACATGTGCTCCCTCTCCCAGGAGCATCTCTCCTTAGGGAGAGACAAAAATATCTGTGTGAAGATACGCTACTCATACCACTGAAGGTACGTCATAGGCCCCAGGAAAAATGCAGTCCTGGGAGCTGTGCATTTGGCTTTACCCTAGCTGACGTGAGGATGGCATAGTATAAATTTCAGCGCTGCCATCTCTGCTCCTGGTTTTGCATTTTTGTTGCTGAGCTGCATCACTGTGCTGCCGGGGCGAAAGCCGTGCTCTGCCCCGGGTGCGGAAAGGCACCTCGGGAGAACAGGGCTCTTGGTAAGAGCCAGACATGCTAAAGCTGAATGAATTTCACTCCTGTGTAATTAATCATTCAGTTCTCTGAGAATAGTACAAATTATGTGCAGTTGCATTAAAAAACCTCCTCCTGACAGTGCTGTTCAGAAATATGTCAGCTTCTGCAATCAGTATTTGAAGTCTTTGGTTGGGAAACCTGCCTTTTCTGAGTTCCTTTCTTGCTAGAAGACAATATCAAAAGCTGGCATCTTAACCTCCTACTAATTTGCTTCTAGTCAGTCAAGTGATGAGTTTAGCTTGTAGCTGGCAGCATAAGTTAGCGTCTGCCTGTTCTCCCTACACTACACCAACGCCTTCTGACTAGTTGCATGTACATTAATAATGCAGCTTCTTAAATAATCTATTGTCTAAAAAGCAGTAAAATCTGTTCCATTTAGAGTTTCAGAATATTTAGTTTAAAAAACTGGAGTAGTAAGCATCTGGGGTTACAAGCTTCTGGAAGTTTTGTTTCAATAAATTGATTGTTTTTTTGGAAAAATTATAATGGAAAAGTGACACTTTCTTCAGCAGTTCTACTCCTGGGTGTTGTATTCTGGATCATCTCTGCTGAAGATGGTCACAAAATAAGTTTATGCAGCTCAAAGTTAGACACATCCTTTCCTGTGCATCCATCAGGAATGGGGCAGAAATGCTTCTCAGAGTCTAATGACTCCATGCCTGGAGCCAACAGGATTATAGGGATGTTAGGAAGGGCAAACAAGCCACTCGGGATGCCTTTTAGCTCGGACTTTAAATTTGTGGGGTTTCAATTTGGGAGGTTTCTCGGACTGTTCCTGCCTGGAGATCACTGACATGGTGACGTGGAAGCCCAAAACAAGAGTAACTTTCATTCATCAGAGCTTTGGAATGAGTTTGTCCTCTCTTTGGATTTCTGGGTGGTTTAGAGGGCTAGGAAGAGGCAGATACACAGCAGAATAATTAGTTTGTGATGTATAAAGCAGTCACATAGTGAAAGGAGGCCAATGAGTGCCTCAGGGAGGATGTGGGATGCACCTGAATTAGCCTGGGCGCCTGACATGAGTGATAAAGCTGACCCCAGCCCGGCATAAAGGGTATTAAACACCCATCGCTGTACAGAGAGAGCAGGTAGTCAGGCTGCAATTTGCTACAGTAAATCACCCGGTAAATGAGAAGTAAGCAGGTGAGCAGGATTTACACAGCACTGGTATGTCATCCTTTCACATGAATAGGCACTTAAGATGTTTGGTGTGGTTATGTCTTGTTCCCCTGGGATGCTGGAGTCATTTTTTGTGGGGGTAGTTTAGCTCAGATCTGAGGAGCTTTGTACTCTCTTTTTTATGGCACAGCAAAAGCTGCTGATCTACGTTAGCCTGTCTTTGCTCACAAGTGCTTGCTGTCCAGCTACACGGTACCTGTTTCCCCAGCAACTCTAAGTCATTTAAATCTCTCTTAAAAAGTAACTTTTGCTGTCTACCTTGGAATAGGGAATTGTCGGGGAATTACAAAATCAATATACAAAACAAACTCAAACTAAATTTAGAGAGACCTTTGCCAAAACAATGCATGTTTGTGTTCCTTATCTAAGTTACTTCTTGCCTTGTTCGCTTTGTTCTTTCTACATCTATTTCTTTATCCATCATATCAAATGTAGCAGAAGGTGCCGAAGCTACTGAGGTGTGAGTTTATTGCGTATATTTTGGTGTGTGATCGATCCATGCTATTCTCTTAATCTAGATATTTCTTAAAAGTAGATCCTGGTTTGTGTAGTACGTAAACCGTATGGTACATTTATATAGGCATTTAGGAAGTACAGAGAAGACTTTGAAGAGGTAAATTCTGTATGGCTGGACACAATGCTGAATGGAGATGCAATCCCAAAACCCAGCCAGGATGATTTAAATAGTTACAACCATTACATTCAGGAATGTTTGAATCTCTTTTGCTGGTGACTAACTAGAGGATAAAAATTGCAATTCAAGGAAGCTGATGGTTTGTGGATGCACAGCTCAGTGCTCTGCCTTTGGCTCTGGTTTGGAAAACATTGGCATTGAGATGAGAGGAGTTTCCCCCACAGTGCTGAACTTCCACAGTCTGCCCAGTTTGATTCCTTAGCACTCTAAATAAAACCCCCAGAACGCTGGCAGAGTCTTCACATTTCTTTGGAACTCAGGAAAATATGAAAAATAGTGGGAAATAATGGGCATTAGCATTTAATCAATTGGCACAAACCTTTAAAAATCAAATCCTTTCCCTTTCCAGACCGTGTGACAAATCCCTTTGGGTTGCAAAAGCTCTTCCAGTCCAGACCTTCCTGGTGGCTCAACCAGAACCAAGCTTTGAAGATGTACGCGATGCCATCTCGTGCTGAGCAGATCCCGGGCCTTGTGTTGTCCATATTTGCTTCCCAAACACCAGAGAGCAGTGGCCAGGGAACAGCCCTCTGCCTCACATCCTGCCCCAGGGCAAGTGGCATCTGCAAACTTTTCCAAGATCAGCCACCACCACTCTACATTTTATAGGCACTTCTGGGGAAAGCAGCACGGGATGGGCTGAACTGATCTCCTTGACAGGGAAAGCTGGTCCGTGTTGTTTCTGCATCCCCTGTCTGCTTCTAGGAGATGAAAATTAAACTTTCAGCAGTGTATCAATCCTGAGAAAGCTGTGTGCAAGCCTAGTGCCTGTAGTCTGCATGGGGGCCAATTTCACCCTGCATTTCTTCATAGCCCAGGGCTGTCAACTCTGTGCTTTTCCTGAGCCGTGAGGATTCAAAGGAAAAATAAGATAAAGAAAACAGCTTTGATTTTTATATTTTTGCTACCACCACCGAACAGCATATAATTAGCCTTTCTTTTACATATTAAAGCTAGTCTGATGATTCAATATCCATTATAACTCTAAAAGCTTAATCTTAAACAGAAAAAAAAAAAAAAAAAAACAAACCCCAGAGGAGGATCATATGCCTGGAACTTAGCATAGGGCTCTTTCCTCTTTAGAGGAATGCCTGAGCGCATGGATGTTGAGAGGATGTGACTCACGCAGAATGAGAACGAGTTGTTCTTCAGCCTCTTGATACAGTGCCTGGGATATCAAATTAAGTCCAAGCCCTGATTTGAAACTCCCTTGGAGGACCAATTTTTAATTGGATGTGAACTACTTTTAATGATGGAAGGATACCTCTTTTGGTGTTTATTTATGGGAAAAAAAATGAAAAAGCACTTTTATACAAGCAATAACATACTCCAGGGCATGCAGTTGTAATCAAGTAGACATATTTTCTGGCTGCTGGATTCACAGCTGAAGCGTAGCATGTGGGCTATATTGGCTACGTGTTGCATCTCACAGAGGGCTCAGGCCTGTTTATACTGATACCGGTATTTTATACAGACAGCTTCCATCTTGGGACAGGGGTATTTTGCCGTATTTATTCTAAGGAAAGACTAGACCTCCCTCAAATTTCCTCTGTTCGCTGCACGTGAATGGATAACTGACTGGCCCTCAATTCTTTTCCCCTTTCGTCAGACCCAAATTTTTAACATGTAGGCTGTGATGCACATTTCACCTCTGGATATGCTCATTACGTTCCTCATTAGTGTGGAGGTCTTGGCATTGTCCCACTGGGGAATGGGGCCTTGGTGTGTGACTTACTCCTGTGCAGCTCCTCCATTAGCAGTTTTAACTATATAATATTTTGGGTTAGCTTTTCTTCAATGTCAAGGTGCAAGCTTTAGGAGATACCACCTTCCATCCTGTGCTGCGTTAGAGTGCAGGCAAAGCAACCTTTCCACCCACCAGTTGTTATCTACATGTAAAATCTGTCAAATAACTCACGGGCAATAGTTACTCTTTCTTTGAAATCAGATTGTGCTGTTGGGTTTTTTTTTTTCTCTTTTTAACTAGCTGAAGAATGGCTTATACAAAACCAATGTTTAGAACTCCCCCTTTTTCGTTGGTCATGACAAGCATCAATTTGAATTGCAGAGCACTGCTTTTGAAAGCGAAAAAAAAATTACACCTGGCTTCTGCCTTGTGCCTTTTCCTTTATTCAGAAATCATCAACAAACAACTACCTGGCTATTAAATAACCTTTCATTCTAATAACTTAGTTATTTATCTACCACAACCTCATTATTTAACATTAACAAAAGTGTTTTGCTTTGCAAAATCTCTTTCTACCCATTGCTGCTGTTCTATCTGGGAACTCTCATACCAGTGGATTTTCTGTCTTTGTTTTTATGGTATAAACAAGTTTAATATTCTGCCTTATGCTTCCTGTGCCCTGAGTGTCCTTACAGAGTTGTTAGAGTAGCTAGGGCAGGGTACATTTAAAATTTGCTTCTTGGTGATTTTCCTGTGAGGACGAGCCCTAAAACAATTATTTTTCAGGTAAAGGTCTTGGAAACTTCAGTTTACTATCCAACAAGCAAAGACCTGATCTCAAGGTTGACTGCATCCGTGTCATTCTTCCTATTCTCTACAGATTTTTGTAGCCAGACATCCATGACTGCACCTGAACACATCTCAGTGTGTATTATGCAGCATGGTTAATACCTGGTATGTGTTTTTCTTCTCACCTGCTCCTTGGGAAGGAAGGGAAATGCGAGCCCCAGTGTCTTTGGTTGATTAGTTTATGCAATATGCACATTTCTGAGTTTGTTCAACTCAGTGAATCTTCTTGAACAGGAGGTGTTGGAGGGTCTGTCATTCCTACTTCAAACTGGGAAAGCTCGGCATCCAGCACACGTGAGCCTAATCCTCACTACAGCATTTTTTTCAACAAAATGAAGTCCCGAAACGTGGGTTTGAATCTATGCACACCGTGCAGGAACAATGCAGCTCAGATGTGTCAGGAGAGAGGAGTGCTGTGTGTGCTGGTTCCTACTGGGTGGGCTTTCCAAAGCATCACGGCCACATTGGAGAAGCATGATATTGTTTATCCTAAGTATTTGGAGAAACTAGTTACAGCACCATGCTGTTACAGATATTTAACTTCTGATCTAGTTAGTTTGGTGGGCACTGGGTGCTGTGACTTCACACCCTAATGTAGATGGTCGATTGTGATTCAGGTTGTCCAAAAAGGACTTTGAACATTCCTGGGGATATTGCTGTAGAAAACAGAAGATTAACCTGGTTAAGTTACAGTGGAAGCTAAAGGGATTGTTGCAGCTTTCTGTCTTGAGTGGGATTTCTCTGACCAGATTTTCCTGTCCAGGACCCTTACACCAGATCTGGCTAGACGGGACCAGGCTGGGACTAGAGTCCTCGTCTGCACCATTGAGGGGGACAGGGACCAACTTTTGTGCGTGCAGACACTTGTAGCCTTGGGTTTCTTCAGTCTTATAACCACTGTGAAACTCTTCTCTAGACAGTGGGTCCCTGGAATCCTATTTCATCTTGGTCACAAAGGAAAGCTTCTAACAAATTTCATTATTTCCTCACTGAGAGTTGAATAGACCTCGTGTTAATTGCTGCAGTGCTTCACATTTTGCATTAGTATATGCTATATAATTCTTTCATGCCAGTAATTCTTTGTTCGGCGTGCCTCACTGCAGGAATATATTAATAATCCTTATAGCCCAGATTTAGACATGCTTAGGCATGATGATTTTTCATTTATTGGTGTAGAATGAACGTTGCAGAGCAAGCAGGAGGCTAACCATTTAACACCAAGTGTCTTATTAATCAGCTTTTGTTTATTTAATTTAATAAGCAGCTTTTGATAGCTGTGAGAGCCTGGTTGTATATTTAATTTAGCAGCACTTACTGCTTGGGTCTTTGGAATATATAACTTCAGCCTTCCTAGTACTTGCTACTGTATGGTGGCCGATGGATCACAGAAAGTTTATTTCATATTTTTTTTCTTTTGAAAATATAGTGTTTTCTTACTAAGATGCGAAGGAGTTCACTTTCTTGGGCTGAAAGTTTTACACTGCTTTCTCCTTAATTTTGGGAGGTATGTGTAGGCACAAAAAAGCTGGGCAACTGCTTGCCTGTTGGCATCAAAACCCAGAGAAGCAAGCGCTAAAACCTCCTGTCTTTGAATCCTGTCTGGTCCTTTGGGAAGTCATGGAAACATCTTACCATCTTTCTCTCCTTCCTGACAAAAATTAGGATTATTGCATATCTCCCTTGAATAGAGCCCAAATTATTTCAAAAACACTTCTATATGAGGTGAGGCCCAGACTCCACCTCTGAGACCCCTCTCCAAGTGCTCTAGTTGCAACAATCCATGGATTTCCTCATACATTTGTTCTTAGAGCCATTTAAAATGCTTCCCAGCATGCAGTGTTCCTGTGCCTGCAGCTGCAAACCTTGTCACCCTAGGGATTTGTGGTCCAGGAGATGATTGTCACGCTGGTCCCATTCCTCAAAAGTCCCCGGGACTGAAATCAGAGTCCTGAAGGGTAACAGGACTCTGGGAAGCCTTTCTCTAGCTTCATTTGCATTTCATGTAATCATTACTTATTTATTAGGTAATTAATCCTGTTTTATTTTCCTGAACTAGAGGAATGCCATGTGGTTTTGTATCTTCCATTAGTTCAATCATGTCACATTAACAGGATGAGTTTGCTCGTACAGCCTGTAGTTCCAAGTGGCCTTGGGCATTTTTTTCATGGATCCAGTAGCTGAAGCAGGATCTTGCTCTACCTAGTGAACACTCAAGAATTCCCCTTAATATCGCTGCAACTCAATTCAATAAAATCTTGATAAATTGAGGACAAAATATTACTGAAATAAATTTACATGCATGTGAGTTTCAGATATTATTTTTCAAGCAAAAAAAAAAAAGGACATAAAAAGCCTTCTGTTACTCATGAGAGTCATATTTGTGCATTTTTGCAGCACTAGATTGACGTGGAGACCAAGTATAAAATTGACTTTATATATAAGCCTAATTCTATTCACAGTGCTGTGGGCTATAATACTGTGTTTTGAAAGACTATTCAGAATTAATTCTCTAACTTCACGACTCCTTGCATAAATTATTTAAAGACTGTGGGGGTGGAGTGGGGAAGGGAGTTTCAGAAAAATGGATGATTGTAATTGTCGTCGTGAAATATATATTGACAACATTAATGTTTAACTATTTGATAAACCCTTTGAAAAAAGGTACTGTCTGCTGCAGCTGGTAGATCCTAACGCAATCTGAGAAATCCAGAGGTTGATGCCTGACTGCAGAGTGCTCCATGTCCTTGTACAGGGCTAGCTCCATACATAGGACATGGATGGGGCTGTAGCTCCCATTATTCAGTTTCTCTTTCGGTTTGTTCCCGTGCTTTCATTGTCTTTCAGGGGCTGTTGAGTAGTTCAGTTGTAGTCATTAGGATCCTAATTCTCTTAAGTACTTATTAAGGACTGAATTGCTGGCTTGTGCCAGTTCTTAGTAGTTCATTGTCCTGAAATAAAAAGAGAAAGAGCAAAGATTGACATCTGAATTGTTATTTTTCCTCTTGTGTTATCTGGCAGAACAGTAAAATCAGCATTTTACAACCTTTTCCTCTCTCTGCCCTGTAATTGGAATGTAAGACATCTCTAGTAACGATCGAAATGTCTCATCTAAATTGGAATACTTAAGTGTCTGTTCCCATGTTTTTTTTATCCTTCCAGGAACAGGCATTCATATGGCATTCTTGGTACCCAACTCGCTCTGTTTCCAGATTTCCAAAGAAAAAGACCACTGTGCCCGGGAGCAATGTAATGTTCCTTTATCTGATAACAGTGGGACTTTGACAGGTGTTTCCAAACAGGATCTGAAACAAAGACGTTGAACACTAATGTGGGAGACTCGGCTCTTCACTGTAAGTGAAAAGGGCTCTTTGTGGAAGCAGTCATGGAAAGTTATTCTGATATGTCCATCAGCTACCAGAATGGGCCACCTCTCAACTATTATGCTTGTAAAGCCTATGCAGATATCTAAAACGCTGCAAATAATGTCAAAAGGGCTATAGTTTAATTATCTCTGAGGATTAAATCTCCTTGAGGAGGCACAAGCACAAACCCAAATGCTGTGATGAGCACTAGACACAGCATGTACAGCCATAATATTTTCAGCACAGATTATGCTGAAGTGGGAAGCTACTCCACTGCCAAGCCTTGGGTACTTTGGCTTTCCCCAAAAAACAACTGGCCGTCTGCAATTAACCTGAGATGGCTCTGCGCTCTAAGGGAGTAGGTGGTATGCAGGAGCATCAATGAGTACTCTTTGACAGAAGTCGTCCTTGATAAAAGATGTCAAAAATAGTCCCTGGAGAGGGAGGAGAAATCAAAAGCTGAGGCTGGAGGAGGAGTGAGCTTTGTACAGGAAAAGGCAATGCCAGGCTCTCCGCATGGGATAACAGACAAGAACTGATCTTGAAAAGAGCTGGGGCCCATTATCCTTTAGTGACCTGAAGTGATGTTGGCATGAAGGAGCTATTAAAGGGAGGAGGAAAGATACTGCTTTTAAGTGAGAAATGAGTCATTTGAGGAATTAGTTTGCTTTTCTATTTTTATTTAATTGCTTTTCTCTCTGTTGCTATTAGCTAGATATCAGCTCTGAGAAATGTGCTATTTGGGCTTCTGGGAATTTGTCGGCAGTATTTCAAGTTGGTCTATCAGTTTTATAGACTTGTCAGCAGAAAATCACGGGAGAATGCAAATCAGGAAATCTTTAATTGTGTGTAACTTATAAATTCATTTTCATGCGTGTTTCTCAATAATCTTATTTCCACAACACTAAACGCATGTACTCATTTTATTTTCATTGTGTTTATTCATTGAAAAGCTATGTTATAATTAGAAAACTGCTTTCCTAAATGCCATCTTGCTAGCACTGTAATATCATGTCTCTGGCACTCTCTGTTATGCCAACAAGAGTATTTATTACTGTGAGTTCCAAAAACTAAGTCGTAAGCTGCTGCTCCCTGCCTATTTCCTATACAGAACTCCTGTGAAAGCTTCACATGCCCTCTCCACCTTTTGAGCTCGTCCGTGCCACGTGAATCAAATTGCCCCCTCTCCTCTGGTGACAGCTCCAAAGTCACTCCCCAGTAGGATCTTGAGGGCTGCTCCAGGGTCGGTCCTTCCCATGTTGCTTTTCTTCTTGTCCGTCCTTTGCCTTTTATTTCTCATACTCATCAAAAAGGTTTTCTCTGTCTTTTCTAGGCATCTTGCTGCTGTTTCTTATTCCCTTATCACCTTGTCCCTTTCCTTTCCATGTTCCCATCCCTTACTTCTTATCTTCAAGGCAAACCCTCATGTTTCACCTGCTCTGACTCTCCCTCTCCCAGTGATAACTATCCTCTGTTCCTCACCCTCCTCCTCTCCTTGTTTTTCCTGGCACTCCAGTTTCTTTTCAGGACAGTGGCTGACAAACGGGTTTACAGCCCTTTACATAAACTAGACAAAATGAATGTGCAGCTTATTTCAGTTTACAGCAAAAGTGCTCTTATACTCTGCCACGGTGGAAGGAGCACAGAAAACAACTTTTTTTTTTTCTTTTTTAACGTTGAAGAAGCCACCCAAGGTGTTTTGCTGGCTGATCCCTGGTGGCTTTTGGGTAACCAGATGTGGGAGCCTGTGGACAGGCTCCGAGGGCTGTGCTTCAGTTCACAGTTCCTCCGTTATCTGCTGCTTCTTCCACCAGTTTGTTTTCAGTTGAAAGAGGCATTTCCATTCCAACACAGCCATCTGCCTTGGTCACGCCACACTTTTTTCTCTCTTCTGTCTCTAAATGGAGTTTGCACCATCTGGACCTTCCCCCTCTTAGTGGACAGAATTTGTAAATATCGTGATGGGTTTTCTGGTTGGTTTCCTTGCGATTTCCTTCTTTTAGCACGAGTGTGGAACTGGCAGAGCAGCCGCCTCTGAGTCACCCTCCTCAGCATCTCTCCTGCCATGTCTTTTCCACCTCAATTTGCGTGCTTGAGCTGGGATGGCTTTCTCAGTGTCTGTACAAACATTACAACATTTAATAAAAATAGTAGTGAATACTGCTGTTAGTTCCTCCTCACTGTGGTTTGATTTCCTTTATTTTAATCATAGCTCATTAAAATTATATTTATTTTTTTAATCTCTTATTATCTATTAGTTTTCAGCTTGGATACCATCCTACTGCTGATTTTCCTTACCTCAGTGTCCTACTGCAGCTCTAATAGTGTCTTACTGAGTTTCTGGGTACTGCTGAGGGCTCGTCTCTGACAGCAGCCAGTAACACTCTGCAATAGTATCAATCAGTCTGATTTACCTGATTTTTATTACTGTCGGTGGAATGCGATGTCTTCATTTGTAATGATAAAATATACGTTTGCACCCACACCCTCAGCTTTGCCTCATCTAGCTCAAGCCAACGATGGTTATTGCTCATGTCACTCAGTTTGATGTAGAGGGCAACTGTTTTGTCTATAACTCTGCTTGTGAGGAGAATATAGAAGTCGCCTATAGGACATTTGCTCGTTTGCAGAGGGATGGCTGGCTGTCCACTTGCAGAGTCCGATGAATGGGCTTGATGCCTCCTTCAGCACTAAGTATTTACTGCTTCACTGAGCTGGTCTACTAATCTAACTGCACTGAGGGTTTTAAAATAAGTATTATTGCCTTCAGCTTAATTAATTAAATTTTCTAATTGTGTTTTCTCTTTGCTCCTGTACGAGAGAATAACTGGTGCTTTAATTTGGGTAATTCAAGAAAAGAATCTTGTTCTTATTACTAGGTTGCAGATTTGATGTATTTATTTAAGGTTTCCCTCAATATGATACCCATAATATTAAACTGCTTCAGACCGTGGGAAAGCATCTGCCATGTACGACACAGGAAAGATGCTGAGAGTCCTGAATGATGTGCCTGCTGGGTCAGGGCCTGGCTTCCTAACAGCCCTACGGTTGGTAATGTTGGATTTTGTCCCGCTGCTGGGAACCCACATACACCACGCTCCTTTTAGGATTAGTTAGCAGGATGAAGATCATGGGTCATTTAAGCCTGATCCCAATGTGTAATGACTTTACTGTTCCTCTGGAATGGATATCGGAGAAGAGAAATAGCCCCGCCGGGTGTGTTATGATCATGGGTGTACAGCACAATCCAGTCCTTGTGTAGTCTGTTTAATAGAAGAAAACACAGCGGAAAGATCCATTTGAATGGTTTTAAGATCATTATCTCTCTAAGTATTGTCCTTGTTTTCCAGAGATGTTTCATAAATGGTAATTGCTGCTTTGGGAGCAGGCCATTGAGAGTGTGTCGATGTTTGGCATGGAGTAGAGACGCTTAAGGGCTTTTCCACATGGGGAAATTTACTGGTGTAATTACACCAGTGTAATTATACAGCTCTAATTGTACCAGCACAAATACCCCATGTTTTCCAGGATGAGGGTTACTTTCTTCTTGTTTATCATGCTTGCACCATGACACGCTTTGGGTGAAAAGGATTGAACTCTGGCAGGTACACTCAGGGATGTGCCTCTTTTGGTACCACACATTCTGAAAAGGGAAGTAGCGACATGCACTTTCAGAAAGATGATATTCTAGTGTAATATCGAACAACCGAGACATGGAAGTCTTTCAAGAAGTGTAAAAACAGCATGCTCAGTGAGTATTGCCTTCAGGGCTGGGAGGAGAATACAAAGCTTTGCTTTGAGCTTAGGTAAATTAAGAGTAGAGGAGGCCATGCAGGTGAGGGGGGAATTAATTTGCTGGAGTTTCTGTGCAAGGTATGCTTAAAAGCGTTAGGACTCTGTGTAACCATTATTATTTGAAGAGACAAAACTCTATTTTTTTTAATTCTGTGTGTTAAGGACAAAGAAATGTTGCTTCTTTCTGCAAGTCAGCATCAATAGCCAGCAGGAACCTGCCTAAAAATGTTTCTCTCTGTATTTGCAATTATTATTTTTGATTAAATTAAACAGAGGGACCTAATTTTGCTTTAAGTACACATTCTGCAATATTTCCAATAGTATGGGAAAGAGCAAACTACGCACTTAAAAATTACTGCTCGTTAATTAGGTTCTTTGATCCTAAGAGTGAAAACATCCCACCTGTGCTACAAGGTGGCTTGCAGAATCTTCAGAAAAAAGATTTTTGCTGAAAAAGCCTATCCTTTCTGCTGTGTTACACAAACAAATTATTTTTTTCTCTTTTAGTAGGAGTGAAGTATGAGTTCTTTTTCTTTTCCTGGCTAGCTAAAAATGTGTGATAACAAGTTGACTTCAGTGGGAGTTTTGCATGGGTAAAAGCTGAAGGATCAATCCCTATATTGTATGTGATTTTGCCCTAGTAATTATTCTTCAGTTGAACAGCTTCTCCATGGCAACTGCTTCAAATAACTTTCCCTATTTTTAAAAGGGGACATATTAGGATGTATGTTTTAAATTTTTTTTCACTCTAAAAAGAGAGACAGGAAAAAAAATCAGACACAAGTAGAAGTGTACAGGATTTGGTCAAAGATGTCCTTTTTTTCCACTCGCATCCCCACCTTTTCTCTGTCCTAGGAGTGGAGGGAAAAAAAGCATATACAGTTAAAAATAAATTCACTACCTTGTCTTTCCACATCTCCTTCCTGAGCCTCTGAGATGCTGCGATGCTGACTTGATCAATCATTCCACATCCACCCCGACAGTTCCTTAACAAAAACTTTTTTCTTCTCTCTTTTTTTTTCCAGCTACAACCTGCTTTCAGTCTGGCAATTAATTGTCCTACTTCTTCTGTCCTCACCATTGCATTCTTGTCAGATGGCTCAGCTGAAGGTCGGGCCCTTTGTTAGCTGCTTGCTTTGTCTTGCACTTTCTTTCTGAAAAGTAAAGAGAGCAAAATATTCTGTGGCTGTATATTCTCTTTCATATTGGACTCATCTCACAGATCATTGGTGATGCCTCCACATGCAGTTCTACTCTGGAAAAAAAAAAAAGGGGCTTCTCTAATTTTTTGCCAGAGGCTAGAAAACACATCCATTGTCAGCAATACAATAGTCAGGAAAAACATCCAATTATTTTAGACTTAATTTTCTATTTTCATTTGGTTATGGCAACTGTGGTTTCTAACAAAACTCCAAGAGCAAGGGTTTCATAAGAAAATGTCGTCTTTTTATAGTTTTCTATTCTTGGAAGTCACTATCTTTTGAAATAATACGTCCTTTTAGAAGGTCCTTTTCCTGTGAGGTGGTTGTTGTATGCTGGACGTGCTATTTTGTGTTCAGTTCCTTATGCTCTGCCACATTTTAAAGGCTAATGGGGTAAAATGGAGCCCCCTCCTTTCTGCTGAACGCATGAATATGGAAACTCTGGTAGATAAGTTCAGCTGTCCTGGTGACATGATTTTCGAAACACTGAGGACTGACAGGTTTTCACAAGTGGCTTTTTTAAACTGATGTATAAGGCCATGTTACATTTGCTTCACCTGAAAACACAAATAATGTGGCATACAAAAGATGTTATCTAATTGGTTTCAGCAGGACTACATCCTGTGTGAGAGCTACTTCGTTGTTTTTGAGGTTGCCTCTGAAAATTTTTGCAGGTTATGTCTAATTGTAAAATCACTCCTCTTGTGAGCATTATTCAATGCTGCTGGATGCCCCATCCCTGGAAACATTCAAGGCCAGGTTGGATGGGTCTCTGAGCAACCTGATCTGGTTGGAGATGTCCCTGCACCTTGCAGGGGGGCCTGACTGGATGACCCTTGATGGTCTCTTCCAACCCAAACCATTCTATAATTTTTAGCTGTTTTTTATCAAATCCAGGGTGACTGACACTGGTCCTGAGTCTTTCCTTTTGTAGCTACTCCCCCCTCTGGTTACGTTCTGCTCTCATCCTCCCTGTGATGCAAATCACTTTTAGAGATCCAGTCTATATTATGACCCAATGAAGAGTTTTATCTACAGAACTAAGATGGCAACAAACCGTGCAGAAGGTGGAAAGAGTTTGCTGGAGGATGAGAAGATCATAAACCAGCTTTCTCATTTAACCTGATTTATCACTGTACCCTCAGCCACTATACTCATGCGTGTCAGCAGGTGCTGCTCAGTTTTTTCTTTTCTTTGCAACTCTCAGTATCAAAAAGAGGGCTCATTAGGCAGCATCCACAAGTTTGCTGGTAAACTATAAAGCATTGCCTTTTGCTGTATTCTGACAATCAGAGTAGAGAGAGTGGTTAATAAAGTTAAACTAGTATTTTTCAGTCAAAATGTTGACAGCCATTTTGCAAATGCCATCTTAGCTCTGACATCTTGGGAAACAGCTTAATAATTAACATTACAGTGGAGGTTTTAACTGTCTGCCAGTTCTGACTATCACCAAAACAACACACAAACTCACTAGATGTAGCAGTGGTACCTCAGGTGGGCTGGGCATCAGCACTGAAGACCAGCTGTCGTGTTTGATACGGTGCCATCACAAGGAAGAAACTCTAACTGAATCTTAAACGGGATGCATCTATTAAGTTTTTATTATATATATTTGGCTTTAACAGTTACAACACCAATTTGATTTGTTGGCATTAAAAACAAAGCCAGCAATTAAAAAAAAAAGAAATAAACATAACTAGCAGTGAAAAGTGTAAGTTTATTTTTTTTTTTTTTAAAAAATCTCTTGGCTGTAACAGTCATTAGATGGTATAATACTGTCAGTCAGGTTGGGGGAATAATTTGACTCTAAAATCCTGTGAGACAAGATTTCTTGTTACCCTCAGTTCTGCACTACCTGTTTTGTCACTTAGTCTAACACTAGAGTAATTAATTCCAAAGAGCTATTTTTGAAAAACAAATAGCCCTGGCTTCCTGCTGAAAATGGTAGATATCACTCTACAGAGAGAGTAAAAAAATAGTTTATTTTTATCGTGGAAATTTGGACCATTCTACTTAATTTTATACTTAAGTATAAAAATTCTCAAAGCCCTTCCAGGTTAGTGAATTCATGTATATACTTAACAGGTAAAAACAGATGTGATTTGGTGCCATGCATTACTGGTTGTACCAGTCTTTTGGCCCACAAACCAAAAATTACAGAGGATTCTCTGCAATGTTAGGCTTATTACGAAACTTTTAATAATAATTATTAAAAAAACCCAAACACCCCAAACCTCCAACTTATACATTTTATGGCTTGCTGTGGTTCCGTGGGCCAAAGTGAAATGCTTACTGGTGTCTTGTGGGCCACCAGAGAAAAGTGGGAGAGCAGGTGGGGTCCTCACTGGGGGCTCAGCCTTGCTGAGAGTGCAGAGTTTCCATGGGCAACGCATTTCAGTCAGGATCTGTTTCTCTTCATGGCAAAGCGAAATACCATTTTGCAGCAGCAATAAAATGATTGATGCTGTTGGTTTTTTATTACAGCTAGGTCTTAAAATATCCTTTTATCCTGTTTGTTGATCCCATGCAGATTTCTGACAAAGTGACATCTTCTCCATGAGTCTCCTGAGCTCCCTTCTCTCCCTGAGGCAGGGCTCCTTCAGTGCTTGTATTTTCCTCAGGACACCCATCTGCCTGCTTGTGTAAGCAGGATAGTGAATGAAGTATTCTTTGGTGGGGAATTCAGCAAGTTTATTGTTTCGCTTATTGCTGGATTTGGATTTTTGAACAAAGGGTGAAGCAGAGGGACCCACAAATTGAATGCTGAAGGGAAGAATAAAGCTTGCACAGCCTGCATCACTGCCTGCACTCCATACTGATTTGGGCAGGGTCCTGAGGAGCAGGGGGCATAGAGTTATGTACAGCTCGTGCACAGGATTGATGTTGTAGGATTAGACCTGACAGCAGATCGGATCCTGCTTTCTAAGGACTTGACTTTGCAACTTTAGCATTCTTCTCAGTCATTTTGTGTCATTATTGCTTATGAAAGAATATCTTTAGAGACCTTCCAGCAACTTTTCTGGCATAAATCCTTCCAGTCAAAACCTTTTCCACCTGAACTAGTTCTTGTGCCCCACTGCATTACAGGAATTATACTTCCTGATTTCAGCTGACCGCAGGATGTGACTATCCAAATTATGCAGGAATGATTGTGTGTCAAATCAAGAGCCAGGGCACAAGGTACAAGGAGAACAGGACATAATTTCCATGGCTAGAGACCAAAGGAGGAAAGATTGTCATATCCACCTTACTCTCGGATAATAACATACGCCACCTTTCCTATAGATTTCTGTAGGTTGGTTTTCCTTTCTTTCCCCTTAAAGCTCTCCATATTTGAAACATACGGCTACTTGAAAGATGGTATTGTTTAAAATAATATCTCTCAGTTGTTCAGTTAGCAAGAGATATCACAAACAAAGTGGTTAAAACCTTTTTCGTACCATACTGTGTCATATTGCTGTCGCATTTAACAACTAGCGATCCAGGTATTAGGTTTCTCCTCCGAGCAGGGTATCCCAACTGTTATTACAAATTAATGACACCAGAGCACAAGACTAGATGGGAAAAAGTTATGTATCAGTAGTCTAGCTCAGAATTTGGAGTTTTTAAGGAAAAAAAAAAAAAAAAAAAGCAAAAGCAGACCTTTGTATGTGTTCATATCCTCTAAACTTAAAAATACCCTTAAATGTGGTAAACCTCACACATGTTCCTGTCAAATTACATTTCTGGCTATGGAAGGTATGTGAATAGATTGCAGCTTAATGGTTTTTTCTCAAGGTATGTTTGTTTAATCTTCATCACAATGTAACTGCAAGGCCTGCTGTCTGCATATGTTTTGTTGTATTTTTACCCTGTGCCCAGATTTAGGTAGCACATAAGTGAAATTCTGTCATTTATTAAGCAGTTAAAATTGATCCTGATTTCAAAGTGTCTGGTGGAATTTGAAAGGAGTTGTGACATTTATCTTGCAGACTCATGTTTTTGAGATCTAAATGCATATGTAATATCTAGTAAAAAATTTTACTTGCTGGGCTGGATTTTCAGGTCATGCTGAATTTATGCTTGTGTAATCTTTTCTGAGGGAAAAGAGCCTTTGCTTATATCTTTGAAGGGATAGGAGATAATGGACTCTTGGACTGAGACATTTCTACTTCCAGAAAAGCTTTTACTGGCAGAGGGCAGTGCCTCAGATAAAATTAATTGGTGAAGAGGCATTCCACATTTAGTGAAAATGAAAAAAACCCAATGTTTTGATAACTCTAGGGTCTTACTTCCTAAAAACAACCATTTGAACATGCTGAGCAAGACAGACTATTATGTTGGTTCATTGAAATAAATCTCAGAGAAATATATTAGCAGGCAGGTGTAATTGTGGACATGGGCTAAATTACATGGCTGTGATTATAGATATGGAGGAGAAATCTGAGGTGAATTCCACGTGTATCTGTGCATGCAAGTTAAACTTTTACAAAATAATAGCAAAAGGAACAGTGTGTGCTGTAAAGTCAGAGTTGAAAAATAGTCCTGCAAGCTGCCTCCTTTTTAGTTAATGAAGATGGAGGAATCTTTGTAACATATAGAAAATCAGGACTCTGTAATGTGTTGATTATCCTCCCATTAAACATTATTCTGGACATAAAAATGGAATATGTTAGCTTTATGGGGGAAATATTGACTAGACAGGCTGCTAACATAGAGATTGATTTTATTATTTAGGAAGGCAGAATATTAGGATACATGAGTGTTTCTTTTTTTAACCAAGATGCTATGCTGTCAGTGGTGAAATATTACTGCAGGAGAGTTTTCTTTTTATACACAGTGGTAAGAAGTATGGCTTCCTTTCTCGGCACTTCAGCCACAGATGCTATCAGCTAGACCATCTGTGGTGACAGATTTGTGTTATATCACTTAGAAACGAAGCGAAGCTGGTAAAGCCTCCTACTACAGGATATAAGTAGCTCCTGCTAAGGCTGGGACGTATTACAATTCTGCCTTTCTTCAGGGGGCAGAGGAGTGGGAGGATTGTGTGGATAGAGGCTCACAATAGCTTTCAATCATCTCTTCACTGCGTCTTGCTGGCGTGGATCTTCTGGGTCAATGTCCACGCGAAGCCCCTTCCTCTGTGTCCCCACAGTGGACAGATATGGACTCTTCTTGCTCACTGTGAGTCACTAGCAAACCTAACTGATCTGTGGAGGTCAAGGGGGACACTAAGTCTAACCTCAGAGGAAGTCTGTGTAGGTGTTACGTACCAGACTCTCATGTGGCCATATCTCTTCTAGAGGAACGACTCTGCAGAAAGGACAATGCCTTTTCAAGGTTATGTTGTCTTAAAGATTGTGGATGGTGATGATTTGGGTCATAGCTGGGCAGGAAACATCCCACTGTAATTTTTTCCTTCTCCTAATCTTCCATATATTCTTAATTGGTGTTCTGGGATTTCCTAGAGGATGACAAGCTTTGAACAGTGTTGTTAGCAAGTGACCATGAACACTATTTGAGCACTGCTAGGACTGAAACCATTACACCACACAGGGACAGCTGGCCACGCTGGGGACGGTTTTTCAGCCATGAGTATGCAAGAAAGGGATGTTGGTGGCATGTAGCATCACACAGCGATGTAGTACAAAGAGCTGTTCTAGCAAAAACATTGCAAAAACATGTACTGGGCCAAGAAGGGAAATCTTCAGTCTTTGCACCTGTGACTGTCCAGTTGAAGGTATTTGGAGATGTATTAGAATGGAAAGATATTATTTTCACATCTCCATAAATGTAGAATAAATATAGTTTTAGACTGAGAAACGATTTTTGCTGCTGACAACATTGCAATGTCCTTGTTCTATGTTCAGAATCAGTGGAGTGCACTCAGATACCAAATGAACACAGTAGGATTTAACAGTGTGAAAGCTCTCCAGGTATCTTGTGCTGAGAATTACAGGTTCCTCAGCCCATAGTGCTATCAACTGATTCCTCATCTCACATTCTAATAAGAACAGAGCTAAAGGAATTGAGCACCTTTATGGGAGCTAGCATTTCATGATCTCAAGTTCCCCACCTACAAAACAGAAGAGATCATCCATTTGGTTATGTAGAGAAGTGGCCATGACTTCTTTCAGTAATAGAACCCATAAAACAACCAAAAATAAAACTATGGCATTTTACAAAATCTAAGTGATAACAAACACCTACTTGTCAGTATAAATTTGCAAAATTGCCCTTCCGTTCTTTTAAAATAAAATCCTACTGATAATGTGTACTTTAAATCCAGTAAAGAGACTTTCAAATAAATTATCTCAGGAAATTGTTTTTTATCTTTGCCTTTGGAAATTTAGGCTTGCTACATCTCACCCACAATCATTTTGCAGAGGGAAATCATAGCAGTGGTTTTCTCAGTACTATTCCTGCACACAGTGCAGCCAGCTAAAATTTTCCAGTTGGTGAGATAAGTACTGGAAGAATGATAAAATGGACAGGGGTTTTTTTTGGTTTTTTTTTTTTTTTTGTGAAGTCAAGTATTTCCTGAAGGATACATTGGCAGTTGGAAGTCCCTACTTGGAAGACATAGATGACATGCAGTAGCTTATTGGTGTCTCAGGTGTTATTACTCCTTATCTTAATTTGTCGCCTTTTCATTCTTTGCTTTATCCTTCCTCCTTTCTTTCATTCCTTTGAGCATTTGGACCCCAGCTTCATGAAGACTTCAAGTAATGCACCCAGAATAGCTGTATTGATTGCAGTGGTTACCGCATGTGTGGCGTCTCTGGTTGCCATCCTGCCTCTGAGCAAAATCTCCACTCAAGTTTTCTTCCTTCTTCAAAAAATCCCAAGACACCACTGCAGGGTAGAGGGCATAAGAAGAGTTTGCTGGGCCTGTCTTTTAGGCATGGTAGCACAGGGGATGTGCCAAGCGTGGGTCATGCTCTGATTTCCCCAGCTGGCTTCTCAGCTCGACCCCGGCAGAGCTGGCGCAGGTGCGTGCTGTCGGGAGGGCAGGCAGGCAGCAGGTTTGCTACTGAGCATGGCCCAACGCTGCACCTCAGGAGAAGGGTCTGTCTGTGAAGATATGCAGGTATCGCTTTGCTCCTCCACGAGGCTTTACCAATGTACCACAATCCCAAAGCACCCCGGTGTTACTGTTTCAGGGAATGGACTCATCACTGCGTTGAGTAGGGAACAACTTTGCCCTTAACCCAACACCCTGAAAACCAGCTCTGAATAACGCTGGAAGAAGACAGACCTGGAAGCCTCAGATCCTCTCAGCAACATCTAGGCTATTTTAGGCCCCTGCTTCTCACCCAAGTCTGTTGGTACTTGGTGCTGAAAGACTTTGGAGGATTTGAATAAAACTGCTTGATATAATAAATAGATAAGATCAGCCAGTGCACCACTGAGAAACATTTGAAATTAATTCTTTTCCCTTTTTGATTTCCAGAAAATATTATTTTTTGCTTTTGAAAATGTGAACTGGCTATCATCCATTTTAACGCAAAATGAAACCAGCACAAAGACAGCTGCATTTAATTATTTTTTTACATATCAAAAGTATTGCTAACAATGGATGTGTATATTAAAAATGAGAAGAAACTGTGATTGGTTTTACTTCAGGATCAGTGGTGTCTGTTTAACTAGTTTTTTTCCTTTATCAGGCGTTTGTCAGGAGGGTTTGTCATGTGTGTATGCATGGTAGGATTAAGCTAAGCTGAGACACAGTAGATTTTTTTAATTTAACGGGTTTTCTTGTTTATTGGGGGGGGTCTGAGTTTATCTCTAAAACTGAACACTGTTCGATACTGAATACTCAACTGCCAGCATGCACACAAAGATATTTTCTCCCCGGCAACTCTTCTTACAGCTAAAGTGATCACTACTGGAATCCAGCTGTTCCTGATCCCCGTATCTGGTGTGCTCTTGACTGGACAACATATTGTCCTGGTAATATATTGCTATAGGGAATGTTATAAATAATTAGAGAAAAAAGGAGTCGAACCATGGACTATTGTCAATCAGAAGGCAGCTCTGGGTATCACCTAGTCTAAACTCCTGCTCATAGCAGAGCACATAGAGCCGCAGGCTTCTCAAAAGCTTCTCCAGTCAAGATCTAAATAACCCATGCTACCTGAGGCCCTAATGAGATCTGTGGGTGAAACTACAATTAAATGCAGACAGGAGTTACTGCAATAGAAAAAGTCTTGCTGAAAAAGAGATCATCCCTGTGCTGTGTGTAAAAGGGGAGACAGAAGAAACCCAAAATCTTTGGCACAAGTTCTCCTCTCTGTTATACCCTTGTCATGTCCTTGAAGTCAGAAAATTCACTCACTCGATAACCTCGGGTCAGAACCTGGTTCTGCAGCAGAGACATGATGATTCTTCTCTAAAGAAGATTATTTTATTAATGACGTGTTTAAGTTATGTCAACTATCAGCCATTCATGAACTTCTATTGACAGTTAAATAAACCTGAATGATTTGAGTTTTTGGCTGTCATTCAGAGGTGCTTTTGCTTTCAGGTCTATCTTAACCTGAAAGCATGTAATTTGTTTCATTTGTGGTGCTGCATAGGAAATGAACCTAGGTCTCTAGTGCTCAAAGGCAAATGCAGTAATCATCCGCATGACTTGATTCCTTATTCCGGTAATATGAAAATTGTCAATTATGGATGAATTATGGGTGCTACTGATACCTGTAATTTGGTTCTGCAGTTTTGTAAACATATGCAGCTGCATTTAATTGTATTTTACTAGTCATGTAATTTATTAAGGTGCACCTGCAGTCACCCAAGATACAGATATTAATGAACTGAAAAGCTGTATTTCATTGTCTACTATTTATATTGACATTTTTTACAACTGTTTGTTTTTAATCACATATCTATGTATCTGAGATGCTGATATTAAAAAAAAAGATTGTGAAATAAATAGCAAAGCTAACTGCTGTATTTTAACTTCCTGAAAGTACTTACTTAAATAATTAATTTAAATAATTGCTTTTCCATGCAAAGACCAAGACTGGAGGAAAGCTGTAGAATTGATTTTTGCAACAGTTATTGTGTCAAAGATGAATCATTAGATCACCGATTCCAGGGATGTGAGCTGCTGAAGCTCTTAATCTGTATTTCCATGCTCGAGCGGTGATGGATGTTGTTCAGCTCTGTTTGAATACAGTACCTTTACCTTTCATCTTCCAGTCCAATCTCTTGGAGAAGTTATCTTCAGATTTGGGAACATGTTTTTAAAACAGACGTTATAATTTGCACAAATATGTGTTTAATGTGCACGACCTGTTCCTCCTCTTCTGCTTCTAGATATTCCTATCATTTGGATTAAAACAAAAAAAAACCCACCCAAGTAGTTTTATTGGCTATCTGACCAGTCCTCGGTTCAGTGCATTTTGCAGAATGTACAGGTAGAGCACTGAGAATCAAATCATACAGGTCATACCCCAGATTTCTTTTTTCCTTCTTTCACCATGTCTCATTTTGCCTATTATGATGGGAAAAAATGATGTTATGGCAGAAGCGTATGGCTTTAGCAGGTCTGGGGTAAACCTTGGTTCCACAGGGAATTGTCATAACTTTGCTGCACAGGATAAAGATGGAAAAGAAGGAGACACAGAGAGCTTCAGTTACAGTCGGTGTCCCTGGGAACATTGCTCTGTGGCTGCTGTCTGTATGGGAGCGCACGGAGAAGAGTGATGAGCCCATTATCTGCAAGGGGAAACTAAAACCTTTCCATCAGCACAGGAGACATACTCTGATCCCTGCCTGTTCCTGCTCTATGTATTGGCTGCTTTTTGTCTCTGACAAAGTATGGGTCAGGCCTTCTTCCCGTCACTGCTTTCTCCTTGAACAGAGTTTTGGGTTGTTTTTCTTTCTCTTTACCTTACCTCAAAGGATTGTCCCCAGTCAATCACACCGTTAAATATGGCTCCCATCCCTGATTCAAAGATATTGTATTTCTTGAGAAAAAGCCTCTTTTCCTTGAAGAACCTGTTGGTTGGTTGAAGATCTTTCCTGGAAACAACATTAACTTATTGTATATTCCATTTTCAGTGAAAGTTTTCCCAGCTCTGACTATTAGAATACACTTTCTTCCTCGCATAAAGTTGATCTTCTACTCTGTAATGTAGGTCCTGGGACAAAAATAGAATGAATCCTTTCCGTACATCTCGACATTTTCAAGGATGTGTAAAACTTTTGTTGCAGATTGGGGGGAGGGGTGTTAATTCAGTATTTCAGAAGTTTCTGTGATCTGGGTAAGTATGATGACATTATGCTAAGAAATGTTTTCTGGCCTTATGAGATTCTGTGATAGATGCTTTTGCAGTTGCAATATTTGTCACAAAATGGACTAATCCCATCGCTCAGATGATGTACTTTGTGGCTTGGCACCATTTAACTGCACAGTGATGGTTATTGTAAGAGCATACTAAATATTCTTCAGCCTATCTAGGGTATTAAACACTACCAAGTGTTACACCTCCATTTCTGGAGGTGCTTTACAGTTACAGTTTCCAGCTAGGAAAATGTCAAGCAAGAAGATGAATTAGAATCTGAATAGCAAGACTTGCCAAAGGGGACACTGGCTCCTCAGATCGAAGAAGCAGATATCAGGACAGATGTCTTCAATTAGAAGGAATTAAGAATTAATGTTATAAATAACTTCCCAAAAACGCAGGAGTTTCTGGAATGAATAATCTCGTTATGTCTGTCCTGACATCTGTGCAAGTGTTGGAGTGTCCAATGGTGGGAACATTTGCACGGGAACAATCAAAGTACTTGTTCTTCTTATGCTACAGTTTAAAATCAGATTAAAAAGTTAATTGCATGTTTCTTCTGTTTCTTTGTTAAGCTCATTAAGAACATTGCAGACAACTGAAGGAGAAAGTAAATGGAAAAGAAAAAGGATCTGCCATTGTTGAGGAGAGGACTGGGAGATGAGGAAAGGTGGATGGGAATTTACTGTACATTGGATTAGGGATGGTATTATTCACTAGAGGAACAGTGTTCAGAAATCTGAGTTAATGTGGTAGCTTGGCTGGTTTATGATTCTGTTCTACTGACTGTATTGAAATAAGGTATTAAAAAACAACAGAAATGCAGAAAAATGTTAACAGTAGGCTACATTCTGAAATCACTTTATTCAAGCTGTTCTTTCCAAGGAAGCATAGAATGGATGAAGCATAGTTACATTAAATTAATGTGTTGGTTGAGTCATTTTAAAGTTCTCTTTCTGCATAATACGGGGATTTGTAAGGATAATGAGGTGTCCGAATCCCACAAGTCGATTCATCTACCAGGCCTTGCATTTAAGGTAGTTCCAGTTAGGGCCATGTTTTTCCTTAGACTCAGATTAAATCTTCTTCAGAGCTTGGCTTTCACTGGCCTTTGGAGAAGTTCTTTGCACTACTGATATCTTAACATCTTCACTGTGTGAGGGAACAAGATTTAGCCCTTATTTCTGCCTATACATATAATTTGAAGTTGTCTTTAAATAAAATGCTCTTCCAAGCCGCAGAGGTACCTAGATTAGAGGTAAAATATCTCTGTCATTAAATGAATCCTTGTCTTGCTTCAAGGCATACATTGTTGGGGAATGGCTCAATTAGTTTCAATTTTGCAAATCTGTTGTTTTTCCACTCCCTTCCCCTCTGCCAAGCCATGGACACTAGTTATGACAGCACCTATCTCTATTTTCATGAGAAAGTTCCATGCAGGGCAACAAACATCAGAAAGCAATGGCTTTATGACAAACTTGTATGATTACATTCACTTTGATCATTGATTTGTATACAGTTTGAAGTGCTAGAAGAGAGCAGAGGTATATCCAACTCTCAGATGACCAGTAGGTGCCGTATCTAATTGATTCTTTCGTGCCAAGTGGAAATTGAGTTTTCTTGGCTCAGAAAAAGATATCTATTTCTGGAGTTTGCTACCATTTAAAACACTGCTATTTATGCTCGTGATAGCCATTGCTACATACCATTGTAATTTGCTTTTGGCTGTTGGTTTCTAAGCACACTGAACTAACGGACTTTAATTTATAACCTTAACGCTTGTTTGTCTAATGGGTTCTTGCTACATTGAACATTTACTCTTATATATCAGGTCTTGTATTGCTGAACTCCACTCAAACACTTCAGTGATGTAGGCTTATCCGAACCACAGAATTTCTCAATACATAGTACAGGTAACTCAGAGGTTTCATACAATACATACAAGGATAGTTATCCTAAACTCAGTTTGTCTTGAATAAGAGCAGAACTGTGATTATTTTTGGCATCAATAGAAGGCCAAGGGGTACAAAATTAGGATAATTTTCTTTTTTTTTTTTTTTTAAAATGTGAACAATTTCAAGATGCTACAAGACATGCCTTTTGCTAACTTTCAGCTTTCTGCTATCCATTGATGATTTCTGAAAGGCTCTCAGAGCAGAACTTGCAGTATGAGCACACAACGGCTGTGTATTAAACACAGCTTTAATTTGAAAATAAGCGTGGGACAGTTTGTAGTTTAATTGGCTTGTGGCTTCATCTGTCTAGAGAGCGTAGGAAGAGAGTGTATAAACTGTCCTCCAATCTGCAGCTTGCTTAAACCTCCACTCCTAGTGAGTAGACCAGGAGATGGTGGGTAGCTCCAAGGGCTGGGTAACACCTTGGCTCAGCCCTCCCACTTGCAGGGTCAAAATAGCTGAGCCAGCACCTGTGTGTGGGGAGGTAACAATTTAGTCCCGTTATAGGCCAGCGGTAAATCACTACCCTTTCCCTCCCACGGGGGGTAAGTGATTGTGATTCAGAGATGCGTCTCTGAGTCAGGTGGCCTCCTGGGGCTCATCGTGGGATGTTCACTCCCGGTTTAGCGTGCAGCAATACAGAAGAGTCAGCGCTCGCCAAAACATTGCTGGAGGAGGCCAATTGGCTCCAGTTTGAGAAGAAGATATAAGGAACTGTTTTGCCTTTTGGTTGCTTCTAACCAATGTCCCATCAGCCCTTCAGTGATAAAGAAAGGTTTAACATCTTAAAGCTGAAATTTACATCCACTCTTTCCAACTGTTTGTTTTCTGAATAATGTATTATAATGCATAGGAAAGTAATCATAGTAAAGGCTACGCACTTGCAGAGATGTCATAAGTGTCTTCTCACACCTGCATTTCAAAAGGCATCACTACCAAAGATAAAGGAGGAATCTGAAATAGTTGAGGTAGTAGGAATTTACTGGCAAATGACTTTCCAAAGGAAAATATCTTTCTTCATGAATCTTAAAATGCCCATCATTAAAAATGTCAGCTCAATGCAAATTAATGTGGAAAATAAAATGGGAGGGCTTCTCTGGTGTATCTCTGAAGGCTCTCCTGAAGGACCATAATGCTACTGTCAGTGTCTGTCTGCTGGAGGAAGGGAAAGTGCAAGAATTTTCTCCCAGGGCAGCAGTTTCAGCCATGCTTAGATGGAGTTTTTTTCTTTTTCTGGAGACTCTTACTGGGGAGCACAGGGAATTACATTTCTTTATTTTAGGGTGATTTTTTTAATTAACCTTTTGGTTTTTTTTTTTTTTTTTTTTTTTTTTTTTTTTTTTTTTTTTTTTTTTTTTTTTTTTTTTTAAAGGTAAAATAGAATCTCTGCTTTCTGGCCAAGTAAGCACTCTGGCCGAAACAGAAAAGTCTGGTCAACAGCTCTGTTCTGAACGTGCCATGGGTTAGTCTGTTACTGCCAGGTTTCCAGATTCTTTTTCCAAATTCCTTTTCCTAGTAGAGGAGCAAACGTTCAAGCAGGAGCAGTGATGCCATGGCTGTAGTACAGCAGCAGGAGCCTGCTGTGGGTGAAGACCTGTTTCCTTTGCACGTTGCTCTCTGATGAGGATTGTTTCTTGTCACAATCTATTTCTGAGATTCTTAAAAAAGATGATGACATACTCTTGTTTCTGACCATTTCTGCTGCAAGCCTAGCAAACATGCAGGAATAAGATGACACATTTAGAATTCACCAAATATCCAAGAAATTTATTCTTTCTGCTTTGCTGGGCCCAGTTATTCACTGGCTGTTTCTAGACAATCAGTTCCTGTCTCGCTCAAAAGAGACAACAATACCATTTCTTGTAAATATATTACTAGTGAGCACTTTATTAGCTGAAATGAAAGTGTACTAAGAAACCTTTCTTAGGTAGGAGTGAAAGTGAATGAAAGAATAGGAGATCCATGATTTTGATATGTCTTAACAGTAAGTGACTCAAACTTGGATAAGGTGCCATTTATTCCATTCTTTTATGCACTCATGCCATGACAGATACTCATATCTTCTCTCTGTAAAGCAGCTGTGGTACTTGTGAAAAGGCTGTTATCGGTGCCAGAGAGAGAAAAATGCTGCATGAAAGTGGTGGTGGAAGTTTTCCTGCTCCACAAGTGTCCTTGCTTTGATTTTTTAGGAGCCATCTAGTAGAATAAAAGCTATTACGACCATTCAAACAAAACTATCTATAAATATCTCTGCCAGCTACAAGTATAGTGTAGTTTTCCGCTGGAAGTGTTTGTTCAACCAGTATCTCCTGACCATCCCCAACCATTGTTGAGTAACATCTATGCAGAGGGAAGGGCCATTTTCCAGAGAAACACTTGCCCACAAAGCTGGAAATCTAGTGTCTCTTCCTGTCCCATCACTCTTAAAGACTCTTGGTGAGAATTATGGTCTCCCTCATCTCCTAGTATCTCAAAAAGAATGTCTTGCACCTCTGAAATGATCTGATTGTTGATGGAGTAACTGTACTGCTGGCTATTACTGGTGTCAGCATGAGGAACCAGTGGTGACCCCACAGTTGTGTTGTTGCAGGACTGCTGATTTCCCAAATGATTGTGCAGGGGATCCGTGCAAACCCCTTGCAGACAATTTGTCAGATGTTTCCAACTTTCCTTCCCCAAGGTAGTTATTTTTACCTTCTTCTTCGGTTACCTGTGAATAAATCCTGTAGATGTGATTTTAAAATTCAGGTTGAATATTAGACTAAAACTTCATGATAATATAATTGTTTCATATGAGATCATTCTACTTGGTAGAAGATACCTTCTGATGGTCTGGAAATAATGTTATAAAACAGAAAGACCCCAGAAACACTAATGCATCACAATCTCTAGAATTGTATTATCTAAAAAATACTTGAAGTGCCTTTCTGCTGTGCATTGTGTCCAGAATCAAAATGAGGAAAGACAAATTTTTAAGATAAATTGGTTTGTGAAAAATTTATGTGCACTTTACTAGTGCAGGCAGGATGTAATCTGTTTTGTATTGAATCTGCTTGGAAAAAAAAAAAACCCACAATGTTAATGAGATTTTTTTTTTTAAAGGCACTTTAAAATTCATGCTGGCAAAAGACAAATAGTCATGACTTTTAATTTCTATAAACTTAACAGCTGGGGACAAAATAAAGCATTATTAACTTAAGGGTGTAAGGAAGTTGCTTTTGTTTCAAGGGCAAAATAAGTTATTCTATTCTCAGTGTTATTCATCTAAGCTGTCTGTCTGATCTTTCTGCTGGTACAACCAGGCCAGTGAGTGGTTTTATTTATGTGCTTTTACTGTTGGTAGTGAGAGAAGAGGAGCCGCAAACATCTCCTATGATGTCTGTGTTCCCCATCCTTCGTAATGCCTGTAAAAACACTGGTTATAAAGGAACCGTGCTTCAGGGGGAGGCTGCTCTGCTACTGAATGGGATATTCCTCGTATCCAAAACATAAAATGTGTTACAAAATAATGAGGAGCTGCTTAACCTCATTTTACTATTTGGAAAAATACTATTTGTGTCTGCTATCATGACAACCATTAATGATAAAGACATCTGTCCTTGTTAAACTGAGTTCTTACACTAATTTTAATTGCATTAAATGAAATCTACTGTTATCAGAAGATAAATAACAGTTATTTTCCTTTATCACTGTGTATCTTATATTACAAAGAAAATAATCTCTTTGTTTTTTTTTCTATTTTGATTATAAACTAAATGATAATTCAAAGGCCAACCACCACTTCTTGGTATTCTTATGTGCCTACTGCACATATAAATTCCATTTATATTGGAGATTTATTTTTTACTGTGAATATCTTTGCCACCTGCAAACTCCTCTGGTGTTTTCCCAGACTTCAGTGTAGAAGAAGCTGTAGAGCGTGTTGTGTTCATAGTAAACCACAAGTTCATGTTTACATACCGAGGGGTTTCCCTTGGGTCCCAAGTCTTTACTAACTGATTTGTCGTAGAGGTGAAGGGCACAACCCCTGTGTTTAGGAAATCAATAGCAGTTGCCATTTCCATTAAGGAGCCTTGGCTGAAGCCGTTCTATCTTGCATATTACGCTGCTGTCAGTGTACGCTTTTGCATTTTGACAGTTAAAAATGGGGACAGACGAAAGAAGGTGGAGTTTTTTTTCTCAAATAAACGAGTCGTTTCTATAGAATTGGGAAGAACTGATCTGAAGATCTGAAGATGGCTTGAGCAAAGAGGGAATACAGAAAAACTAGTGTGAGTAAATGTTATAAAAGAGTCTACTTACACATGCTTAGCTAAACCAAAACAGTGAAGCAAAGTAGAGTTTGTAGAAAAAATAAGTACAAATGCCAAAAAAAAAAAAAAAGTAAAGATCAATCTCTCTGCAGGGAAGATTTCTGAGTACATTATAGGGGTAGCAGACTGATACCTTTGTTCAATAGTTGTTGAGTGGCATCTAATGATGTTCCTAGGCATCTTGAAGAACGACCACTGTTTGAAATAACTGTAGGTGGAGTAGCAGCAAAGACCTATGTGCCAGTTTAGGAGCAAATGTATTGCTGCCATTGTTTAGCTACCAAATTGTGGCTTCCCCCAAGGGCTGACTTGGGCTACAGCTCTTTATTGATACCTGGACTGCTGTTCTTTTTTATTACTTTTGATCACAAAGACGTGTTTTGTTGCTGCATACCTTTGAAGTGTGGGAACGAGCAAGTGCACCAGCATGATGGTGCATTACAAAATGAACTTACATCACTGTAAATTCTGGAGAGAAAGCGGACCGAAGCCAACTGTAAATAGTCCTGAAGTCAGCATGTGAAAATATAGAGCATATCTTTCATGATTTTGGATTGGCGCATCCCAGTTGGCACTAACCATTTCCTCTAGGGAACAGTGTTGTTTAAAAGTGATTAAACTGTAAGTGACCAGGATAAACTCTCCTTCTCTCACGGTGCTGCTCAACGCTTACCTGCTTAATACCAGTGTTAGTACACTCTTTGGTCACTGTAACATCAACTTGGTTAAACCCTGAGGTCTCCATGGTAGGACTAGAGAGATGCTCGCTGGATGGGGGCACCATCAGCAGTGCTCCTCAGGACCATGCGAAGCATCAGGGCTGTAGGACCCCAGTCCACACGTGCTTGTCTAGAGCATCCAAAACCCAGTTAATGACATGAAAAGATTTGTCCCCCAAGGCGGTACTGAATTTGTAGCAACCACAGTGGTGTGGAAATGGGCTGGGAAAAATTTGCTAGCCCTGCCTGTGTTTTATCATATTTCTGCCTGCAGGAGAGCCACTATGCTATCGTGAGGTCTTATGCACTCCCCTGTGTATTTCAAATACTCTACCTTTAAATACTGACCACCAGAAAAATGATGCCGGAGCTGAATGCTGTACTCACAGATAGGATAATTGTGGGGAAGACACATTTCTATCAAAATTATTAAAGGGACATCTGATAGCAGTGTTTCAGTTAAGGCTTATTAAACACTCTCCTTTTTATCCTCCATTTTCAGGGTTTTATAATTTTGCTATACAAATTCACTCAACCTTGAAGCTTTGCATCCATGGTTTCATTCCAGAAGATATTTTTAAAGATACGAAATGAGAAATATTCCTATTCTGGCAGTGGATTAAATGGATATTAATTTTCAATCGTGCACATTGGAAAGTCAAAGAAATGCTAAATTTACTGCTTAAAAAGAAAAAAAAAGGACCTGTTGCAGCAATATAACTTGGATTATCCACTGAAATCTTGATCTCTTGAATGTGATCTGGTACATTTTGAGGATTGTTGTCCAGTTTCAGAGCTGCTGAGATGCAGAAACCTCTGCACAGGGGCTGGAGCCATGTGCTCCTTCTCAGGAGGGTCCATGCCCCATGAAGGAAGAGCTTTTATAGAGAGGGAGGATGCCCAAGCACAGGCAGTCTGGAATGCAGTGGGAACCAGCAATTTTAGCTGGTGAGCCTTGGCTTTGAGGGGTGGGAGGTCCTGTAGTACATGAATGCCTGGGAGTTTTATAAGATTGGTAGTGGGTACAGTTGCACTGAGTTTGAGTAATCTGGAGTATTACTGGAAAACACTTTCTAATTATTAAGTCTTGGAATAAATTGCTTGCAGTCATTTTAAGTTCTCCATCATCTGACCTCAAACTGGACAGAGTAGGCTAGGCATGTGTCAGTAACTTCTTGGGCACAGTTAATTCTGCCTTAGGACAGAGGGACAGATGGATTCTCTCACATGCCCTCTGGCCCATTTTTTGCTCAGTTTTCATTACAAAATTTGCTTTATACTTTGTCATTGGTGTTGCCTATTCATCTTTCCATTTTACCAGGCGAGCACTTTACAGTTGTCTGAAGTGGGTCCTTATTTCTTAATGCAAAGCAAAGTCTTCTGTTCTCAGTAGAGGTCTCCATTTTCCTGTCGTTTTACCTGACACGTTTGAGCCTGGTGTCTTCTTGATTTCACTGGCATTTAAACTGCTTGACATCTTTAGCCCTCAAGGATGCTCTGAGCTGTAAAGACTCCTCGCTGAAACTGCTGTTCTGGAGTTATAGGTGATGCACGATTGGTTGGCTGCTTCACGGACTGAAGAAATCAAGCAGTGTGTAGCTTCTCTCATTAAAAATTAACACTCTGCAGTAGGCAGTAAAGACCTTAAATGTTTTGTTGTTAAGGAGCAAATAATGGAAAAACACCACCTTTTTGTTAAAGAATGAAGGATAATTCAAGTTCAGAGCTTTTTCTTGTCATACAGCTATCACCGCCTTGAATCTGACAACCAGAGAACGATGTCCAGGACTGCGTGATTGTGGTGTGGGTTGCTCAAATGTTATCTCACTGTTCATAATCACACTGCTTCTACCTGAAACGGCCAGTGCGTGTATGCAGTATGTTAAGAGATGGATAAGTACCTGTGTGATTTGATAGTACTTCGGGTATCCTTTCATATACTTTGTGTGCAGGTAAATCTTCATATGGCTGCAGATGGCTAATTTGAAAAGAGACCTGTGGGAAATTTGGCATAGAGTGCATTTGCTAATGCAAATAACAATGACTCATGTGGGAAAGAGTGAAAGAATCATTTAGAATGGAGCACTGGCTCCAAAACTTCCCAGGTATAAGTCGCTATCCTGGGTTAAGAGGCTAAGGTCATGGTGGGGGAATGGGAGATTTCGTAATTGGTTGGGGTTATGTGAAGATGAATTGTGGGATGTCAATGTTTGTGTCTGTTTTACACATTCGGTCTACAACAGGAGATTTGCCTGGTGCGTGGGGCTCTTGTTGCCCTATTGTAGCTGTCTCAACCTGTTCTTCATTCTGCAAAACAATGATGACTTGAAGCCTCAGAAATGTCCCTAGAGTGGAATGTGGTGATTAGAGCAGACCCGTGGAAAACCGGCACGTTTCCTCTGTCTGCCTGAAATGGCATAATGGTTTTGGCAAGGACCACAGTGAAAGAAATGAGAGGGGGCATTCTGTCCAGCCAACTGTCGCTGCTCACATCCACCTCCCCTATGCTTATCCGGTACATCGGCTCTCTTTCTGTTGCACCATCTATATGCTAAACAGCAGGGCTGCTGCATGTCTGTAAATAGGCAGCACTGCTTTATTGCACTCCGTGCTGCTATCAGATGAGAAAGAAAGAGAGTTACTGAGTAGCTGAAGCTTTAGGTGAACTGTGAGGCACTGGCATGCAAATAAGAGGAAAGACATAATGGTGTAAGAATGAAGTGTGTCTGGAGCAGCTTTCTAGAGTAAGATAAAATAAAGTCTGTCTGTTTAACAGGATTGCAGCAGAGGGATCCTTCAGCTCATCTGGGATGCGACAGGGGCTTTACTGGGTATAAAAGCTGGTGCTCACAGTCTCTGTCTAATTGAGAGTAATTGCAGTAAACTGGTGGTATAATAAAACTAGTTGGAATAAATGCTACAAATGACAGCAACACGTGTTAACATTGATAAGATGATTGTTGGGTATTGGTGGAAAAATGCTATTTTTCTTTATAATGTCACAAAACAAATTATCTGTTGTCAACCACCCATTTGTCCAGTACAGTGCAAAGATAGTTAGCTAAGAAAGTCACCTGTATTCAGACTCCCCTGGTTGCTTTACCCTGCTCCTCTTTAAAGTGCGTCCACAATCTCCAATGCACATCCTTTACTGAAAGGAAAGAGCAATGTCACTTTGAGACAGATCCACAGGGTTTAGACCAACTTTCCATTTCCTCAGTTAATTACCAACATAATCTCTAGATAATCTCTTCTCACGTCTATGAAGATTGGCTGCCTTTGAATTCAGAGGACACTTGGTCTTTGGATCGTAGCCATAGATTAAACTTCTTCAAAGTGGAGATAGCTGTAGTTTCCCGCTGTTGATTGAAACACACTGCTGAACACTTCTGAAGTTGGATAACCCCTGCAGAAACGCAAACAATTGCTGGCCTCCCTGTGTCCTCCCAGCTCAGAGGTGCCAAATCCCATTATAACTTATTTCTGTGCAGACAGACAATCGTAGCCTTGTTTAATGTGTGAGAGGATTTTCCAGTTTTACTAGGAATGCTGTATCAGTAGGAACTCACACATTGTGAAAGAGCTATTTCCACCAAATTTGCAAAATTGTCTCCATAATTGCATTGGTATGCATTGTTATTGCATAACCCTAACGAGGGGAATTTTCTAACTGTGTTTTCTTAACTGTCCTCATCATGGCTGAGTTCTTACATCTCCCATGAAAGGAGAGCTCTCCCATCTGCAGGAGACGTACCACCATCATTTGCACACCTCTGCTGTCTTCAGTCCCAGGCATTTTGAGTGTGCTCTGCAGAGAGCATCTGCCTACAGAAATGTTCACAGGGTTTGTCTGATGTCACCTTTGGGAGCTTTGTAAAAGATCAGAGAACTTTCAGAGGAAAAGTAAACATTTTCCTGGGGGGAGGGGGCAAATCTATTTAAATGAAGAAATTTACCCAATCCTGCATGGTTTCCTTCCGTGTCACCCACATCACCTCTCCAATTCTGTGTAGGTGCAGATTGTTGCGTACTGTGTGCACTTGGCTGGGCATGTGGGCTCTCAGGAACCAACATGGATTCTTGGGAACCACATAAAACATTCAGACTTGTGCTAGGCTGTCCCTCAGTAGCCTCTGAGACCGTTCCTGGCCCTGCTCTTCTGGCTGTGCACTTCTGATCGTAATGGGCTCCCTAAAAAAATGCTGAGATCTGACAGTATAAGTCCATTTTCTGTCCCGGTTGGAGAATGAAAATACTAATTTTTAAAAAACATTTAGTAATTTATGAGACAGCAAGAGAATCAAATGCTTAATATGTGCTTTCCTCTAGGGCATCATTTTAAATTAAGCTTTGTTTTTGAATGGGCCTTACACTTCCAAACTATTTCACATTAAAAAATGCAGATGTCTGCGTAGTCATTTTGGTGAGGTTTGTTTCTGGTTTGAGAGCGGGTCTCTGCCAGCAAGCCTGTCATTCAACTCGCTGATGTTTACTTACAAACTAAACCCTGCTCATATCTGAATGTAACTCATTCTGAATATAACAGTTGTCTGTGTGGTTTTGACACAAGATATGACTCGTTGTTCAGATATCCATACAGTAATTTCCCATGAGCTCGGAGGAAATCATTCCATCTCCCAGTGGACATCCAGCACCATTTCCTATTGTACTTGAAATTTCTTCACTTGTGAGTATTGCATTTCTCCCTCGCCCCAGACACACACAGTCATTCCAGTTTCTGGTAATAAGTTTTTGATCAAGTTTTCTTTGTAGTCTCAGCTTTTAAAAGCTCACCATTGGGGTAAATTTCCCTTTCATTTTCCTGTAGCCTTCTCCTGCCCTTTTTCCCTGAAAACATCTGAAATTAGTAAGGAAGAAAGTTGCAGTGCAAACACAATTTGCTTGTTTAGTTTGAAATTGTATTTTTTTTTTTAATTTTCCCTACAGTGAAAAAAAAAAAAAAACCAAAGTGAAAAACCCCCAAGGTTTATTTTATCTTGTGACATTAAAATCTGGAATTTCTACTTATGAAAAATAAGACAGCTCTTTCGTTCACCAGCTGTATGTGTTTTTACAAATGTCAGGCTTAGTTTTGAATGAATGAAGGCATGCAAATATAACCACATATTTAAATATGGTGCCATAAAGGCGTCTGAAAAGATAGAGATGGGTTTGACACTCTCTGGGTGGAGGGAACAGTGCAAGATTGCTTCTGCCCCATCTAGGCCTAGTATTTTGAATGTTATCTGCAAAGTACAAGAGCTGAAGAGTTTTCTAATCAAATCCTGCTTTCTGCCAAAGTTCTAAAGATGTTGCTATGGCTAAAATCTTTATGGCTATGTGAAATGTAGAGAAGTGGGCGAAAAATAGCTTTTAGAGAATGATAGTGATTTTGGGTTAAGACATAGGAAATTCAGACTTGGCTTTCTAAGTAAATAGAAGATGGACTTAAATGCAACCTCTGAAACCACTGACCTAACAGCCAGCAACCTGTGTGTGTAATGAAATGTTGGAAAGATTGACTCTGCATGCTGCCGTGGGATGGAGCCATCATCCCTCGGCCACGTCCAGGCAGCACAGCCTTGCCCGTGCGCCCCGGCTCGCTCTTGCCATGCAGCTCTGGTTTCAGCTTGGCCAGCCCCATGGCAGAGACTGCTCCAGCATGACTTCCCTGTACAAAATACTTAGAAATACTATAAACAGTTAGGCTACTCTTTGCTCCTGTCCCCTCTGCCCCACCACTGCCATGGAGCATCAGTTACTGCAGATTGGGAGACTCCATATGAAACACCATTTCAGTAACTTGCTGCCAGTAGTACTGTATTACTGTATTTGCTGTCTTCTTCTGCCGCCCTTTTTATTTTCTTAAATCCTGTGAGCTCGACCTATTCTGTTAAGGACTATTCTTTCTGAGCTGAGAAAGAGTAAAGGCTGTAGCAAGGAAAGGGCTTTCAACTCAGCTCAGGCGGATGAGCTCCGCTGGCAGTGGTGCAGCCACGTAAAATTCCACCAGATAAAATCCTAATCCAGAGTAAGGTGTAAAGCCAGGTGTTTCAGGCAGGGATGTCAGCAGCCTCTTTATTTTCTGAAATGAGAAATGTGAGTAATCTTGAGGTTACTGTGTCATGAGTGGATTTAGTAAGATTTTGGAAAGCAGTGAATGTGCATGAAGGTATAAAAAAAAATTTATTATTTCTTGTGTTGAGTTTGTTTAATGTAAAACCTCCCTGCTCCTCTCTGATTTGCTACACAAATCATAGTTTAAGATAGACTGTATGTTTTACATCTACATATGCGTGTGTGTGTATGTACACTGAACACCTTACAATATATGAATCACCTCCGTTTGGTGGTTAATAAATTCTTAAGGGAGAAAGGGCCCTCCTGAATTTCTGGATCAAACATAATCAGTTCCTGTAACGCTGTAAGGTGAGCTGAATCCCAGCTGGTGTAAACTGGTATAGTCTCAGTGAAACCACGAGAGCAGCTCAGATCAGAGTCAACTGAGAATTCGACCTGTTTAATAAGCAAGTTTCAGAAATAAACCATTTATCCATTTCACTGTTAGAATATTTAGTGTGGCAGGGTATTTTCAGGCAGCAGAAATAAGCAGCTCCCAAACCTGCTAAAAATATAGAAAAGACTTGAGCATTGCTAAAAGGTGTTATTTTTATTGAATGTGGTTTATTACTTGCATAATTGGCATAAAATAGAAAGCAGTTGATGATAATGGTATTGTTCATACTTCTGTAATTAAGATTGTATCGGTGTTTCAAGGGCATAATACCCGGTTAGAAGAAAGCATGCAATTTTAGCATTAATTCCTTGGGAACTAGATCTTTAGGCAATTTTTATGAGGAAAACAGTTTTGTTCGGTGACCAGGTAGAGGAGGCCAAAGAAAATGCTTCTGGGTTCCAGCACGGCGTCAGATGTTTTGCATTCCTCACATAATTAAAGCCTAATGTGGAAGTGATGCCTTAACGGACTTAAATAGCAGAAATGCAAATATTAGACCGACTTAGTGTGTTCCACTTTTACAATGTATTAATTGCTGTAAATATGCAAAGGTATGCAATTAAAAGAGCAAATGAGTATTTCTAATTAGGATGGAATGGTAGCACATTTCATCAAAGTAGGACGCAGTGTGCCACTTAGCTGTGTATATGTTTTTGCCAATTAGTCAACAAGGAATTCTTGTATGAACAATTGAGCTTTATTTAATTGGAAAACGAGCATTGAAGCACCAAAGTCCAAAACCAACATTTCTATTACTCTATAACACAACAGGGTACTCCTGGCCTTCTTTGCATCCAGGGAAAGGGCTGATTCGTTGACCAAACCTGTGCCTGTGTGTGGGAACGTGGCTTCCTCCTCGCTGTCTGCGCTGCTGCGTGCCTATGGGACCGCCTGGCAGAGATGTGGGGAGAGCCCTACTTACAGGCAGAGCGATGCACGTGGGACTGGGAAAGCGGGTCCCCGACCAGCCCAGGGGCAGAGCTGCTTTCTAACCCCTCGCATTTGTTCACACAGATGTGCTTTCAGCACGTTGAGCACTGCGGCAAGCGTCCGCAGTGCGTCGCAGTGTGACATTGGATTGGAGCCCGGCTTTCCTCTTATCTTACTCTCAGTGGCAGAATACCACCAAACATGTTACCAGCACTTTCCTGGAAAGCCTTTAGAAACAGGTCTAAGCTGGAAATGTAGCGGAAATATAAATCTCAGCTAAAATAATTTTGATCTGATCTTCTCCGTAGAGTTGCAATCCCATGAGGGAGAGGGGCAATTCCGTGAGGCGGCCATGCGTGGGATGTGCCAGACCTCCATGGCTACCTGGACCATGGCAAGTAACCCGCTGGGAGGCTGGTGTAGCCCAGCTCCATGCCCTCAGACACAGATACTAAATTTGTATGCTGAGCCTCATGTAGTAGGGAAGCAAACCAATTTTCTGTGCAGTCAGGGATATCCCAGTGAATATCCACGTGTTGGATAAGGGAGCACTCGGCACAGGTGGAGTTCCTATTAGTTGTCCTGTTGTGATGTGCATGCTGTCATGGGAATATTTGTGTTTGGTGATTTAGTAAATGAACAATTTGGAAATTTAAATTTAAGACTAAATCCCTTGTTTTAATCTCAGATGGGTGGAATAGCATTAGAAGAGGGGAATAACTTCTGTTCTGACTAACATCTTTGGGGGAAGGTGCATGGAAAAAGGTGATACTGATATAAATTGGAGCCACAAATGTTTCAGTCAAGATGCCAGTTCAGACTTATGTGGAGTTTGCAGGAACAACCAGAGTTTGGTCTGCCTGTCACGGGGCGCTAAAAATCTGAAACTGCTTTGAAAAGCCCTTGCAGAGGCAAGGGCGCGTGGGAAGAAGAAGGCAAGGAGTGGTAGAGCACACAGCAAAGAGCCCAACCCAAGCGCTCACGGGAGCTTCTTGGAACAAGAACATGCTTCCCATCTTTGTAATGCTTTGCTGGGTTTGAGGTTTCTCTTCCCTTGCTTTTGGATAAAGCTTCCTTGTGTTTGTGAGAATTTAGAATCTATGTTGTGGATTCAGTAAGTTTAGGGCATTCATTTGAGGGAAGGAAAAGCCATTTCTCCTTTGTATGGTAATACAAATGCACACAGATACAGGCTGTACTTCAAGAACCAACTGACAGCCTCTGTGGCAGACGAAATAGAATATTCTGGGATTGTGGAATAAAATAATATAATTCATACTGTACCAGGCTGCCTCCTGCCCTGAGCCCTGACCCCTCAACAGATATTCTTCCCATAACCTCCTGAAATATTCCCAGAGCCTCTTTCATGGTGAAAGGTAGCTTGCTTAGTGCTTCTTCTATGCTCAGAAGGCACTGGCCTGTAGCTATAAATAATTACTGACTACTCACACTGCCTAGCACAAAGTTCAGATTTGAACTTTCATTCGGATACCTCTGTGCCTGTTCGTGCTGGTAAAAGTTGTCTTTTCTACATCCACCCTGTTCACTCCAAGTTAAAGTGATTCTGTCATCTGGTTGAGATGCTCAGACAGGGAATAAAGTTGGGGGCTTTTTTTGGTGAGGTGGTTTTTCGTTTTTTGTTTCTTCCTTGTTCTTTTCCTGAGGAAAGTTTCTACAACCTTGCTCTTTCCAAAAGAAGGGAGTAAGTCACCTAACTCCAGGTCATTGGCACATGAGTGTCTAACTCCCTTGTGCTCCATTGTAAACCACAACCAAGCAACTGTGTCCTACAACTGCCTTTCACAGCTTTCTTTGGGAATTAAGGATGTCCCTTGGCACCCAAGTCAGGCAGGGGTGGGGATGGGCAGATGAAGGTGGAGAACATCTATGGGTCACTCACTCCTGAAAGCCTGCTCTGAAAGCCTCCTGGCAGCTGCCCCAAGGTAGGGCATTGCCCTTCGTGCCATCTCCATAGAGGTCCAGCCACAAGTGATCGTCTCTGCTGGGCTTAGCTGGAAGAAGGGTCCCTCCAGGCTGGCTTCCATCGAGGGTGCACTAACCAATGACATTTGTAGAAAGGCTTCTACATATCCCCATGGGACTACACCTCAGTTTACTTTTGAGAGAACAATTATATATGGCTATGGCAACAAACGCCTCTTGTGTCACGGCTGAGTCCACTGTGTTGATGGCTGCACTCACAGATGATGCTTCAGTGGAGCAAACAGTCTTCTCCAACTTTCAACAAACCTCAAGGCATTTTGTATCTGGTTATTTGCATGCTGCTATTTTGACAGACCTCCTACCCAAAATGCTTTGCATTGCTCAAGCTTGCCAGATATCACGCTTCGTATTTTGAGTAAGGGAAACTTTTCTGATGTATTGAAGGTGGTTAGTACTTTCATTTGACCTTAGCTTTAACTTGCTCATGTTTGTCACTGGAAAGAAAGGTGATTAGGAAGATAGATGGCACTCTGTACTGATTGCAGACAGCGGATATGCAGCACTGTCAGAGTGGGCAGTTACTGATAGAACTGCTTCAAGTCTAGCACAGTTTGGATCTCAGGCTCACATCTCTGGCAGATCTGTTTGAATATCTCCTAGCACAATTTCAATATTTACTTCATGCAGAATAGAGAACATCTGGGATTTATGCGGCTGCTCACAGGAGTAAAGAAAATAAAAGAAGTGATTCTGGGGCTTTGCCTATAAAAACTTCAACTTTCTGAGCAAAGTTAAATGGTGTTTGGCAGTGCTATAGTAGAAAATTAGAATGAAAATGGTATAAAGGCTCCTATTAGTACCAAAAGAACTTGTATTTCTGCAGAATTTGGCATAGCAACATCATGCATTCCCAGAACTCTCCCTATGTATTAAAAAATAATGAAGTGAGAACAAATTGGGTTTGTGGAGTATGTTATATGTGCCAGCAGGCTTGTTTGTGTGTGTCTGAGATAAATCTGCGTGTGCCGGTGTGTACGTGGGGTAATTGTTGTCTGCTAAGTGGTGTGTGATCCCCCTCCCTCCGCGAATTTACATCACCGCTGTATGCTGCAAATAACAAGGAAATACTGGGCATTTACACCCAATTATACCCACACATTTGTATATCTAGACTCAGTTTCCACATGAAGAGTGTAATACTAGTTAAGAATTAAGTGTTCTCTTGCTTACTACTTTTGAGACATTTGGGAATGTTTTTAATCCCTTTTACTTTTAATTGCTGTTGTCCCTGCTTCATCCTCTCCCTTGTTGCCACTTAGTCCTTGCTGAACTGATGAAACGGTTTTTACACAATGTTCTGTAACTATCGAGATCTTTGATTACAAAAGGTACATGCTGTTTCCACTGCCTTCTGTAGCTGTAATTTGCAGAGGGAAATAATGGTGAAGGTTGCATTGAGGGAGTGGCCGGAGCCTTAGAAAACCCACTGACATGAAAGTGCTGCTCTGCTTTGCACCGGGTGAAGGCTTGTGTCTCTTCTGTCCCCTCAAAAGTGGTTATTTTTGTCAACAAAATAGAGCTTCCCCACAGTGTGAGGGCTTTATTATCCCAGAGAAAGTCAGCTGAATTCCAGGACAACACAGTATCTTACCAAATATTTGATGCTGTGATAATACACACTTTTATTTGCAGACTTCATTAGAGCTGAAGCTTTGCACTCAGTATTTTAAGAGCCTAACGTGCTGCAGTAATTGCACTCTGGCACTGCTTTTCTTTATTCCATGAATCTTGATTCCTTACCTAGCTTAGAAAAAATTATTAGTATTGGGCTATGCCCAAGCCAGCTAATCTGTGCGAGGTGAAGGTGCTCAGTGGAAGCGGCACCTTGTGCTAACTCGGAACTGCTGGTATTATGAATTTCCAAATTCTATCTGCCCCATCTCCTGTATACATCATGAGTCAAACTTCAAGGTAGCACATGTCTGAATTTTTATCTACTTGTATTGCTTTTCAGTCCTATACATTTTTCGAAGTAAATTTTGGCTTGTATACGAAACGCTTTCAGAGCTATGTAGTAGTCTTTCTATCCAGAATTCCTGTGTGTCTTACTGGCATGTGTCAAGGTCGGGGCACTGCAGGGATGCGATAACTCAAGCTAGCCTTTTAAATGTTGACAGTATGGTGTGTGCGTTGTATATTTATCACTAAACCACAAAGCAAGTCCTTTGGATCCAAATCTTTGGATTTACTTAGCATGCCTGGAAAGTCAGTCGTGCATGAAAGTACTGGATCTACCGCACGTGCATGGAGCGTCTTTGTTGTACATACACATTAGCAGTGATGTTTCCCAGGGGCATGTGTGCAAGACATGCATAGGGTCATGGTTGCAGAGCCAGGGTACTTGGTCTTCCAGGAAAGCTGGCTTGGAGCATGTGGCTTGTGGCTCCATAGTGTGGGGGACCCCCATGCTGGCCCTTCTTTCAGAGTGGTCTTTCCTGAAGAAAGACCAGCCACATCTGAAAATGAACTGATCACTGGGAGGTGATAGAATGTTAGTTGTTGGGGGAGGGGCGGGGGGGGAGGAGGGGAGAGAAAAAAAGAAAGTTATGTAAGTTATTGAGAAAAAAAAATGCATAATCACAAAGGAAAATTACCTCTGCTCTGAAGTTTTCTATAAATGCATCGTTATACTTGGCAGTTATATAACATTTCTGTAATTGCTAAGCCACTGCATTTCATTTTGCAGTGGAATGATTCTGCATGTGTAGATGCCTATAATACAGTACAATGGTTTTATTAATCTTAAAGGAACATCAAAAGTCTAGACTGTATCTAAGCACTGACATATATCAGTTGAATGTTGTCCCTTCCTCATAATCTTCTCTCCTGCTTTCCTAATAACTCTGACACATGCCTTTTTTTTTGACACATTTCTCCATAAGCATAGTAGTAAGATGTACCTCCCTACATGAATCTTGGTTTGTACAGACTACCATGCTTGGATTCCAATGTTAATATTACCTTAAGATAGTTAAAGGTTGTCACTGCGCCAGGTCTAGGTACATTATCTCCATATCATTTTTGTGTGGATGTGGTGGTACTTATTCATACATAAATAAAGCCAATAAAGCACATATCTAGTGCATATTTTATTACTAATGTAACATTTGCAACACTTTATTGTTAAATAAAATAATGGTACGCATATAAAAAGCAAATGTTTCAGCATAAATCACTGTAAATGTTCAGCCAGCATGACCATCTCATAATGTTTCCATTTATCAATCAATTACCCAACATGCCTTGATGCATCAGATGTAAATTATCATCTAAGGTGTCTTTAACTCCTCAAAATGTCATCCAAGAGCTCATTCAAGTTCACCTTTTAACTTTTTCCCTGAGATGCTCACTGTCCATTGAGTATGTGAAGGAGGTCAGAGGTTAATGAACCTTAATTGGACTTCATTACGTGGTGCTTTAGCCTAATTATGCCCCAGTACTGAAGAGCGATGCCATAATGTAAGGATGTAATGAAGTAGAAGCCATGTGTTATCATGCACTGTAGCACTTCATGACTTGTTCTGGTTCTCTGCATTGGCTCCAGTGAGGTATAAAGCTCAGTCAAATTTCATCTTTGAAAAGTATTTAAAACACATTTTTAAGTATAAAGACTTCAGATTGAATTATGCTGTAAGGCAAGCTCAGTGCTATATAACTTCTATTATTAGTATAATCTGTTGTTCTTCGTTGCCTGTGATGCTGGAAGAGAAATTATATTCCTTCGCTGCAGGCAGGGCAAGTTGAACTGAAAAAAAAAAAAATCCTGCACTCCCAAATTTTATGCTGTTAATTTGCCATGTATTAATTTTCACATATCATTTGAGAGCAAACAAAGAATTAAAGTAGTTCATTGGGTAATAAAACTGTTTTATTCAGAGTTGTAATTAGCCTATATTATTTTCAGTTCCCCTTTGGAGGATTGGAAGGCATGAGCAGCAAATTATTGTACTACTGTTTTGTATGTCAAAGAGTCAGCTTATGCCCTAGCTTTTAGAAAAAAAGCATGTAAGATACTAGTGAAATTAGCAGGGCACTGCAGGATCAAAATACACGGAAAGAGTAACGTGGTTTAGGTACCTTGTAACTACTGATGTGTATAAATATATTTGTTTTCCAAAATTTCATGTTCTACATCAGGTATGTTTTGGCAATTATTTAGCAATTATCATTTATATAATCACTTTATCCTCTTATTTAAAACAAGATCCAGGTGCAATGTCTGGTTGCTAGAAACCATATTCTATGAACAAAAGTTGTAGTACAGAGTTTGCAAACAAGTCTTCACAGAGATGTGTAAATACTTGATAGGTCTGCTTGCTAGCTTGGGTTTGCTATTTTGTTTCACTTTTGGTTTGTTGGTTTGTTTTGTTTTTTTTTTTTATTTTAGTGATTCTAGACAAAATATTTTTTTTTTTTCTTTAAAAATTAAGTTTGAACTTGGGTTACCTAAAACATTTTGCTTGAATAAAAAATATGCTTTGTATTTCTAAGGATTTTAAGCTTGTTTAATTGTTTTTTGTGGGTTTTTTTTTTAAATATTCTGGCATTTTTTAGAATGACCAAACCAGGTTTTAATTGGAAACAAAGAAATCAAAAAGTTTCATTTTGAAAATATTAAATGAGCACTTCAAATTTAAAAAAAACCCCAAACACCTCTTTTGGCCAAAAGTCTTTATGGACACAGGCAATTGTTTGTGTATAAACTATTCATTTTACAATTTCTCATTTCTTTTTATATATATATTTTTTTTAATCTTCAGAAGTTTGGTGGGGTTTTTTTTTTGGGTTTTTTTTTTTTTTGTTTGGTTGTTGTTGTTGTTATTGTTCCAGGGGAAAACCCAACCATCCTAATTCCATTGTCTGTTTGGGCTAAATCTTGCTTAACAGTATGTGTTGTCATTTGCAAAAACAAAATAAATTCAACCCAAAAGATGACAAACAACAAACAAACGGGCCATTCTAAGCATCACTGCAGAGAGAGATAACTTCAGTTTGGCTTAAGAAATGTGCTTTTTTTTCCCCCTGGTATTCTAAATGGCAGCCAATTTAAAATTGTTTCATAAATAAATGATTTTCAGTCAGCAAAAGAGCACCTGCATTTCTAAGCTGAAACTGGTAATTTTCTTGTGGACTTTCAGTTGTTAGGAAAGGAAACCTAGTTATACACTGCTGTCTGTACCGCCAGGTATCCTGCTTTGAATCCAATAACTGCGTTCAACAGCCTCAAAAGGGTATTAAACATCAATATCCTTTCCTCAGCGAGAACTAATCAGTTCCATCTCTCTAGCTTTTGGGATAAAACGAGGCTGCCTGGTTGCTGCAGGATTTGTAATATTTATAGCTGCATTTTGTATTCTCTGTTTCCATCTGCCTTTGTTTTCATCTCTCTTGTTCGCCGTATTTACATAGGATTCACGTAAGCTGAATTTAACACTACAAATTGGTTCAAGTAGCCGACCTGTAGGACATATCTGCCTTAGGAAAGGCTCCAATTGTTTCGCTCAAGGACAGAGTCATGTCTCCATCTTTATTCCTTATTTTCAGCTTCTAAGAACAGCCCCTGGGGCTATATGACCACTGGGGAGACACTGGTCACAGCAATGACCAAGTAGTCTTCATCTCTCTGGAGATGCCCGGATCTCCTGGGAGCTGGGCTGCAGCGAGGGCAGCCTCTTCGGTATGCGCGGTATTTGGTATGGTCAGATGCTTCGAGATGGTGGGCAGTGCAGATTTCTGTTAGCACTACATGTGAATGGTGTCCACTTTTCTTCTTCCTGGGGTCTGTTCTGAATTAAATCCAGCAGTGAGCATTGCCAAGTAGCAAGCCTTCCTTTTGCTATTCTCTTAAACACGTAACATGGTGGGACCCTGGTCCTGATTAGGCTGTCACAGCGCTCTTGTAGTGACATGTCTATTTTTTATTGCATCAGCTGATAACCTGGTTCAGATAAATTATTACATGAAGAAAACAAAAATGAAAAACTGCTAGGCATATGTGGTATATGAAAGAAAATCTTAGCCCTTATTAATTTTTAAACTGTTAAAAACCACTTTTGCACAGCATACCACATTACTGTTGTCCCTGAAATGTGAAATACAATAGAAAAAACCAGTGGCAGCAAGGGGTGTCTTTGCTGGATGTTCAGGTAGGGTTCATCTGTCATGTTCTGATATATTTATGACAGTTCAATCAGAAGTACAACACTCGTGCGCGTGTGCTCCGTATCCACAGGGACAATACAGGTTTCAGGAAACACAGTGAGCATTCCAGCAACAATCGCCATTTGGTACAACAGTGTCACCGCTCTGGGTATCAGTGGCAGCATCTAATTATAAAGAAGAAAATGTCAATGCTTTGCCTTTATTACCAGCATCGTGGCTGCATTAAATCTGACTCTATTTGACAGGGACTACTCAAAATTCTCTTACAGAAATGTGTTATCAGCCAGCAAGAGTATATCTTTGTCAAAACACCAAGTAGTAGTTGCTGTTAAGCAATCTTGCAAATGCGGTACCTTCAGACGTATGTACTATATTTCATTCTGCATTTACTGATACGACAATTAGCTTTCAGTGTCAAGATAAAAAAGATTATGGATGCAAATATGGCTATTTCTTTTCTTTCTGTTGATTGTATCTGATCACAGCCCAGATACTACTACTCAGAGTGATGAGTTTAAATGTGTTTTACTCTTTTCTTAAGGAAAGAATGGAAATTGACAGCAGAGTACTTAGCTGCTGAGATTCATATGCTCACTTTATGTATATATGCGATGTAATTCAAGTGGCTGCAAACATTGACTAATCCAAAAATTCAGGCTTATTTGAGTTTTCTGTGGAGAAGCTTAGATTAGATCAAGTTGATGAGTTCTTTTGAGTCGCGTATTACAATGTCATAACAGACTAACTGAATTCACACCAAACGCAAGCTGGGCCCCTGCTCTCAGCACCACCAAAGAATAGAATCAGGATTTGCATCTTCTCTCCACAGACAGCAAACCTCCTCTTCGATTAGTGGAGGAGTTTTGGCAGATTGTCTCACTCAGCAGCAAAATAACATGAAAAAGTGTTATTATGGAGTCAGTCCTGATATGTGGATTTTATTATTGTAATTTTCTAAATATGAGCTATTCTTCAGTTTTGCAGCCTGGAGGTGGCTTAAAAACTTGCCTGGGAAATTCAGTGACAAATTTGTCACAACAATATTCTGGAAAATTAGCTGGAATTCTAAAAACATACAGTTAAAGTTAGTCACTTCTGTGCTGCAGACCTTGGAGAAGACACTCAGAGAAGTTTCTGTCAGACTCATCTATCATGCAGTTCGGCCCTGAGGAGCTCTGCCGAGGGACTGGTGAGGTCTGACCTTGACCTGGTGCTTTGGTTAAACCCAGTGGGCTTGTTCCCAAGTGCGCCAGGGAAGGGCAGAGCCCTGGCTCTCTCTGCCCTCCTGCTTGCGACAACAGAGCCAGCAGAAATTGTTGTGGAAAATGGGCAGTCCTGTGCATGGTCTTTGTCATCAGAGACCTTTTCCTTTGTATCTACACCAAAATCCTAGTTGCGTTATTTTTTTGCAGGTTATTACCTGAAAAACAGGCATAACAATGGAAGAATCACAAGTGATAAAGAGATGGAGTCGGGAGCTAAACAAAGAGAAGAGCTTGTGCTGTTGGCAAAAGAGCTAGATGCAGTTAAAGATCCAGCAATCAGTTCAGTAAGATGAAATTCATTGAAGGGTGCTAGTCAGAAAAATGTGTCCCAGCCACAACAAAAACACCAAGATGGCCACAGCAGGTGTACTTTATACTGTTGGCACTCATGAGACCTGCCAGAGAATATTACAGATGTGTGGCAGCAGAGCATTTGAGTATAAAAGGAGCACAAAGTTGCCTTGGCATCCATATCCCATTTAAAAGAAAAATACTGCTTGGATACATAGAAAATATGTATCTTCCAAGTATTTCATGTGGAGATTGTGGTGCTTATGCTGTTCTAATCAAGAGGATATTCATGGAAAAAAAAACAGTAAACAGCAGGCTTGAACAAACTCCTTCCCAGCTCCATAGTAGGAATTACTTTTAATCGTAAGACATAAAGCATCCATTGGAGTATCTTGCTGTCATGTGAGTTGTTTCATTGATTTCAGTGGGGCTATTAAAGATGAGCATGTGCTTAAGTGCTCAACGATAAAGAGTACGTTATTTTTGCAAAGATAATCTGACAAAAACTGCGCTCATTTGAAACTTAACTCCCATTTCATAATTCTATCCTGTAAGAAAACATTAATTCACTGAATAAGAAAGGAGTCATAGACTCAGCCTGCACCAAAACAGGGGAAGACTGTTTTCCCTGCAGAGATTTCAGCAATGTGCAGTGACCTCCAACAACTTTAATTAAAGAGAAAATGTGTACAGAAGAAATCAGCACAAAGATACAGCTAGGGCTAATAATGTAGTTCAGCATCGAAAGTCAGTACATCAGTGTGCTTCATGAACAGCAACTGTCAGTCCTTGGCCAACAACTGAAAAACATGCTGTGATGCACTGAAACACTAGGGGAAAGAAAAAAAAAAAACCTTTCCCTGACTTCTTAAAACTGGGCACACAGTCGTATTCCTTTTGACTTCCTAAGGGAATTAATTAATGAGGAAAAAAAAAACCACCACAAAACCGAAGTCCACTGGGAAGTTAATTGCAGGTATCTGCTTTCCAGATCACCTGCTGCTTTGGCTGTTTCTCTCCAGGACTGCCATCGTTAGCTGCTCCTGACCTCACCCTGTGAGGTGGTTGTACATGCTTGCATAAAATTCAAGGTGCTGTAACTCTGCACGGCACTCACCTGAGCTGGGTTTCCAGTGATTAATCCAGGGCAGGTGATTATCAGAGAGCAGCCACCTTTCCTTTCGCATTAGCTGCAAACCTACAGAATTTCCATCTCTATTAAAGGACACAGGGCTAATGGACTTCTCTGCTACAGGGTTTCATTGTGTCTCTGACCCTCAATCTTTCGTTGATTATACTTCAGTCCTCTTTAAAAATACCTTTGGGGATTCTTTGCTTCCCCCTGAGAGGAATGGAAAGGCTCAAGCTGAGTGAGGGACACTGTGGATGCTTAATCTTGAATTCTGCTTATCAGATCTTCTCGGGTGCTAGCCACAAAAACCCGTAGCAGCAGTGCATCTTTCTTGACTTCACCTGCAAACAGTGTGTCTTGCTGTTGAGGTTTTTCCACCTTGAGCAGACATCTCATTCGAGGAAGTGATAGGGCATGCAAGTGTAGATTGCTTTGTAGGGTTTTTTTTCCTCCAATTTTCAGGAAAAATCTATGGATTTTTTTTACTCCAAACTCTACTCTGTATTTACTTATTGATGGATGGAAACTTCTGTGATGTCTAGTGATGATCAGGACTCTCCCTGGGATGTCTAAAAGTTGCATGAATTCAAAGAAGTAAGGAAACAGCAGTTGGCAGCTCATACACCAGCATCTTTCCTTCTTTGTCCTTGTGCAAAGACTCCTGCAGCTGGGGAGAGAGATGTTTTGTTTGGATAGAAAGGGATGGGTACAGCCAAATTAGGGACCTAAATTGTAAGTAACCAGGTTGGTCAAATTATCAATAGTTAGTGCCTGAAAGTTGCTGTTGAATTCAAAGCACATTTGCTTGTTGGCTGTTGTCAGTGAAGATACCCTCTCTCGGCATTAGTGTAAGCGATAGCATCGCTTGAGTGGTGTTGGCTGAAGTGATATTTCTCTTTCATTCACCTAATGGAAAGGGCCATGAATTCCTGGATTTAGTCGTGTGAAAGCATCAGGTATTTAGGAAGGAAAAGGAAGACAGATGTAGGAACTGGATACACTATGAAATCAATGATTTCAAAAATCAAGTGTAAATAGAAAATCAGTTCATGTAGGGTTGGATCCTGCCCATAGCAGACCTGTCTGGTCCAGGCTAAGACAGGACACAAGTTTGAATAAATACTGCTTAAAAACCAAGGCTGAAGCTTGGTCTTCTACCTATATTATTGCATTGATTTGCTACAGATATCTTACTAGAAGTGTTGTAGTATGAATTGGACTTGATCATTTCCCTACAAGGATCCTTAAAGTGTGTAATTTTGGAAGTAGATGGAGAGACCTATTGAGAATTGGAGCAGGTAACAGCACCAGCAAGACTTACTCTCTTTTCTTCACAATGCAAGGTAAATTTGTTTTATTTGAATGTCTCACTCATCTACAAAGTATTACTGCAACTACCGTGGCTGAAACTGAATCAACAATAAAGTCCTTGAAGTATTGATTTGACCTTTTAATCTATGTGTATAGAATAGAGGTTAAAAAATAAAACATTCAGAAAGAATAAAAGTATTTCTTTGATAAACCACCAAACTATTTTAATGTCAAATTTCAGTTCTAGTTCCAAGCAATTTAGTAGAAGCTTTACCGGTGTAAGGATTCCAAATTGAGCTCACTGATTGCAGACTGTCACTTCTCTGGTAGGCACAGTGATCTTGGAGAAAGTCTCCTGGCTGTTAGCGTGACATCTCTAGTAGTACAACCACATTTCCTGTTGAAGTGTGTTTCATCTAAACTGTATCATTTAGCAAATAAAAACCATTTAGGTACAGTAGACGGATGCTGAAATTGGCCTATTAAAGGTGCTTTAACAAATGGTATAATGAAATTCTCTGCAGCTGAGACACTAAGCTTAATATGACTCAGAATAGATAAAGCAAATAGTGACTAAGGGTAAAAGCACTTTATGGAGATAATTATCGTTTCAGTAAGGTACTTTGCAGATGTGAGGAATTTCTGCAGTACACTACTACTGCTAGCATTAAAGGTAGTTTCCTCGCAGTAGTGACTCAATGTGGAGCAATTTGTTTCATAAATTGAGGGTTTAAAACACAGTTTGGAGGTTTGCTAAAATGTCTCAGATTCTTCATTTTATGATGCTTTGAAATGGGCTCTGTATTTATGAATGATTTTCCCCTGAGTCTTTATTAACTAACTGCCACATCTCACTTATCTTCCAGTACAAACTCTTGTGAGCAGTAGATTTTCTTGTTGCCTGCGTAGTATTTTTATAAGCTACAAGAAGCTATGCTTTACAGACAGATACTCTAGTAAAATCCTAGCTGACTAATAACGGTATGGTTTGAGGTCAGATTTCAAGTACAGGTTGGAGCAATCCCTTTTTTTTGATTGCATATAATAGTGGGATGAGTGTACTAGGTCTGGCTGGGTTATAAATATGTTTGGGTTATAAATATGTACCTGTTCCCACTGTGTGACAAGTATGATCTCAATAGCCTTGTAGCCTCAGCTTGATAGCTCTTTCAGACACATGGAGACAGTTGTAAATTCTGTATGAACCAGGTTTTGATTTCCAGATTCCAATTGTGCCAATTTTTCCTCTCTGCTGTGTGTTCAAATCAATGACTCTGAAGCTGTTCTCATTTATTAGCAACTCTTTAACTTTATCTGTAGATAATAGTAAACTGAAAATTAAGTGAAAGGCTGTGTCTGGATTATATATGATCAGGATCCAAAGCCTGACCCAATCCAAAGCCAAATAAAGTGACAGAGATGCCTCATAAGCTGTTCTTCATAATGCTTTGAAGTTACCGTTTTCTTCTGTGCAGAGGGACTGATCCTGGATAGGGCTTCCGGCAGGACCAGCTTCCCCAGATGAGACGGAAAAGGCTGACACACATAAATTTACCTGATTAAGATGTCTTCCAAGATACATGATTCCTGAATCACTTTTTAAGTAGGCAACTTGATTAATTAGTTTTCTGCAATACATGTTCTTCATAAACAGGTAGGAAGCCTTTCCACTTCATCACAAAGCTCTTTTATTTCACCAGACATTATTTTTGTTTAATATGCAACCTATTCAGCAACTGGTTGCAATGACCTATATAAGATTTTTATAAGTGTTGCTGGATGTTTTAGTAGTCAGTCTAGTTATTGAAGGTTTAATGCTTGCAGCACTTCTGAAACAAGTGGCTTTTTGGTGTCCATATTATTTTATCATATCAGTAATAAGCTATTACATGAACATAGAACAAGTTTTGTGTGACACAGCAGAGAAACTGTACTAATTTCCCATACCATTACATTCTCATTTTGAATTAGCAAAGGTGTGACTGAGAACCATTTCTTAAGAAACATAGTGCCTTGTGTTGCTGTGTCAGGAATGTCCTGTTAAGGAGTTGCTACAGTTATAAAGAGGATAAATGGAAGTTTACTTTTAGAGGAAAATCCCTTCTTTAAATATCTATCTTCATCTGTGACGCTGCAGAGTAGAGCATGACCATGCTGTTTAGATACTGGCCAGGTGGCCCACAGGAATACTGCAGTAGCCCCTTGTACATTTGATTTAATTTCTTTCAGGCTGAATGCCACAGAAAGGTCACTCACAGGTCTCCTCTTACCATTTTCCCATGCAACTTGTATAGTTTTGTACCACTGCCTGTAACACGTCTTGACTGTAGCTTTTCACCTTGAAAGGACTCTACGGCTAACGCAATGAGGTTTCAGGCTAAAATTAGATTCCGGGTTAGACAAATGTTTTTCAGGGGTGAAGTTATTCACACACAGAGGTTGGAGCTATCCCAGAACTCCTCGCTGAGACGTTAAAAATCAAATCTGCTGAATAAAATATTTCAGGCTAAATCCAATCGGGGGCTTGGGCAATCGGCATACAAGGAAAACTTCTGCATTCAAATAAGAGCAGCAGGCAGCATGAGGAGGAGGGCAGGGGCTGCCCAGGTGAGCATCCTTCAGACCTCACTCTGTGGAGCAGCCAGGGCTGCTCTGCACGTGCCAGTCGGCAACGTTTGCACAGGTCCTGCCCTCGTGCAGATGCTCACAAAGCCTGCCAGTCTCCCCTCGTTTTCAGGGCTTTGCACTTGTCTTCAGTGAATTTTATTTTCTCGATTTCAATCCCTTTCTCCAATTTATCGAGATCGTTTTTCTAAGCCTGTCCCTGAGAGACTCTCCCACCTCTCCCAGCCTCTTGTCATGTGCGTGTTTCAGCAGTGGGCTCTCTTTTCTAATTACTTACTGTGTAAAAAGCAGTATTGCCAGTAAAGAATGGTAATAATTTCTTTGTAGCCCGCAGAATTTAACGAGTGTTGCACTTCTGCTCTAGCAGGCTATAAACAAGCTTATAAATCTCCAGAAAGTGTATTATTTTTTTTAAATGTAGTGAGTTTATCAACTCCTGTGGAATCCAATTGATTTCATCCCTGTTAAAACCCAGGTGACTAAAGAACGTAGCCTCGTTGATAAATTAATAATAGAATGTGATGAATTATTAATGATGGCTCTTCTCCTACCTTTGGTGACACAAGGTGCAAAGACCCCAACTAACTCTCCCCCATCCTCATTTAATTCAATAAACAGTTTCCACACCAAATTCACGTCTGTTACAAATCTAGTGGAAGAATAATATTAGATATGTTGTTCGTCCGTTTAGTTTGTAGAATGAACTGTATATTTGCAGTGTTTGAGGTTTACTGATGTTATTTCAGGGTTTTTTTACATACATATCTTCTGTTTTTCAGCAGAAACTATTGTGTTCTCCAAGCGTGAGTTTCACTACATGTATGCTACAGTTGGGTGTGAAGATCTGCATTCATTCACCTCCAAAATTACGAGCGTTCTAAAGCAATCATTAGAATTATAAATCAGATATTTATGTGGCACAAATAGCCCTATGGGGGAAAAAAAAAAAAGCCTGAAAATCAGGTCTTGAACACTGTGTAGGGCAGTAAGTGAAAGTCATCTGTGGTACAAGAAAAATTGGTTTAAGGAAGCTTTGCCCGTGTTATGGGAGAAATTGTCCAAATGCACTGCGCTCTGCTATGTGCTTCCACTTCAACGTCGCTGTGTGCTCTGAAGACCCCATTCACTGCAGCTGCACACATCACTTTTTCCTCATGATCTTGACTTATCTCCTTATTGACCTAATGGGGAGAACTCAATATATTTTCTGGAGACAGGATTACAGACAGCACTGAACAAATGATCTCTCCTTCTCTTATCTTGGCCTCAGGTACCGGCTGCCTCGCTGGCCTAGTGACCAGCAAAAGCTGCTGTTCGGCGTCACCTCCTTGCCTTAGGATGTGGCAGCCCTCCTAAGTGTCCTTGATCTTGCCAAAGGATTTTTAAGTAGAACTACCTCATTCCTAAGATTCTTTCTTCTCCCCCTGAATTATTTTAAACAGAGATATTCTCTAAAAGGATTTATAACTTACCATTAGAAATCTTCTTCATTGCTTTTTAGTCCTTTTGAATTTTCTCAGGATTACTAACAGGATTTTTATCGCTAGGGAAATATGGCTTCAGACATTATATCTTCAAAAAAAAATATCTGAAGCATAGACTGTCAGTGAAGCAGCAAGCACATTTATATTCTTCTCCAGAATACCTTGTCTTGTAAACTAGAGGATTCTTTAGCAAGATGTTTTAATTTTTTATGAATCAGAATAAAGCAAATTTCTGGCTGAGAAAAACCATCTGTATAGATGGCAGCTTGACCATTCTGGTTTACTATTTTGCTAGCATGTGTCTGCTATATAGGTATAAAACACTTCATGTTTTGCTGCAGCTGCATTGTTACTTGTTCTGGTCCCGCACTTAAATATATTCTTAAGTCTTGCTCTGCTCAGCAATTCACTGGGGTTACAAGCATGTGCCTAAGTAAATCAAACAGCCTCTCAAGAGTTTTCCTTCATCAAGACCTCTCTTACTGTGTACAGAGAATGAATAAAGAAGAAATTAGGGGCATTGGTTCCTGCTATGCTAGACCCAAGAAGCACCATAGGGTAAAAAGCATTCAAGCCATCCCCTACTTTTATCTCTGGCCGTACAGATCGTGCGGTACCCAAGGGGTACAGACATGGATGGGCTTGAATACAAAAGGGAACTGTGTATATGACTTGATTTAATGGCTTTTCTACACCAGCTTCTTTGTCTTGACTTCAAGTTGTTACTATCATCCTGCCTAGAGGAAGGATGATCAGCAGGTTTTTCCAGCCGTAGCTTACTGCGTATCCGTTGTGAACTCCCTGAGCAAGCAATGGAGGCAGCTTAACAGCATTTTTGTAGAGACCTGTTTGTGACCTTGTTATGTCTCCATGTTATATCTACTGTATCGACAGCTGGGGAATGGAAGTCAGATTAGGAAGGAGATGGGCCTGAGGAAATACTGCATTGCAGAAGAAAGTTTGTTAACCTTAGATATGATCTTCAGGGATGCAAAAGCTGAAATCCATGCAAAAGCAGATTTTACCTCAACAAATGCTTCCTGATGACCATATACCTCTCATTGTTTGTCAAATGAAGCAGGAAAGAAATATATTTCCTTCCTTCTCCCTCTAAAACTGCCCTCACAGGGTATGAAGAAGAGCCCTGTGTCTTCAGGAGGCTCTTTCTGCCTGCGTTCCCCCTAGTGCAGACTGTTGGTCTGGAGCAAGGAAAACTAGACTGCTGTTGTAGCAGAGCGCTTCCAGGTCACAACTGGGGCAAGCCTTTAAAATAGGAGGTGACAATTCTGTTTCTGAAAGTATTTTTCCAAATCTTGGTTTTGCCAAGGTGGTGAGCCCCAGTGGTGGGTTTCTGTGCTCCAGGTTCACTGAGGCTCTGCATGTTCTCATTGTAAACTGGTCAAAACTATTTTCTAAATAATTGCTTTATTTAGAAAAATCCTATTAGTTTTTTCTGCTATTTCTTTTTTGGATTATTTTTTTTTCTGATCAGTAAAGAGCATTTATTGATAAATAAGCTAGCCATCCAAGAGGCTGACTGACTTTGAGTTAATTGGTTAAAATCCATGACACTGCAGAGGTTAGTGGGTCACTGAGATTTTTTAGAGTCAATAACTCTAGGTTTTTTTTATTGGAAAAAGTTTATTTAAAATTCTGTGTCAGGGGATGTACTGTCAAGGCTATTTTAATTTCATATCAACTACAATTATTTAAATTACCTCCAATCTATTATATCTTATAAAGTCTAAAATGCAATAATATTAATGAAATCCTGTGAGTATAACCTTTCTAGCCACTTACAGGATTATCCTTAGCAATCCTCCAGTGCTTTGGGAGGTGTGGATGGACAGACCTTTCTAAGATATTTTCATTTTTGATTTCTAAAAACTTCTGGATTACTTTCTAAAAATTTCTGGATTACTTAGCAACAAGTTGGGATTAATTAACAACAAGTGCAAAATACAGACATTCCTCGGAATATGAAAAATCCAGGCAATAATAAGCATGATCCATCCAGATTCATGTGCCGAGGGATTTTTCAAGCTGTGACTGTATGATGACCACGACCTGCATGTTTATCTTCTGTTTATAGCAGTATTTAGGATATTCTCCAGCTCATCTTCAATTGCCAGAAGAGTATGAAGAGGTTTTGCAAAAAAATGCTCACAATGAAATAGTATTAATTTTTAAACTGAGTACGGTCCTTACAGCTGGCAGCTCTATGCTATTTACAGCAGAAGTGATCTGTCTGTTTAATCACTACCTGGCCTGTTATAAATATATAATATCTGGGGACCCGGGGGCAGCTTCCCTCAGCAGGCACGGCCATTGCAGAGTCCCTTGTGCAGAGTGCCTGATCCCCCCGCCTCGCCCAGCCCAGGTCATCTTTGTCCCTCCATGAACTACGTGTTCTGCTTCTGCACCGCTAAATTATGTAAGTAAAAAGTCATGCAATAGGATTAAATGTGTGTGATCTTTAGAAAGAAGTCTGTGTCAGGGTAACTTTTATTTCCATCCTTGGCTTTGACCCTTCAGGCTTTAATCAGCTTTCATTTTCAAGCTCATCTTTGAACCCACAAAGGCTCTCTTGTCAAAGGCGAGATATTGTATCTAATCACTCGATTTCAAGAACTGGGCTTTAAAATTAAAGTACCAGATATTCAAGTTCATGATAAGGACAGGAAAAGTCATCCTTAAAACAAAAGTTAGCAGGGCTTCTTTCTCTCTCTGACCTGCAGTGCAGCCCCGTGCCCACCCACGATGGGTAGGCACATGGCAGCTCCTTTCCCCGAGACAGATTTCACAAATACTGAACTTGGCAGCTCATGTCATGTACGTGGTTTGTTTTAGCAGGGGAACAAACAGTTTAATTGCTCAGATTTTAGGCCCCGACCTCAACTAACCTTAATTAATTAATTAGGTATCTGCACAAGTCATCAAGCCTGTAGGTGAGAAGAGGAAAAAGATTGTATTCTGAGGCCTGTCCTAGGATCTTCTTTTTTGCTTTTGCCAGGGGACATGACTGGGGAAGGTGCTTTCTATCACTGTCAAATCAAGACCTGGCGTGGCTCAGGTGAGGGCAACGTGAGGAGCAGCAGGATGTGTCTTTGGACTCTCCTACAGCTCCCGTTCAGGAGTTCATGTGGATCCTGTCACTTCGGAGAGGCTAATGTCCATGCCTATGCTTATCTGCTGATCTGCTTTATTGATTTTTTTTTTTTTTTTTTTTTTTTTAAACATAAATGCACATCAAGGCAGAAGGGCTGTGGCTGGAATGGATGTTGATGCTATCTCATGCAGGGGTTGGCGGTAGGTTGTCCATTGGAGCCAGGGCAGACCTAACCCCAGGTAGAACATTTTATGTCCCTATAGGCTCTCTGTATAGTGAAGAGAAAAAGGTCCATCCAGTGGGCCACTGAAGAGATGGGGTTTAACTGGCCAGAAATCCCCTCTCTTGCTTACAACAAGTCCCTGAGCTGCCCTCCTGGGAGCAGCAGCCTCTGCAAGCATGTCGATGGATGCCAAGAGGGAGGTGGAGCGGTTGCTGCAGCAATTGCTCTCATACAGCATGGGGTGGCTGTAAGTCAGCAGGACATAAGCTTGTTTGTCTGCAGGCTCGGATTTGGGACATAACAGCTTCCTTTGGGAAGAGAAATACAGCTCTCCTGAATAATTCATGTTTTTTCCTTAATTATTCAATAATAGGTGCCCATTCTTTGGTATTGAGATCCCAGATAAAATGCCAACAGTGTATTATGTCTCTCAATCTCATTTTCAGGAGTAGTTTAAGGCCAAATTTTCAAGGTTATAAAAGCATCTTAAGGCAAAGATAGCAATTTTCAAGACTAGTAATTAAGCTGGGCATCCAATTCCCTAGGAGCACAACCTCTGCAGGCATTTTGTAAATGTATCTTTTGGCACCTAACGACCTTGACATCTTTCTCAAGAACAGAGAACGGAGGGAGTTCGGATGCCTTCCTGTGGTGAAATTGCAGTGGAAGCTTTTGTTAAGTAGGAAATGCAAAAATTATCTTTTAGCATGTTTGTTTTGTTAGCTGCTCTCTTATGATACAGCAGAAAAGACAGGTCCTGTAAAAAGCTGAAGTGACAACCAATCTTGTTATTTTGTGGGTGAAAAAAATAAGTAATGCCATGTTTTTTCTTCTAGTTCATTTAAAATGTTATGTCTGAGACTATGATACCAACTTTATGTGGCATCATTAGAATACATTTACTTAAAATAACTTTACACTATTCATTTCTTAGAAAGTCTGAAATGCCACTAACAAATGCTAAATCTATTAAGCATAGCCTTCTCAGTTGCACAACACTACTACTTATTGCGGCAGATCCCCAGCATGGCTGGGAGTCCTCTCTTTGCTTTCTGTCCTCAAAATGTTTCCGGATCAGAGCTTTCGAGTGGAGTGTGAGAGTGTCATGTTTGACAGCTCCAAATCATTAGGAAGAGGTCAAACTGGAGTACCTAAAGGGGGGCTGCAGGAAAGACCAGGAGAAAATCTTCAGTAGGGCTTGTTGTGATAGGTCTAGGGGTAATGGTTTTAAAATAGAGGGAGGTAGATTTAGATTAGATATTAGGAAAAAATTATTTACAATGGGAGTTGTAGAGCACTGGCCCAGGTTGCCCAGAGAGGTGGTGGATGCCCCATCCCTGGAAACATTCCAGGCCAGGTTGGCTGGAGCTCTGAGCAACCTGATCTGGTTGGAGCTGTCTCTGCTCCTGGCAGGGGGGTTAGGCTGGATGGGTTTTAAAAGGTCCTTTCCAACCCAAACTATTCTATGATTCTACAAATCAGCATTCCTGCACTGACCATGGTAGCGTTATATTTGTTTTGGTTAGTTGAGATCCTGATCTGTTTAAGAAAAGACATGAATGTTTTAAAGTGTTAATTGAGCAGTTTTTTACATAGACACTCTTGTTTGTAATGAAATATTGCTTTGGTTTATAGATTTATTTATGTGTATTTTAATTTATTTTATAGTCAATTAAATTAATAACAGAAACTATAACAATATAACAATTTAATAAATAATAGAACTTAGTGGAATTTGTGATGCTTTGATTCCCATTAGACTGGAGTCTGAGCACCCCTCTGCTGCACTCCAGCCTGCTCGCTGCCTGTGCAGGAGGAAACCCTGTCCCCTCTCTGCCTTTTGGGGGGACCATCAGGGAGCAGGGCCGCTTTCTATATTCCCAGTCCAGCATGGGAAGTTGACCCAGAACCAGGAGTGGCATGGCCATGTCAGCAGGCACCGAGAGCAGAGTTAATTCTGCTGGATGGCCTCTGCTCGGGGATCAATGCGTTGGATATTATCTGTAATATAGACTTGCCCTAAGCCTTATGTCTTGAAATATATTTAGGAACCTAAATACACATGTGATTTCCTGAGGGACTTGCCCAAGATCACAGATGAGGACTATGACCAAATGCTCTAACCCTTTCTAGTCCTCAGAAAAAGAGACAGCATTTCTGGAAATAGCAGTGTGTTGGACTATGTTAGGATTCTGTGAAAAGAAATATATTTAATTTGCAAAAGAGAACAAGTATAATTCACATAACCCTGACATGACGATTATCTAGCCCCTGCTGAGTGTGACCCCACTTCAACTTCTGATATCGTAAACTTGCAGCTGATCACTTACAAATAAACTGAAGAACACTCATTGTTTACAGAAACTAAATGGTAAATAACTGTGCACAACAAATATACTTGCTTAAATGGTAATCTGCTTGTGGATAATTCACAGAGAAGAAAAATGCGATGCTTTCTTTATGGCAAATTATTCACCACTATGAAGTGATTCGCTCGGGAAATGCTGATTGTTGCCTGATTTTTATAGAGCTGTGTCCAAACTTATTAAATATTTCAAGAAAACGTCACAAGAACATAGCATAGTGTTTGTGCGTAAAACTCTGGTAACGGTTGCTTAGCATGAAGGTTTGGCTCAAGAAAACCAGCAAGTACTCTACACCACTATTAGATTTTCTTTACATAAGTTTCAGATCAGAACAGCGCTGCCTTGCAAACTTTAATTTGTATGTAGAAACTAGAGGAAAGCAAGTGAAATGATAAAAATAATTGTTTGCTATGCTCTTGCTTCCGATGACCCTTTCACAAGCATGAGCTTTTGCAGTAGGTTTTTATGGTGCCCGGATAAACAGCAGCGATCCCTGGTAGGTGAATCGCCCTACGTGTAATCACTGCTGAAATGTACTGCTGTGTTATATGTGTTTGATGAAGAAAATAGGAGACTATTCACACAACTTAAGTGGACTTCATTAGCATGATGACAATAATGTAGCACTTCTAGAGACAGAGACAGCATAAGGGAAGTTTAGCCTGCCTTCCAGCCCAGTTTCTGCATGGAATGAGAGTTTTCTAACCACGGAATTGAATCTCCCAAATCTCTCACCTGATAGTGGAAATAGTCCAGAGAATAGAGAAGCGATTTCTTCAGGTGTCTGAAGTCTGGTTGTTGCTATTTGAATCTGAGCAGGACACTTGTGAGACACATGCCAGCAGAGGCTGGCTTCTTAGTTTGGGCACTTCACCTTCTTCCCGTCTGACTTAGTCTTGGTTAAGGGGTTATGGCTTTTGTCTCTGTTTTGCTTTGTACTCTTGGGAAGTTTGATGAGGAGGCTTGCCTTAACTCAGCATTTAAAATATGTTTGCATTATTTAGTTGGTGTTGTCAGGATGTTCAGAATTAATATTACAGCATGTGTGTTTTATAATAAGGCAGTAAAAACAACACTGGGTGATACCAAAGCCCCGTTCAAGTCAATAGCCATATAGTCTACAACTTTAGTAATCTTGGAATTTCAGCTTGCATGAATTAGTATGATAAAGCTGTTTTTTTAAAGGCTTTAAATATATTGACCAAACTACTTGTGACTTTATATATCATAGTGAATACAGACATATGCTGATTTTTCCCAGCTAAAGACTGAAAAGCTAGTCCCACTGCTTTGAAATTGCTTTTCTGACTTTTTACAAGACTCCAGGGGGAAAAGCCTGTGATGAGAGGCCTGGCTTTGAAAATGTAGCAGGATTCCTTTGCTGTGGTAGCTAGGGAACAGGCCTGAAAGTCAAGTTTATCCATATATATGCATATACATGTGCACATTTGAAATGTGTATGTGTGTATTTTGAAGCTTTTAAATATATATTTATATAATGACTGTGTTGGGTTTGCATGACAAGGTTTTGGCGGTGGGGGGACTACAGGGGTGGCTTCTGTGAGAAGCTGCTAGAAGTTTCCCCTGTGTCTGATAGAGCCAATGCCAGCCGGCTCCAAGATGGACCTGCCCCTGGACAAGGCCAAGGCCATCAGCGATGGTGGTAGTGCCTCTGGGATAATATCGTTAAGAAGGGGGAAAAAAACGTGCAACAGCAATTGTAGCCAGACAGAGGAGTGTAAATACGAGAGAAACAACTCTACAGACACCAAGGTCAGGGAAGAGGTGGTCCAAGCAGATTCCCCTGCAGCCTGTGGAGACCAGCTGTCCCCCTGCAGCACATGGAGGCCCACAGAGGACTGGAGTGGTCTGTTCCTGAGGGGCTGCATCCCATGGAAGGGGACGCATGCTGGAGCAGTTTGTGAAGAGCTGCAGCCCATGGGAAGGACCCATGCTGGAGCAGTTTGTGGAGGACTGTCTCCCGTGGGAGGCACCCCACACTGGAGCAGGGGAAGAGTGTGAGGAGTCCTCTCCCTGAGGAGGAAGGAGCAGCAGAGATATTGTGTGATAAGCTGACCACAACTCCCATTCCCTGTCCCCCTGTGCCACCTGAGGGTAAAGGAGGTAGCGAAAATTGGGAGTAATGTTGAGTCTGGGAAGAAGGGAGGGGTGGGTGGAAGGTGTTTTAAGATTTGGTTTTATTTCTCGTTATCCTACTCTAGATTGATTGGTAATAAATTAAACTAATTTCCCCAAGTCAAGTCTGGTTTTGCCCGTTACAGTAATTGCTGAGTGATCTCTCTTTGTCCTTATCTCAACCCACAAGCCTTTCATTATATTTTTTTCTCCCCTGTGCAGCTGAGGAGAGGGAGTGATGGAGCGGCTTTGGTGGTCACTTGACATCCAGCCACCACAATCACAAATATATATCTATATGTTTTACATATATTTATATATTTAAAAAAAATCAATAAGTGCTAAATCATTTATAATTCTTAAATGAAGAACCAAAGTTTTCTTCCTTGCACGAGACGCAACCTACGTAGTGTGCCAAGCAAGACGCCACAGTTTGTGTGCCAAGATACTGGAGTTTTTGCTGTTTAAAATAAGTTAAATATAACTGATTTCAAAGATGTTGTTTAATGAAAATACTTGCTTTCTTTCACGCTGATACTGTTTATTTTTGTCAAACTCTGGCTGATTTGTTAAATATCACTAAATGATATTTACAAATTTGCAGTGCTCCCACAGACCAGGTGCAAAGATTTTTATGTGTCTGTATTTTACATATATATATTCTTGATTATACATAATCAAAAGGAGAAATTAATGACAAATCCCCACCTACTCATCATCAGGCACGTCACTGCACAAATATCATCTCATTTTATCTCTATTCACTATAACACTCAGCAAAATATATCAGATATTACAGCCCAAAAGACTGAATACCAAGCAGCCGTCTTTGAAGCTTTCCAGCAGATGAAGGTTTGCATACCTCTGTCATGTACTCCTCCCTTTATTTTACCAGAAACTTTGTTTCAATACCCATACAAACCAGCAGCTGCTGGTGTTTGAATTTCCTCCTATTCACAGTCCCAGCCATCTGGGAGAACCTGGGTGTGTATCTACTGCAATAACACTCCATGTATTTTCAAATATCAGCCATAAATATCTTCTTCCCCTTGCCCATAACCCTTCATTTCTCACCCCATCTGCAGCCACATTTTAAGTGCTGATTTTGCAATTGGACTATCTAATTATGGATTGTGCTTTGAGATGCGGGTTGCTGTCCCAGGCATCCCCAGGCATGGGGATTCATGTTTGGGTGCCTGCCCGGGGAGCACCCAAGGCAAAGACCACGGGCACCAAGGAAAGAGTCCCTTTGACCTGCTCATGATCCTCTGAACTTCAACTGCTCTCTGGTGGAACGCTCAGCACTGTGGGTCCTGCCAGTGTCACTGCAAGCTTTGTGTCACAAACAGCTTCTGTTTGTGGGTTCTTCCTTTAAGTACATTTGAAGAAAATTGCATCTTCAGCCAATTCTCTTTGTTGTTCTGAATTATGGAGAGCAAATAATTTTAACATAATTTTTCCTAAATTGCCAAGTAAAACTATTTCTGAATTTTTTTTTTTTTGTAAAACTGGTGATGTCAGTTTAATTAATTACAGTATGCCATCAAACACTAGTATTAGAATATTTTCAGACACCAAATAGAGTAAACATAGCCACTAAGTAAGTACCATAGCCCTTACTTCTTGAGAACTCTGTGGTGTTACTAACTGGCATGTTAGTGTGGACTGACCAGGATCTTAGTGAACATGTATGACTCCACCTGCATTTAGTTCTTAGCAGGGTTACAATACAGTATGGGAGGTACATGGTGCTCAGTGCCACCTCAGAATACCTTAGAGCACATCAGTAACCAATCTGTAAGGACAGAGTCAATTTTTTTTCTACGTAATTCTAAGGCATTTGGATGATCCAGAGAACAAGGTATCATGTTCACCACATCACTCTTAATTCCTGCATGAAAGTGTAGTTGGTATATCAAAAGCTGAAGATAAATTTATGACAGCAATTCTAATTCGAGCCACGTTCTTGAGTTCAGTCCACCTGAGCACAAAGACTATTTGATTGATAGAAAAAATGTGTGATCTATCTGTCTCTAGGGTGCCATCTTTTCCCACTGTCCCTTTGAGCTCTCAGTTCTGACACAATTGAAAACAAGGGGTCAGGTTACTGCTCAAAACGGAATGATTTTATGCCACTTACTAATGCTATTTCCTTGTAGGCCAGCCAAAAACAGATGGAAGAGTTTGACATGCTTTTATGCCCCTTGAAATGAGGTATTGAAGACCATATTAGCATACATATATTTGCTCCATCCCTTTCTTTTAATCCACAGCTAACAAGTTCTAATATTAGTCTGAAGCAGGTTTCTCTTACAGTAGGAATATACTTATTTGAAAGATTTCTTAGCTTGATTTCTGATATAAAATATCGCAGCTATATTTTAGATTTAGTTATTAATAGGTACAGCTTACTGGTAGACAAATGATACCCCTGATGTTTTGCCTTCCTGTTATTTTGACATTTTGCTTTAATTGATGATTGAGAAACTTGAAAATTAGCAAGATGGAATTACCTGATACAAAGAGAATACATTGAATTTTGTGATACTGAAGTGGAAGAGAGAAATATATCTACAACCATTTTCCTGTCTTTTTTTCCATAATAATTTCAGGTAGGTGTTTGTGTTTCAGAAACTGCAATTTATTCTGCATAGCTCCTTTCATCCAGAAGAAATGGACTACAAGGTGTTTTATAGACTGTAGTAATTTAACTTACGGTGGTAATACAGTCACAACATGGCAAACAGACCTTCTAACTGGCAGAGCACTTAATTCATGCTGAACATTAAGCACCTCAGTAGTCCCATGATGAAATCCACTTTGAGACTGCTGCTGACGGGCTCTTTTAATGTTAATCACATGCTTACAACCTTTGCCGTATCAAGGACTTAATTTACCAACACTTGAACAGTATGCAGGAGAAGGAGAAAATGGGGAAGACGGTAAGAAATAATTTCCAGATAGAAAGCACTACGCTTCAAAAGTTACTGAAATGGTCATACTTTCAGACATCTTATTGACACTTGACTTTATGCCAAGATGCTGTTAGTTCCTGCAAAACCAAAAAGAAAAGATAGAACAAGTGAACCAGGAGAGGCAAAAGCTTATTCCTTCCATCCAGAAACCATTCAGTATGGAATTTGGCTCCATTTGGCTTTGCCGCAAGCACTGATAGAACAAGATCTTGCTCACTCTTCTCTTTTTAGTAAGCGATCACTCTTGTGGTGTTACTATGTTGAATCCTAATATTCTTGAGCTCATTCAGAATAGTCGCATCCCAATTGTTTCCCTATAGCTTCACAGACAAACAAAATAAAACTGCAACCTGCTGTCAACACAGCCGAAAGGGCGAGAGTCAGCCTTTGCCTTTGTGGGGATGGGGTTGTCACCAGTCAAGGGGAATGGAGGAAATTTTCTAAAACATCTTTTAATTTAACATTGGTAGGCGAGAAAAAGTGTCCTTCAATAAGTTTGCTTATAGAAATTATGTTAAAACATGATGTAGGACATTGAATTTAGGGCTTTGGTGAGCACATGGGAGGGAATATGGTGAATCAGGATCAGATCTGATCCTTCTGAAATCATACAATTGAAAGATTTCAGGCAACGTCTAAGATTTGTGCATGATCAGTTGCTACTGAGACATTTTGGAATTCTTAAGAGATTTCAGGGACAGAAAGAGTTTGGGATCTGTTTTGCATCCTATTTTAGGTCTAATGGCTGTTTTGCAGGTTTTCCTATCTGGGCTTTGGATGAAAGATTGTCTTCAATTTCAAGGGCATGAATTCAGTGGTGTTGGCAGATCCTTACTTGTTTCCTTTTAAATATAAATATATACCTTCTTAAAGATACATAGATTAATTTGCTGGGGAAAAAAAACCCACCACCAACAACATTTCTTCTCTTATCTTTATGAATACAACTGCAATCTAAAAGAAATGTCACACAAAGTGGAAGATAGAGAGAAGATATGTGCCGACTCTATAGTGACAGCAGTAAAACTTTTGTGGAACACATTGAAAGTTCTGTCACTAGAACTATTTTACTGCAGCAGGGAATAACAAGAACTATGAGAACTAATCATTAGAGATAATAAAAACAATACATTTTTTTTTCTCTAGAGAGGTAAATCACATTTTGACAGGTAATTGATAAACTAATGCTACACAGCTAGCTGTAAATAACCCATCCGTCCCAAAGATGAAATAATATACTTTCTTCAATCACAATCCTAAACCTCCATCAAAGATCTAATTTCCTCCCTTTAGCAGGGGAAAGTACAAGTCTTTATCAAGCAGTAATCCTTTTAACAGAAATGCCAATTAAAGCTACACTTTTCTTTATACTATATGGGTTCCTACCATCTGTCATGCAACTCTGTACTGTAAATAAGATTGAAAATAAAAGGATTCTCAGTTTATTATAGCTTTAACTGTAGGAAAAAAGAATTCAAGCATTCCCTTGATGTCAACAAATACCTCTCTTGGCACCCAGTGGAAACATGATTGTATTCTTGCCCTTCTGCTTGAACTAATGAGTTTGAGCTCAGTGCTCAGGGTGCAGGGCTGAGAGCCAGAGGCTGGTAACCTCTAATCCAGGGCTGGAGAGACTTTTCTTCACTGAGGGTAGACAGGCCTTTGAAACATTTTTGGCAGACCACAGAACACCTAACTGGAGTGGCAGCAGCTCTGAGAAACGCAACGAAAATCATGGATGTGGGGGCTGCAAATGCAGCATTGCGTGGAAGTGCACCGTGGTGTTATGGCACTTTGCACCATTGATTAAAGCTTCAGTAATTTCTCATGAGCTACATAAACACCATGACTTCTTATTTGGAAATGGGATGTCTTTCCAGGGTATCAAAGCTGGGAGAAGTCTTCTGCACTTTTCTATGCAGTTGTGCATCAAGCCAGAACAAAGTCTTGGATCATATTTCGAAAGAATACCTCCTATCTCTGTCATACCCACAGAAATGCACATCCCATTGCTCAAAATCAGTAGGTATGACAACCAAGCAAATCTAAACTAATAACAGTTTAAAAAATAAATAGGAGTTTGTTTCTACTTCTGCAAGCTTCAAATATTTTCGGAATGATACCATGAAAATAATGCAACACTTTAAGATACTCAAGCCCTCTTTTCTTTCATGTATCAGCGTATTTTAAGTATTCCATGACCCCTTTTCTTTCATCTTTAGAAACTGATTCATACATTTATTTCCATGTCCTGTGGGACTGATGCCCTCACAAGCTTTTTCTCTTCTGGCAACAACCTAATGAGAAGAATTTGTCTGCCTGCAGAAAAGCTGCAAGCCTCCAAATTTGGATGAACCATAACTTGTCATTAAAAATGGCATTAAATGTTATTAAAAATGGAGTCTAGAGATTTGTCTCTTCCTCACCATGTTAGTTTTGTTTCCCCTGTTGTCTGGCAGTGGCACGCAGTAGTTAGGCGGCGGTGGTCTATAGTGGGGTGTGGAGTGAGGGGGGTTATAAATCTGCAAACATAGGAGCAGGGAGGGCAGGTTGCGTTTGATTGTGTGATCAGGTGGAAAACTAAACCTATAAAATTGTTCATTTTGAGTAAGACAAAATACCTTTTTTAACCAAGATACCTTTTTTTAACCATTTCTTAGATCTGGGAGCACAGAGATTACGTGTTGCAACAGGCATTATCCTGAATGTCAAGGAAAAAAATTTTTTTTTCCATCTGCATGTAACGAGAGAGACCCCAATACATTTTTTCAGGACTTGATTAATAATGTGCTTATTAGCATTATAAATATTAACAAAAATACATTTTTAGGCCTGAATTTTCCTGTTCTTTCAGCTTTATCTCTGCTTGTATCATAGTTTTGTAGATTATTAATTCTGCTTCAGATACACCTTGTAAGCCTGTGTTTCTATAAATTCTTTGTAAGTCAGCACCTTCTCCTCTGGGACTGGAGTGGCAATACCTTAATTCTCCTTTCCATGCAGGAAGTACGCCGAAAGACTTTCTGCCAAACCACTTTCTATCTTTTTAGTAACTCCTTTAGCTCTCCCATCTCCAGTTTGATGGCTGTGTTTTATTGCAAAGTGACCTTTCCTCTTAAAGATAATGATACCCTTTGGTTTCTAAGTACCTAGTAAATTGGTCCCAAGCTGTCTAAAGACTTCACTTGTTGAAACATCCACCCCCTTACTTGTACGGCTTCTCTCTTATAAACGTATCCTTACTAAGTTTGTGGCAGTGATGGAGGTTTGTGTTATGCTGGTGATCATGTCATTATTGACTAATAAACTGCACATCTGCAACGTTGAGATGTGTTTGCTGCTATGTGTACACACAGAATTCCAATCAACATATATACCTTACACAGACAAAAGTTTTAATAATGGAAAAGATATTATATGCAACATAGAAATTACTGCTTGAATTATTTGTTAGATGTTTCTCATTAAAACATTCTAAGAAATGGGAGAAAAACAAGATACACTATTCAACATCAGAGGCAATCTATTGAAATAAATTAGTCCCATCTATCCAATCGTACTTGCTTTTTCCACCACAGTAGCCCAAATCTTACAATAAGCCTGAGGAATATTATATTTTTTTTTTTTTCAGGCAGAACGAGTCTGAAATATCAGATTCATATTCTGGTATAGTTATGTCACCTTGGAAGCCTGATGGTGTATAAGGATCAGTGTCACATGTGATCCTAGGTGGCAATAAATGGTAGGATGTTCCTAATCCATGAGTATATGTAACTAAAGATAACCAAAGCTGTGCTGTATTTGTCTCTGGAGAATATAAAGGACTTCGGTTCCCTTTCCAGTAGTGCATACTAATGCAATAATCATACACATGAAATATGAACCAGAGTGGCTCCATGACAAAATGTCATAGAGTGTCTAAACAGGACTTACATCGTTCCTATGGAAAATTTAAACCAACTCAAGAGAATTCAAAAGAGCAGGTTTTTCCTTTAAAATGCTCGAACTTCTGTATAGGACACAGAGGTTATAATTTTGATAGAAATTCATAACAATTGCTACAGGTGTCAATTTACTTCAGACAAATGTAAACAGAAACTGGAAATCCTCTGGCAGAGTACCGATTCTGGTCAGGCATGCTACTGTCTCTTTGGCAAATTCCACCGTATCAGTTGACATGCATAAATAGTAATTAATTAGAATAATTTACTATATAACAAGGAAAGTGGCTTTCTAGTGAACACTTGCATAATGAATATTAATAATACCACTCTGAGGGTTTTGTCAGTTTTCCTCAGTACCCCTTTCTGGATACTTTTCTCCAAATGACCCACTTGGCCTGTCATTCATGTGTTTTTTTTAAATAAAACAATCCTCCTTATACGAACGGTCAGTGTAATTAGTAAGGCCACTGCTTAAATAACCCTGCTGGAGTCACTCCACCTGTGAACTGCATGAGCCTACGTAAAATAATTCACTACACATGTAACAAGAAAGGCAGAGACATACAGGAAAATTGCAGATAACTCCAGGGCTTAGCAGTAGGTATACGACAATTAAATAAAAGATTTTCTAAAGGTGACCTTGCAGATGTTCATTTCTTGCTCTTGTCAACAGTGGACCATGATGACAAGGCGGGCAGAAGGTAGTAATGAGACAGTTTGATTGATCAGTGGATGTCAAATTAATTCAGCTGGAAGCTTGCCAGAGCAAAACACAAAACTGCATGGTGGAAATAAATAGAAGAGTGGATTTGATACTTTGGCTAGAACAATGCCCTGAAACCACTGAAAAGATGGCTTGGGCATGGAAAGGTAAAAAAATTAATTGTGTAAAGAATTACTCGCCGCTCAAAACAAATTTGGTTTTACAACAGGAGATAAAAACTATACACAAATCTTAGCAGCTGTGCCAAAAGGAGAAGCAATATATTAGAAAAATGTTAGTGGAATAGATGACGAATATTCATTTATCTTTAGGCAATCTGCAAATTCAGCCTTTTAGATTAAAATCAAAGGCACCGGTCTGGAGAATTCAGTAATCTAAAACATGAAGGAAAAAAAGCCCTTTTTTCCTTTATTTTATATGTACAAGCACGTATCATTTTATGAACTTCTTCAGAATCAATCTTGAGAAGATTGGTCTATTAAATACATTTATTTGGATTTGATTGCTATCATTTATGAAATGTTTATGGTCTGCTGTATGCACAGAGGGAAACCCTGGCCTACTGAGCCGATGGCAAAGCCTCCCTGACCTCCCTAGGTGCTAGGTGTTACTACTACAAGTACAAGGAAAAATTGTCCTTGGAGAAATCAGGTTTTCATATGATAATCAAATTTAGTGGCTACTTTTCAATTTACTCAATTTGACCAATTTCACTCCTCTTAGCACAAAAAATAGCATTCACTTCCTTAACAATACTCTTCCTCAAGAAAAAGTATTCACATAACTTATACCTCCAAGTAGTATGTTGCTGCTGTTGGGCAGCTCCCTCCTTTCCAACACCGCTGCACGTCCAGAAAGCCTTCTTGCTCCTGAATATAGTTTTTTTTTTGATGTGATGGAGTTGGGAAGAAGGGAAGTGGTGGGTTTATGGAGAAATCAGGGCAAGAACTGGGAAAACCTCCAGGATAGTCCTATCAGCTGTCTCATCCATCCTGCTTCTCCCCAGAGCTGTTTGCTGTGGACACCCATGCTGTTGTCAGATACTGGCTTTACAATGATCTTTCTTTAAAACCAAAAAGCTGGCACAGTAAATGTGAAGTCTACACCATAGAAATGCCAGCATACGAGTTATATCAGCTGCTGGCAGCCCATAATTACATAGCTGCACGCTGCTAAATGTTCTTTTCTACGAAATAAGTAGCATTGTTCTATTTAGACTGTAAAGGTTCTTCTATCAGCTTCGCAATGTGACCATAAGGCCTGGAGTGGGAAATTGCTGGAGTTTCACACAGGATTGGTATTTATACCGCAATTGCAAACATACTTTTACCAGCGTAGAAAGATATGTAACTGGGCTTCATTATCAGCCCTTTTTGCATCTGATATTCCTCTGGAGGTAGAAGATTTTTTCTTCCAAGAGTAATTCTGATGTTGAAAACACAGGGAGAGCTGTTATAACTAGGTTTAGTTCTATTGCTCGGTGTCTCCTGGGAATAGTCATGCCATCACACTTAGAAATTAATTTCCTTTGGCTATTCTCTGTTCCACTTGTGTTAATTTTCTATGAACGTTTCTCCAATACAGTTTTATCAACAGAAATATTCATAGAATGACTGTTTCTAAACAAAGGCATAACAAAGTGGAAGGGCTACTCCTGGTGCTTACACATGTACCTGTTCTGAAAGCATGGAGTGCTCTTGTATTGTTTGTAAGAAATTCTTATTTTTAAAAATGCCTGCTGGAAACAATAGCAGCTTAGACGAGTAATTTTACTCCAGTGTTAATAGAGTTTTAGGGCTGCAAATGTAATTTGTTGAATGCTAGGAAAGGCTGATAGTAAGGTTCTTTGTGCAGTCACAACTCCATCATCTTCTATGTATAAGCTATAAATCAGGTTTTGTATCCAGAGGGATGGAAGCAAATTCCTTGAGGTGCGTCGCATGTGCTCGTGTCCGTCTGTACCACAGGACTGGCCAAACCTGGAAGTTTGACATTGAAAAAATCAAACACCAGGAGCTCATTCTGCTTTGTGCAGAGGGAGTGAGGTGACAGTACGCAGAGGTGGGACGTGGGTCCTGTGGATTTTCCCCACAGGCAAATCCGCTGGTGCCAGCACACTTATGCTATCAGAACAGCAGGACTGCTGCTAGCACATCTGGGCCTCACAACACGGATTGAATGGTGGGAAGGAATAAGACATGGGAATTTTGCCACCAGCTTCAGTGGGAAACAGATAGAGGTGTTGTGTTTTTATGCGTTTATCTACAGTGATTAATTTTTTAGGAAGTCAGGGACAGCCAGCAGCCACTACTCTGTTCCTCAGCTCTAACTGTTCAATAACTTCCCAGACAGAGAAGCTTTTGTCCCCACCTCATCCCTTTTTCAGTCCTTCACGTTATCACTTGATAAATATCTTGTGACATGATGCTCTGTTTTCCCCAGACCTGCACCTCGGAGACCTCCTGGCAACTTCTGCCATCCCAACCCTAAGAATGTAGTGCATCAATAAAAAAAAATAATTACTTGATGTGACATGAAGTGAGACCTGAAATACCCTTGATATTATGTGATAGGTGCATTTCAAACCTTCAAATGCTATGGGGTTTAATGGTTTACTACAGTTCTATAGAAAAACTTTACTTTTTTCATCTGAGCAGAAATTTGTCGTATAGAGAGGAACAACTAGTCAACCTGATAGAGGACAGGGTCTCCTGATCCAATTTGTATAATTATATGATGCTTATTAGGTTCTCAGCTTGTTTTTAGCTTGTTCTTTTCCTGCATCTACAAGTGTGAAAATACTTGTTTGGACACTATCTTGATGAAAACTCCTACTTTTTAAATTTTTTTTTTAAACAGAGGTCAGCACACCTTGTTAGCACAGTGAAATACCCTATGGATGAGAAACTTCAATACAAAACTTTAGGCACCCAGTTTGGATGCCCTGAGTTATGATGCCAAGCTGAGCCTGATCTCTGATGAGCAGGACCAGCTTCAGGAGGTGACAATTTCTTTCCACCATGAGGGGAAGCTCCTGAGTCATTTGGGTGTCTGAGCAAAGTGCTTAAACTATGTATTCTCTACAAAGTGCCTTAGTTTTGAAGTGGTCTCTGAAACTGCACAGCCTGTCTTTCTTTCTGGAGCAGACATTTGCACGTTGGTAAATCTTACTTGACTTCATTTTGGCACAGAAATGATCTCACATATTTAGTGATGCAGTTTCCTTACGTGTGCAGGAAAAAGCACAGTTCCTATGATGCACTTTCAAGGATTTCTGCGGAAAAGTGATATCTCATAGCTTCTGATCTTTTAGCTCTCAAGGCAGGAAACCTGCTGCTTTTTGAAGCAACCATTTTGTTGGTCTGAGTTTGCTCCTCTTGAAGTCTGTCACTGAATTCGATGGGAAGGATCTCAGCCCACCCACTGCCTTGAAATCCTACCTATTCTTTCTTGGAATAGTAATAACTAACATTTTCTCCACTATGATAACGCTCTTTAACTTTACTGTTCATTTACAGTAATATTCTCCCCTAATATTTGTTGTGCATGTCAAAAAATTTTACTTGATCTTCATTTCCAGATAATGCCCGTATGATAACATTTTGATTTTCCAGCTGATATACATTTCTCAGTAATGCAGCACTTCAATGCATAGCCATTGCTCTGACCTTTGAAGAGGTATCCTAGGACTGGAATGAAAGTTGCTTTAAAAGCCTCTCTCGTCTTTAAACAGTTAACACAAAAAATCAAGTGCAAAACATTCCATTGGTTAAAGATTATTTAGCATTGTTTGAATAGCTTTCCAAAAAAAAAGGCACATATCTAAAACTTGGTCACATTCCGGTAAGCCCGTCCTGGTGTTTTTGACATGATTTTTATTAATGTTAAAGGAATGGAAATGGTTTTGTTTTTTCCCAAAGGGAATACCAGGTTTTAATGTGGTGAAACGACAACTGTCATTTGCTGAGATTTCCGTTGCTGTGACTCATTTACTTGTCCTACTCTTTCAGTAATTAGCCTAGATGAGCTCTCTTTCTGCCAGTTGGCATTCCCAGAGTGTCTGAGGGGAATCCTGACGCTTTCTGTTTGCACTGGTTGAAATGAGAAAGGTCCTGGGTCACTCCTGAACACAGACTTTGGCATCGTACCCCACTGTGCGATCAGCCCCGCTCACAGGGCTCGCTGCTCTGCGCTCGTCCCTCACCTCCCTGCTAATTAAAGTGTCAAGTCAGAGCAGCTGGGTTTGGTAGAGGTGTGCTCCCGCTGGGGACGTGGCGTCTCAGCGGGGTCACCTTTGGGAGGGAACATCTAAAAACATATGGGACAAAAATGCTACTTGGGAGATTTTTGACACCTTGGATTTCTAAATTGATGCTTGGATATGAGGAGAGATTACAAGCAGTGACGCTGTCCCCTTCTTCCAAAAATCATTTGCCACAACATTTTGCAGTACAACACATCTTTTAAGTGGAGGGAGGGGGAAGGGAGGGAAGCGTTAAAGATAAGGATTATGTGAAGGGATCTGGCCAACTTTGGAGCCAAGCAGCGTGACAAGATTGAGGTAGAAGGGCAGAGACAGATTTTTGATGTGGGATAATTTGACTTGAGAGCATGACTATCACTCACAGTTTTACACATTGTAATGAATGCAGGCATGCAGCAAGAACAGTTTGGGAGCATCTGATACATTAAAGCATGAATATGATATTAGGCATATTTAATTGCTGAATTTTTGGTGTTTCAGGCTCTTTTTAAATAATTTCCATTGTTATTCTTTCTTAGGGAAGCTATAAGGGTGCTCCTTAGCTCTACAGAATGCATTGGACATGGAAATGGAGAAACCAATCGAATTATTTCTATACCTTATGCTCATAAATGGTTTATTTTGTATGAAAGCAGCTTTTGTAATTCATCTCCCTAATTAAGCTACTTCAAGCACCCTTCTAAGCACAGTGTATGTTGGCTGGGTTTCAAGACCTGCTCAGTGCAAGCAGGGGTACTGGGATTATGGGTCTCAGACTCACAAACCCCATCTGCTTCAGCCTTGATTTCAATTAGAGCATCTGAAGGGGCAGCTCCAAGTTGCCCCCAGTTGTTTTGTGGCCTCAGAGACTATCAGCTAGCTGGAAACTGAGAAAAATGGTATTTCTACCCTTTATACCCATTGTAACTGGGTTTCTGTGCCAGTCGAGTGTTTGCCAGGCTGGGGCCATACTCCGTCTGGATGTGCTCTGTTAGTGGTTGCGATGAGTGGGAAGATGTGGCCCTTTTAGTAATAATCCTACTTCACCGTTGTGTCTGTCGTCCCTCAGTAATGTCTGTCAGTCCCTTATGGCCTTTATGTGAGATGAGTGGCTACTGTTCTCCCCCGACTTCCATGCTTGCAATGAAGTAATCACAAATGGTATGAAATTTTATTCACAATACTGTAAAAGTTTCCTTAGGGTATGTTTCCAAAGGAATTATTTCATAAAAAAAAAGCAGAGAAAAAAGTAATAACTTCACCAAATTCAAATAGAGATCTTAGATGTGTTGATATTATTGGTATATTTCTGTCAAAAGCATAAGTTTGTAACTTTTTGCCAAAAAAATATTTGCTCTGCAGTGTTGATGGGAGACAGTTACCAATATTGAGACTGGGGGAAGATGGATTTATTGAACAAATGCTCATAAAAAATTATCCACAGAGCAATTCTGAATACAGTTGATATTTGCAAATATCATATTAAGTTAAAAAAAAAAAAAAAAAAGAAGAATATGATAATCTGATGTCCTTAAGTGAAATCAGGTGGCTGGTAGGATGCCCTTTTGTACCTGGTTTGCTGACTCCTGAGACATTTAAACTCACCTGTGAAGGATTTTTGCCACAAGAGAGTTTTTACATGAGCAGCTCTGAAAGCAGTGCTGGTGATTTGAAGCTGTAAAATTACTAAAAGAAAATCTTCCTGCTGGACGAGTCAAGGGCAAACCTGAACTTAAAGGGAATTGAATCAGAATTTTCTTTTTTGTAAATTATACTCCCGGGCTAGTTAAGAAGAAAGTTTTATGGATGTGAGGAAAAATGACTCCTTGAGCTTGATATCTACAATTTTTGAGTTAGCTGGTGAGTGCTTTTATTGTGAATGTGTTTATGTTTTTATGACTTGTGAGGTGACTCAAAACTTTGATCTAGTTTAACAAAATGAAATCATAGCGGGAACACTCGAGGAAGGTGCAGGGAGGCCACTGGGGAACTTTGTCAGTCGTGGTGGGTCTGCTGGAGAGTGGCCCTGCACACTTGGCACGAAGAGCAGCTTTGCTGGCAGTGAAACTTCCAAAAAACCATCTCTTTCTGATCTCCACAGATCTTATTTTGGATAGGGCTCCCGAGTGTCTTTTGGTAGATTTCCCCAACACATTGAAGAAGAAACATCTATGATTCTGATGTAGTTTATTCTGCCTCTAAATACTGACAGATTATCCTTGCCAGAGACACCTTACACCTGAGTCTGGAAAAAAGCGTACATCAAAATGTTCTTTTTCTCTTTTTCTTTTTCCATTCTTCAGTAAAGTAAATGAAGAGTATTTACAGTAAAATAAATTGCCAGAAGAGAATGCTTTCAGTGCCATAGTACCCAGTTGTCTACCATCAATATCCACAGTTCCTCTTAATGAAAAAGAGGATCTTAATAAAAGCAGCTTTTAATATTTGTTTTTTGTTTTTTTTTTTTCAAGTTGAAGAGTTATTGCTTTGCAAAAGCCATTAGAAAGCTCCTGTAACTGCAGTCTCTGTTGGAGAAGGATGTCGTGTCTAAAAATGTTGTCACCTTCAGAGTATTGTGAAAGTCAGGGGCAAGTTATTTTAATAAGGTAGCACTAGTGGTGGGTAGAATCACAATGGAAAAGCAACGTTTTCCCTTATATGGCCGATGCAGTAATCTCAGCTTCTCTGGGGAGATGCTAAGAGTTATGTGGATGGTGAGATTAGTGCATTACTACAGCAAGAGCAGCTACTGCATTACCTCTCTAATACGTTAATAATATTTAACATTTCTGAGTTGCATAGCACATTTCTTTATAGCTTTGTTGTATCCATGCTGCCTGCACTGCAGTCAGCTATAGCTGCCTTGAGAGATGGAGAAATAGGAAGGCTTTCCTGGGAAAGTGATTGATTGGGGTGAGATGGGGGTTCCTGTGGGAACGATGGAAGCTGTCAGGCTCCTGCCTTGGAAAATGCCACTGAATAACAGTGCAATTTTCATGAAAGAAGAGACTTTCTGGTACGGGAGAGATGTCGCATTGTGCAGGAAAAGCTTGATGGTGATTCCTGGAGGAAGGGTTAACAGGAGAGTTGTTTTGTAGCCAACATAAAATTTGGCTTGCATTGATGGCTTCTTCACTTGGAAAACTCTCTCTTTCTGCAGGGAAAATCACAGCAGGTGAGAGTGGGAATAAAGGAGATTTCTTACCCATCCTCCTCCAACTGACCCCAGGCCTTGCAATTTATGTATTGTGCTCTTTTCTTTCCCTTGCTCCATCAGCTGCCCCTGCCAACTCTGATGCCAGTAGTTAAACCGCTTCCAGTTTGGGTTTTTCACAGGCTTTGCTTTAAAGTTTCATCTCACTTGTGGAGACTTCCATCCAAGATTCTCCGCACTTATTTATTTATGCATAAAAGCTACTTCTCAGAAAAAGCACAGACCTGGGTGGGGGACACAGTGACACATCTGATGTTTCCACTTTCTAATAGCAGGATTGCTGGAGGGGTCAAGCCAGCGCAGCAAAAGCAAGACACTTCACACAGGGCCCAGGCGATGCAGAGGAGAGCTCTGCTCAGGCATGGGTCTGTTTGTGGTCTCTGATTAACAGCACTACCATCCCAATTCTCCTGCCGTGTTTTGTCTTGCTTGCCTGTCTGCTCTTAATTGAGACCCAAAGAGCATCGTGTACGTGCACAACCTTGGTAATTATCCTGGCTCTGTTGGCTCTCCTACCTCCCAAGTCTGACCAGCCAGACTTGCCTTGTAAGTCCTCTTAATTGGCTTTTTGGGATAACAGAAGTTTACCTATTCTGCCTGGCCAATTTACTAACAAGGTTCAGCTGCCTCTTCTGGGCCTTGACAGGCTGGAGAAGGATTCTCAGGGCTTGGCTAAGCTCAGAGGCGTTGGAGCAGCTGCCGGCAGAACCTGAGGGTTGCTGTTGGTGGCTTCATCTCTCCTGTGAGAGACTTCCTGTGCACTTCCAAAATGGGGATTTTTCTCATTGAAAAAAGATGGATGAGTTCTCCTTCACCATTCCCTGAACATCCTCTCCCCTTTCCTTCCCTTGTCACAAACCTATACAACAAGTGATGCATGCCAAGGAATATAATGAACCTGTATATGGTATTTTACTGCTACTTTCTATCTGTGTGTACTATGTCAGATATATTGAAAGTAATGAGATTTAGAACACTATTATGGTTCTGATAGTTGGCCATATCTATGGCTAATCTTTTTTTTTTTTTCTCTGAGCTCCCCTGTCCTTTGCTGCACTCTTAATTTTTTTTTTTTTTAATGTAGTGATATCAATCTCTAGGAGGCAATGTTCTGTCACAATTAGAGTTATTAGAGGGTGCTGTATATAAAAAAAGGCCAAAGTGACTTGATAGTTCTTTCTTTTTTTTTTGTGGCTGTAGACTCATTAGAAGAGCCTCATCCACTTGTGGCAGGGAGGCCAGCGCACACCTCATTAGTGTTTAGTGTGAGAAAATCCTGGCATGCAGCACCAAAGGTTAGTTACAGATGCATTTCATGATAGATCTAAAGCTCTCTTTTTTAACACTTGCTCTAAAGTAAAGCTACTGAACCATGGCTCTGTATTGCACTACATTAAAATACAATGATAATTACCCTCATTATGAAAACATCTCCTCATAGCTCTTGCAATACTTGCTTCAAAAATGTATTAAGGGGGAGTACTCTTTGGACACAATCCACAGAAGTCGAGGGTGAAGTCTAGGAAAGCAGAAGTACATTTATGGACAGGAGAGACGATGAAGAGATGTCCCTCCCTGACTGAATCCTACTGCAAACTGCTGTCTCTCAGAAAAGGTCTAATTCAGCACTCACAAGTCAGAGGTTTCCCATAGATGTCCCTGGAAACAGTACTCAATTAATCTCAGTGGTCCCTGATCGTCCTGTACAGGTTTGGTATAGGATTGACCAATTAAATGGGTTTTTTAATGGGTAGGTGCGTGCTTTCCTGCTACTCCCTCACACAGAATTTCTTCTTTTGGTAGTTTTGAGGTGACAAAGTGAAAGCTGTTTTAGCTGAAAACAGAACTCATTAAAAGTTAGATTTGTATTTCCAGCCTCTTCGTGCACACAGGGGAAAAAAATAGTTCTTGTGCGTAATATGTAACCCACAGGATTTTGTTTGAAGAGCTGTGTTAGCCTGGAGACAAAAGAGGGAAGCCTTAATTAGAAATAAAACAAGCAGGCTTTCAACCACCCTGAACTTGGTGGGATACAGAAGAGGCCTTGCAGTAAGAAAACTCCTTGATCTACCAACAGTACTACTGCCTAGAAAAGCCATTATATTGAGGAAGAGAACAAAAATAGGATATATATCCCCATCCCAAGCAGTGGTAAGGTTTTCTGTAGTGTGCTTCTTAGCAGGGGACAGCGGTTTGATAAGGACCAACATCTGATCCTTACAGTTCAGTGGAAAACTTTGCTGACGTATGCACATCTTATAGTTTGCTGCTCGTTCGTAGCCTCCAGGAGGCACACGAGCAGAAAACCAGTCAGTTGGGTAATCGTGGTAATTAAAAGAGATGTAAACTTTCAAAGTAGCTGACACTTAGTCATTACGCCAAGCTGTCATGCTTGACTGAGCTAACGTTAATTCCGATATCCCATTATATCTGGCGGATATCAGTTTAAAAGATAGCTGCTGTGTTTCTTTAGCAATTTGCAGCTACAGTCATTGAAGTATTGACTGCTGCACACATTTGACAGATGTGAGATGTATTTAAGAGAAATTGTGCTGCAGATGTTTTTACTTGAATTGCTCAATGACGTATGGATTCCAGACACATTCTTCTGTATTTCACTGGTAAGGTCCTCTGGAATCTGCCTGAGAGGTGCAAGATTGAGGAAATGCTTCCGTTTGGGTTGCGTTTTTTGTTTCTTAGCATAGATCTCTCTGATGTTGGTACCTGACTACGGAGGTGATGGAGAATGGTAGAAAAAGGAGTTTTTTAGCCAACTCCATAATTTTATTTGAGCCTTCACCACATGCTAAGCTACAGACCTCAGCCAAAGTGAAGTCTTCTAATTGACTTCAGCAGGCTTTGATAGAGGGGCTGAGAACTGAAGTTTTCTATTCTTTGGGAATTATCTACCTAGTTAAGAGTTATTTTATCTTGTCTTTCTTTCTGACATCAAATGGATTTCCCAGTAGTTAATTATTACTTTTAAGACCTCGTTACATTTCATTAGATATTAAAACCCCAGCTAGTGGAAGCTGTAGGGAGCTGTGGAGAAGTTCTCGCTTGCAGGACGTACACTCTATGGAAGCGGCACGTGGGGTAACTCACACCAGACTTTGTTCTTACAAGTGACTGGAGGACATGAAGTTTTCTTGTTCAACCTTTAAATTATTTTTATTTTCTTTTCCTGAGTATCTCACCCTTTGCTATCTTGTAAGTTATATTAAGATTTTTATTAGACAATATATTCTCAATGTCTTCATTTCTGCAAGTTTTCAGTCAGTCCATGAGCTCACACTGAAGCATGAGGAAAATGCTGACAATTTTCCTAAGATAAGAAAATACAAGAAAAGAAAAAGAAGATTTTCATTTCCCTTAAAAAAAAAATGAAAATCCACCAACTTGCAAAACCCAATAAGCCTAATTACTTTTATCTCTTTCTTTAAAATCATGTGCTAGCTTATAGCATGGCAGGAAAAAAAGATCAGGAGCAGGCCCCTGAACTTGCATGAGAAGTGGGAACAGTCAAATGAAATGGCAAAAGAATAAATCATAGATTTATTTCTCTGTGTTTGGCAAAAAAAAATTGTTACTCTGAGGGCTTTCACAGAGAGAGGCATGCTGGTATTATGAAAAAAAAAAGCCAAAGTTCAACTCTATCTGAAGATTCAAAAGCTGTCATCAGATCAATGTATGCCTTACAGTGTAGCTTGCAAAAAATCATTTCTCAGCTAATATCCTCAAGGACAAGATACAGTTTGATTTGGCTCTTCCAGGAGGTATTCCTGATTGCTTTGGAAAGCAATATTTTTAAATGGGGGTGAGGGAGGGTGGTGTGGAGTTTTATTTCTAAAGCTCTGCAAATCACAACATCAATCAGCCATGAGGATGGAGGTTCTCATTCTTTCTAATATGAGTCTTGACTCTTCTATTTTATGCCTAATTGGGAATTGTTTTAATGAGTTTATGGAAATCAGTCTGCCTTCCAAAATGTTTTTGTTTGGGTTACTGCTTCTTCTGTTTGTTTGTTTCTACAGTGCTGTATAGAGGGATTTTGGACTTTTTTTTTTTCTTTCTTTTTTTGTCAAAGTTTAAATCTTATTCAAATACAGATAGACCCTTAACACTGTGTAAACAGATTAGCTAATAAATCTTATGAAAAACTACATAGGTGCTGGATAAAACAATCTTGCAATGTAGTGGTACAGTGTTGCTATACTGAGGCATTGTGGAGACCAACCAACATTTTACCTCCCCTCCCCACCAAAACTGATTGACACAGAAAATGAAAATGGTAAATAAATGTTCATTTTAGTTTATTTAAAGAGGTGCACAGGCTTTTGGCGTGCATCCCACAGGTTATTTAATAAGATTTGTGCGCAAGGCTCCCACGCAGTGCTTACCCCCTGATGGGCAAATATGCATGCTACATGGCTACTTTGAAATGTGGGAGCCTAAGAGGCCTAATACCTATTTGTTTATTCAGTCAGCAGTGCCATTATTACTAGAGAAGAAAGGAATCTTACATTTTGAAAAGCCCCAACCTTCCCCCCACCAGCCCTACGCTGGCAGCGGTAGCTCCAATGAATCACATGCGAAGAATTACTGATGGATAAGTACCTGCTTTAAAACTTCTCAGGAAAATGCTTACAGATATGCTTTTGCACTGGAGACCCTACAAAGACCACCAAAATAGCAGGCAGCCATTGCAGGTCAGAGTTTTCTTTATTTTGCTCTTGGTCTGATGGCAGCTGTGGTCAGAAGGCAAATTCACGGTGTGCTGGTGGCTGACTTCGCTCATGAAGCCAAGTGTTAAAAGGTCAGGGTCCTGGGTGACCTGTGCATGGCTCAAAAAGGGAAAAGATCCTGTGGATTTAGTTTAAAGTGTTGTACAGCATAGCCTGGGGAATGAAATTAAAACAGGGAGAGGATTTGAACACACCCATAAATGGCTGCTGATAGTAGGAGAGCTGTTTTCAGGGGCAGTGGCACCCATTTTTATTTCTAGATTTATCACCTTGAGTGCTTCTGACAGTCCCTTCCCTTGGTTTGCTCCCATAGCTGATAATTCTGTGGGGTTTTTTTTGTTGTTGGTTTTTTTGGTGTGGTCTTTTTAAAAAAAAAAAAATATATATATATATATATATATTTGGCTGTTCTGCATCAACTGGAGAAAGCCATTTTTCTCCAATTAGTTCAGCTAAAAAGACATAGAGGAAAATGTATTTCATAACTGGAGTGTCTAGAAGACACATCCAGTATATGCAGCTGAATATCAGCACAGGGAACAAGAAAGAGCAGGTCCTGTACAGCAATCCTGTCAGCCACTTAAGATACTGGTGGACTGTTACATCAGGACTGGGCAAACCAGATTTGCAGAGCTGTCATTTAGAACGTGAAATGCATAAGCAGCATGCAGCTTAATGGAAACAGCAGCAGAAAATTCCTTTCTCTCCTCTTCGTATATGTTGGGATGTAGCCTACAGTGGCACAAATCAGCATTGATTTTTCCATCTGTATACTGAAATGGATTTCATCTTTTGGTAAGATGTAGAAATTCCTAAATGCTCAAGGGTGTAAGTTAGCATGGAAAGTGTGTCTGTGAGAAAATGAAGCACGTGTTTTTAATGGCTTTGTTTCCTATAGGTATTTGAAATTGTATTTATTTTGCTTAGAAAAACTTCAAAACATGTGCTCTGTTCCGGCAGCTTCGTGTATCAAGGGCGTCTACAGAAGTGAGTTGGTTCCAGTCCTGGCTTTGTCAAATTAACCCGGGCCATAGTTCCCCGAGTCCCTGGAGCTGTGTTTCCGTCCCACTGTCACTGGGCTTACTCCAGGCGTGAGCTCGTAGGGGTGTCAAACCTACAGTGCTATTGGTTAAAGAAAAAGCAACTCAACATCCAGCTCAAAGATGATGAAATCTGCTTGAGAAGGAGAAAATTTGCAACTTGACAAGGTGGTTTTTACAGGCACTTCTCTGAGTGCAGCTTCACCTTGTTGGTGTAAAGGGTGTTTTTCCTCCAGATCCCGGTGCTTTTCTCATTTAGAGAGAGTAGAAAAACATATTTTATAAAATTGATAATTTGAACAAAGATATAATCAAGCATAAAAAAATGTAACCTTAAAGACATGGGAATCTTTCGCTTAGTGTCCTGTGCAGTGATACTGGGCTGATAGTTGTAATTGTTTATCACCCTTTAACATGATCGATACGGTAGCTAACCACAGCTCTCTCTTTCAATACCATTGATTGTTAACAGCTCCGACTGGCAGTCGCTTCGTGTACGTTACAGCTGTAGCAATGTATTAACATGCCTTCTGAATGGCTGAGGAGATGTTGGACTCGGAGGATGCTATTCTTCAGTGATTTATAACCCTTACCTTATACCTGAGGCTACGTGGAGTGTAAATCCATGGAGAAGTTGGCCTAGGTGATGAGCTATTCCATTCTAGAGAAATACTCCCACTTTGGTGTATTTACAGTACAGTGCACTTATCTCCTCTCGTGTTACCTCTAAAGTGAAGTGACATATTGGGATTGAAAACTTAAAAAATCAAACAACCAAACAATTTGTTCTTTGAACATGTTCACTTACAAAATTATTACTTGCCTTTTTCATGGTGATTGGGTCAGCACAAGTGCACAAACATTAGAAATGCTGTCCTGGCAAACTCCCTCTCGTTTGACACCAGTTCACTGTGTGTACCTTACTGGTACTGTAAGTTCCTGCTGTGACACCAGGGCAGGAGCGTGATGGTTGAAGACAACTGAAGTTGCTTCATCTGCCCCAGTCTGGGAGCAGATTCAACCTTTGTTTCCCCCAAGATCAGAGCTCAGAGTTGTGCTCTTGCAGCTTAAAAGTTGATTCTGTGATTATTTTTTTTTTTTCCTTTGATGATGAATATAAGTAGTGGTAGTTAATTCCCTGTCAAGATAAAGCTACTGTTTTGATACCTCTGTCTGACAGGCTGGTGGTGAAACAGGTTTGTGCATGCATGGTGCTGCCAGGGCCGTGGTTCGTACATCCTACCATTGGTGCGATGCCGTTCTTCCCCACGTGCCAATGTATTTTTCAATAGGTCTGCAGGTTTGTCACTGCCAAACGTTACAGTGCGTCCCCTCCCCGAGTGCTGGGCTATGCAGGTCTTATATCACATGCAGGTGTTAGAAGCTGTAGTAGGGGAGAAATGGCTTAGATTTTGTTGGTGCCGTTGCCACCAGTCTTGACTGATAATGGAACAAATAATGAAAAGCAGAATTGCTTGCACCATGGATGCTGATGCAATTGTGATTTCTTTTTGCCGCGTGCCTTTTCAAAGCAGGTCTCTGTCAAAGTTAGAGCCATAGTACTGAGCATGAAAAAGCAGCTGTCCTACATAAAATAAGTTGTGTTTCTGTTTTTCTTTTCTTGGCTCTTCTTACCTTCTCAAATCACTAATCACTGGCACAGAGACGAAATTTGCCTTTGGCCCTATCTATAGACTCCCACTGTCTTGTAGTGAGAGATTATACAGCGGGACCTGAGGCTAGAGGTTTTGCCTTGGTTTTATTTTTCATTCTGAAAAAAAAAAAACAAAAAAAAAAAAACAAAACCAACTGAGCAAGGGACTAGTCGAAGCTCAGAATTGGAAATTAAAAACCCCAGATAAATTATTTCTGTGTACCTACAACTTGCAAACAGGTTGTTTTCCTGCTTCTTTGTGTTGTTGTCTCACATGCTGATTGCCTCATAACAAGCTGACACCGTCTCCACTGCTGAATAACTGAGCAAATTAGGGTGGTGCTTCATGTGTGTTACTTGAAGGACATACTTCAATTGGGATTTCCTTCGGCATCTCATAGCTGTGAAAACCTAATGAAACTGCTTTATGTTTAGCGGTTGTGATGGTGTTTCTGACCTTTTGCACATCCTTTTCCTTCTTGGATGAGGCACCTGCTTTTTGGACTGGCTTGCCGTGCATGTAAATCACTGTAAGTGGTGAAATGACTTTTTCTTTATTTGACAGGGAGCACTAAGTATTGTGCTTTTGTTCCCTACGCTACTGAGTATGCGTTGGCTAACTGAACATACTGTGAGAGCTATTGTATCACGCTGTTAAAACCTAAGGAGCTTTTTATTGGACTTTCATGCTAAATAACTTTAAAGGTACTGCCTGGTGTTTGTCTATAAATTATAAATGTTTTAAAAATACATCAGAAAAAATACTTTAGTCGCAGAGTTTCCCACTGAGGAGTCTCACGCTACGTAAACTTTTGATTACGGCTATTCATCCCTTCCCTCACCAGTGACAGTCTGTTTCACAGGATTCAATTATAGCTATTTATTTAGCTTGAATAAAAGATTTCTTTAGATATTTGGTCTTGGAGCATTCATTTTTATTTTGTAGGTTTGGTAGGAAACACCCACAAATATAATTCTTGCTACAGACCCCCAGATAGTGGTTGTTTGTGAAACTTGGAGTAAAGACCATTCTAAAATAAAATCACTGCAGTTTCAGAGAGGAACATGGAGTTTTCTGTGAGTTTGATCTCGCTTGGTTTTGCTGGGTGCTGTGAATTAGTAGCTCTGCTATTCAGAACTGCACAAATATTGGGAGCGCAGGTCTGCAGCAGATCTGGAAGGCTGGGTTCTGCAGGTGATGTTTCAGTGGGAAAACTGCAGAAATCTTGACTGTAAGTCTAAAATGTAAGTCACTGGTGCTCCTCAACGATAACAGAAATGTCCCAGGGTCATGAAGTTTTTCCTATTTCACTTTTATGTGGGGGATTTGCTTGTTATCCTTCTGCTAAGGGTTGTTTCAGAACTGTCTCTGATGACTCCTAGAACAAGGGAAGCTGAAATCCTTCCTGCTCCAGGCAAAGGTGGTGAGCTAGCCCTTCGCCGTGCATGGCTCTGCATGTGGATGGGGGCAAGCAGCGCTGCTTCTCACCTCACGCAGGCACGAGGGAGGGTTTGATATGTGGGTTTCTGTATTGAGCAGCGCTGCCCTGGAGTGAATGTTCATGTTGGTGCTTCTGAAAGTGGCAGAGAGAAAAATGGGTTGACAAAATGCACTTGGTGTACTTGCAGGTGATAGGTAACAGGCTGTGCTGTTAAGGGTAGCACAAGGGTGATGCTCTCCTGGGAGAGAGCCTACATGGGGCCGATGTTCAGTGTTCTCTCTCCTATACAGGACTGAAGTACTGCCCACAGGGCAAAAGTTTCTTACTTTTTTAGCTGAATTATTTTGTCTAGGCAATCTTTCTTCCTTTACTTTTCTGCTTTCCTTAACAATGCTGACTTCAGGATAATCCCTTGTACTCCTAATGAATCTGTTTGATACAAAAGTCATCTTGTGTGCTGGGGTTGGGTGTATTCAGTCAACTGCAGTTAGTAATGGAGCTTCAGCAAGGAAAAGGGGATACTTTGATCCATCATTTCCAATGTGACCCACGTTGTTTCTGTACTGCTGAGTTTGGTGGTGATGTCAGTGGTGACCAGAGATGAAACTGGAGAGAAGAGAAAGGCCTGCTGTCAAGTATTTGCATATCACTGGCCTAGGTGGTCTTGTGAATTCAGAAACAGAGGAGACTTAGCAAGGTAGCTGAGCATTTGATTCCAAATAAGAGTTTTTCTTAGAACAGGTAGTTATTTTCTGTACATAACTCTTGTGATCATCAGCTGTACATGGGCTTATGACACACTGCAGATCAAAGTATTATTTCTGATGGCCTTGAAACTGCTGCCTGGAGTAAGATAATATCTGCAAATGATGCATTTTAACTATTGACATGGGAAAAATGTTTCGCAACCTAGTACAGCAAAAATAAATTTAAAAAGCAACCGCAGAACTTGCAAATGTAACAATCCTACAAATATTATTTCTTTTTGCCTTCCTATTTATTCATACATTTGTAAATGTCAAAATGTCTTTTATCTGCCCTTTCTCAAGGACAGTTCCCTGGTGTCATAGTAATTGAAAATTAAGAATTTACAGTATCGTAATTAAATTCTACCCTTTGAACTCTTGTAGACTGTAGCTGCATATTAACAACATCCCACTCAGATCGTGAGTGGCAAGAAGTATTTTGAACACCAACTGCTGCAAGATAACATAACAAGCTCTGACAACTCCCTAATTACCAATCTACCCACTAGTTAAAAACTCTTTAATACTGTAGCAATTCTCTTCTTTGCACATAAGTCAAAAGGTGTAACTAATTTGTCCTTTAATTGATATCTATATTGCTGTTTAAATAAAGGGCACATACTCCCCCGATATGCTTAAGCATTAGTTTGTCACCTATGAACTGAATTTGTAAAATAATTGGAATGACTGCAAAGCCTTCTTTTATTGATTTTTGTCACTTTCACCAGGAAACTTTTACCTCCAATTTGATCGCTAGTCATATTAAGTGATTGGCAAACCACGTGAAGTGATCCTAAGCAAAGCTAAATTTCAAGCGCTTCTGTATAGGCAAAAATTCCCACCACGCCACGTCCTGGTGCTTGTGGACGAGTTGCAAAATGATAAACCATTAGGCCTAAACCAAAGGTTGCAGAGCCATGATATGGGCAGGCCTGTCACCTGAACAACAGCAGAGGGAACAAAGTCCTGCCTGCAGACAACCCATTTCTAGTCTACAAACCCATCAAGATCGTACTGGTGGCTTGTTAGCAGCTTGCTCCCCACACCAACGAGTGGGTGATGGCACTGCTCAGCTCAGCTACTCCAGAATCCACCAAAACTGGCCCTCTGCCCAATATCAGTTACCGTTTCTCTGCTTTTCCTGTTGATAGCTATAATTTAGGGGGAAAAAAAAAGAGGTTCTGGTGGTGTGCCAGTTGGGAAGGCAGAGTGGGAAGGTGATATGGAAGCTGCTGTAACTCAGTTTTCAGCACAGACACAAAACGTGAATCCTGGAGGGATCTGAAGGTGGAAGAGGGTAAAAACAGGATGTCCTGCTCTTAGGAGTGTAGTTATTTCCAGAAGAGACGAGGACATCCAGAAGACGTGACCAGGACTGCTGTGCCGCCTCTCTGAAGGAGGCAGCTTGCGGGGATCAATACAGGCGTCTGCCTGAAAAGCTGCTGGAGGAATGCGCGTCTCTCCCAGGGCTATTAATGAATATGCTGTGGGTGTCTGAACAACTTCTGGCTTTGTCTTCGGCACTTTGTGGTTGTGTCATGATTGAAGTCTTTCCTTCAATTGCAGCCAGAGGAGGTGGGAGACCACTAATGAGGCTGGTTTTTTGGGACGTTCCTCATGCTGTGTAAATACCCCTCAGAGAATGTACTGTAGGCAAAGTTAGGGAACGCTGGTTTCATTTCTGATTTTCTCTTTTGTTCAATACCTGGCATGAATTTAATAGAAATGCTGCCTTCAGTGCATGTAAAAACCATGTGATGTTTTGGTGATGATGACTAACATTACCTACATTATTTAGGTAGCTAAAGATGCAGGCAAGTGCTTCTGAGGGCATCGCTCTGTGCCTCGCCCCCATCAAGGCTCCAGCAACAGCAGAGATTCAAATAAATTCACATGTCCTAGGCGTACCTTAGATTGCCTCTGACTTTAAAACCCCTCCATCCTTATCTTCTGCCTTTCATGACACAGAAAACAGACTCAATTGTTTATACGGATCTTCTCCCTTCAACAATACAACAACCTTTGCATGCATTCTTTTAATGCGTCACCACTGAATTCAAACCACTTGCATTCGGTTGGTGAATGGCACAACAGATCTATGCTCTTACGGTACACATAGAGATTTGAGTTCTCTGAAGCACAAAAAAGGGCTCAAAATGTTTTTCAAAACTTTTTTTCATGCTTCAGTTTCTCAAAATGGCAGGGTAGAACATCATTGATTTAGCTAAGAAAAGCCTCCTGGTAGCAGAAAAATAACAAGTTACCCAGAACAAGAACATGATGACCTCTGTATAAGTTATCCAAGAGAATGATTAGTTAAAACTTTAAATTATTTTGGCAATCATTTTTTTTTCTTTGTAAGGAATTTCTGGGTCATGCTTTTAATTCTGGCCAAATCAGAGTCTGGGCTGGCTGCAACTCAGGACTGTAGCAGTGAGGAAAAATGTAATTGATAAGAAAGAACACCTACTGAGACAAAAAAAAATATTTTTAACAAGCTGCATTGCTAGTAAGGAATACCTTTGTATCCTTACTTTTTTCCACTAGAAAGAGAGAAAATATCAACACAATGTAACAGGGAGAAGAATGACTGGCAGTCTTTGAGATTTTGGGAAACATTCACTCATACCAAACAGCAAAAAGTCCCCAAAATTCATTTATGAGTGAGCCAAAAGCAGAAATAGATACCTGATTTAGATGACGCCTTGGAGAGGAAGAGTGGATGCTCTCTCAAGTAACAGACTTACGCGAACGTTGTCCCAAAGTGACACAGAGTATAGACACGCACACCACTGTTACGTGCTCTGTGTTGTATAGATGTACGCATGCGACCAGTTCCACAGGTCTGGTTACGGAAAATCTAATGAAAGTCATCTCCGTGTCTCCCAAAAGAAGGAATATTTCTATGTAGTCTGTGGCAGAAAGTTTTTGTTCGTGTGGTTTTCCCACGACTTCTGTGTTTGCTTTGGCCCCTTTCAAAGTCCCTTGCCCTCTGTGTGCCGCGGTGGGTCGTACTTGTGTGAAAGTTATCTTAATGCCTCTGTGGGGCGGCAAGTTGGTCACAGCCCATCAAAATAACTCCATCAGAACAAAACCAGTACAGCCAGATGGAGGGAGGGAAGTAAGGAGATACCACTGATTTAATGAAAAACCCAGTTCACTCTGCTTTTCTTGATACAACAACCTGGCTTTCTGTATCGACTGCTGAAATGTACTGTAGTCATGTAAAAGAGACCTCTAGACAGAATTATTTTTTTTTTTTTTTTTGGTTCCTCTTCTCCTTTGTATTAAGTGAGCTCTTTTGTAATGTTACTTTTTATAGCCTATAATCATGGTAATTACGTTTTGTTGAATGTTTCACAGTAGTCTAACATTTAGTAACATTTATCTTGCTGTGCTGGGGCTTGAAATCTTCCCTGCCATCAGATGCTAATACGGTTATATTGCTGTGCCAATGTGGGAGCTAAGCCTAAGTACAGTTGTTACTTGTTACTGTTGTTACCTTTGGCAAATTACTTCTGGTTATTATGAGTAGCTGAAATCAGAAGGTCAGTGTTAAGCAAACCGTGAAGAAGATATAAGCAATAGATACATTTAAATATCCACGCAAAGCACATAGTTGTTGGGATCGCTAATGCATTGGTCAGCATCCAGCAATCAACAGGGCTTGTTTTCAGGTTGCACTCATTGCAATGATTATTTCTTGTTGAAGATCCTCTTGTGTGCTTTTTCAACAGAATGCACATGTGTCCAAAGCTAACTCAACCAGATAAATTCTCCTAAATGTTAATATTAGTATAGTCCTGCCAGCTTATTTCTATAAATGCTGGAATATATAACATCCTAGTATCGTCAGATCAACATAAGGAGACATCTCAAAGGAAAGAAGTTTGGAGAATTAATACTGTATTTTCTGTAACATACTCTGGGAAAGGGAAATGCCTATCCCTTTCTCTCCCTGTCATCTGCTCATTTGCTCTCCCACTTTATGACTGGTATTGCACTCTGTGCTGTAAACAATCACCATTAAACTCAATTGAAGCACTTCAAGACAACAGCAGAACTTACACCAACTGTTTATTTCTCGTTATGTTCCTCCAGCCTGTGTTCTGTCATCGTGCCAAGGCAAGATCCTCAGCTGGCAAAAAACCAGCTGAGTAAATTTGTGTCGGTTAGGATGTACCCTGTAACAAGTGTATTTTTATAAAATGTCTATTAGATTGTCAGGTGTTTGAGCTGGTTATTCAGAAGTCCCAGATCCTGGATTGTCAGTGCGAGAGGCATGATCCACCCCAGATCATGTCTGTTACCCATAGCTCAGTAAGGTACAGCATGGACCTTAATCTTTTTGTATTCACATCAAGCTGGAATAAGATTGATCAAATGACTGGTACTTAACTAAAAGCATTGATGCTAGTTCTTTTTCTCTTCCTTGTACAACCTTTTCTCAGATGCTCGTTAGCTAGGAAATGTAGTCGCTACAGTCTCTGCCCTAAGGCGAACGCTGTGATATACCCTGTGTGTTTAACAGAGAGATACTGCTTCAGCAGGAGAGCAAAGTGAGAGATAACACTTCTGCCTTAAATAGGATGGCATAACAACGGTTCAGAACAGTATGATTTTGAGCTGTTGTGGGTTTTTGTGTGACAGAACTGAAAGCCCTTTGAAGTCATGTATCAGGATTTCCGTGGTGCACCCAGGAGGAGTGGCCAGGAGGGCAGCTCCTCCTCACCTCGCAGAGTCGGGCCAACTTGCACTCATAGCAGCCCAAAAACTGGCAGAGGGCTGACCTGACACCTTGTGTAATTGTAAATTATATTTAAACTACTGTAAAGGCAAATGGGTTTCTCGCAGGGGGGTTGGACTAGATGACCTGTAAAGATCCCTTCCAACCCAAACTATTCTATGATTCTATGAAGGCAGGATGCCACGAGTGGCATACCCCATGTCATGAGTGTGTAAGAGTGAGAACCGGCGAGGAGCATCTAATCGCATTTTGCAGCTCCTTCCAGGCATCAGTTGGCATCTCTTCATCAAGAGGTTCCTCCTCCTTTTTCTTCAACTTGTCATCCTTTCTGTTTAGAGCCACCACCACTTCTCCCTGTAGGTCTTGGTTTCGACTCAATGAGGAGATGGAAAATGTACTTCATGTGCCCTGAAGCTACTGTTGGGAGCAAGGGAATTTGTGACATGCTGATGCATGCAAGATGATCTTTGCAGTAGAGCTCTAAGGAAACGCCACAGCACAGTGAACTCTGAGGTGCAGTGTAACCATGGTAGATGATGGTTTGTTTTTTTTTCTTTTTTTTTCTTTTTTTTCCTTTTTTTTTTTTTTTTTTTTTTTTCAGGACGTTGTTCAGATCACCTTATTGCTGCTGCTTTCAAGAAGAGCCTGGTGGTGCCCTGGGAAATACAACTTTCTTTTCTCTAGAATAGCTGGCTTGGCATGAAATCTTCCAGTACTCTGTTCACCAGTAGAGTCCCCATACCTCCAAATTTTAAAAAAGAACAATGCATCTAATTGCAGAGCTTTGTGCTGCAGCAAACTTGTAATATAAGAAAAGTCATTATTGATTTGTAGCTCTACTAAAGTTTCTTTGCCTTCCCACCACTCTGCCTCACTGCCTCTGACAAGCAATTGGCTCTCAGGTCCTGGAGCAGGAACGAGCAAGACAAATCCAACAAAGGATTTAAGCATCACTGTAAGACTTGGGCAAAATTCAGGTTCCTGTGTCTGAAATTGCAATTCTGAAAGCTCATCCAGCTACTCACTTCTAGGGATACCTAAATGCCTTGGTTTGACAGCATGCCTTGAGTGATTGGATAAAATGTGCCAGTACTTCTGGAAGCAGAGTCCAGGATCCAGGGCTTCTACCTTTCCAAAGGGAGTTATCAGCTTTCTTGTTATCTCTGCTACCCAGCAGCACAGGGTTGCTCTGCCCAGCATTTAGTGACCAGGGAGTTTGGTAGAGGTGGATGATGAGGACATCTATCTCTCTGCTTTGCTGATCGAATACTTCAGCTATAAAACTTCTGTATAATAAAAAGGAAAGCTCCAGCACCGACAACTACATTGTAAAAGCTAAAGAACTGCTCAGAGGCCATGTTTTGAAAGAACGGCTGTGGGTGCATGTCTTCAGAGAGGGTCTTGAGTGGGACTTCAGCACAGAAATGAGCTGACAGTAGGGCATTTGGTGAGTGGGGGTTAAGTCCTGCAACTGACCCACATCTGCTGATGGCTAGATAGATGTGAGTGCTGATTTCAGATGCTCTGTGCTCCAAGCATGGGATGTTTCATACTCATTTGGAGGCACTGTGTAAGTGTAGGAGTTGTAGCACTGAAGTCGTTTACATCTGCTCAGAAAATTAAAGTATTCTTCTTGTATTTTACCTTTCATGCTTTATAACTGTACTTCTAAAAACATTTGAAAAATATTAACGACCTATGTATCAGTGAAGGACAAATGCAAGTTGTAGCATCAGCCGTAATTATTTGCTTGTTTTGCTTGAAAAGCCATTTTTAGCCAGTTTTGCACATTTTACAAATGCTTTCCATGCCAAATCATCCATGGAACGTACAAATCATCTCAATTGTTAAATTCATTAACCTAACAAACTGTGGACTAAAAGCCACATTTAAAGCATGCATCCTAAATAGTATTCTCATTATGTGAAATCAGATTAGTCCCTAATCAAATTTGACTTGGAGCTTGGAGCAAAAGGTAATGGAGTATGACCCCTGATGTAAAACAAGGATAGGTGAAGTAAGTATCCAGCACCGTGATACCTCCATTTTGTGCTGTGCCAACTAATTCCATTCTTTTTGAGCATTTTCATCATTTTGTAAAGAGATTTGTACTTATTTAGCTCCTTACCTCAGCTTCTCACACACACATGGCATCTGCTAAGATATTTACAGATATTCGTTCCAGCAGCTTGATGTTTTTGCACATTCATGCACTGATGTGACTTTAATAGCATGAAGCAATAATAATTATCAAGTCTATTACTGTTGTGCCCAAAGACCGAGCATTGATGGGACACCGTGGTTTGAGACACAGTACAGACAGTACAGGAGAAAGTCTCTGCTTCAAAAAGTTTGTTGTATAAATAGAACAGGCAAGAGGGGGTAGAACACATGGAGAGAAGAGGGGGGGAATATCCTAAATGGAGACAAATATCACAGTCAATTACTTCTATCCCTGAAAATTGTAGAGACACTCGCAGTAGAAAGGAGAGTAAGGACTGAGAAAGACTGTCCATAGTTACATTATGCATTTGGATAGTGCATTTTCTCCAGGGATTTCCAAGCATGTCTTAAAGACATTCCTTAAAGAAGATTTAGGAAAGCATCTTTCCCCCATGAGTAATACTTCACCAGCTTGAGTTAGCCGGTGTTAGCACATTTGCTGAGCATTTGTGACTCCAGTGTGGGTTGCTCACCACCAGCACCAGCCTGGTTTAAGGGAACTCCACAATGGTGGGAGAGGTTTTCCCCCACCTGCTCCAGACTGGGCTCAGTAAACTGACTCTGGCGTGTGATGGGGCCGTACTTACCTGCCCATTTTCCTTCCACTTGAAACAAAGGCATTCAAGGGGGCAGAGGATCACATCCAATGTGAAGTGGTGTTCACCATCAAACCCAAGAGGTGTGGGATGATGCAGTCTTAGGTGCCCTAGTTAACCCACTGGGATGTCTTATTTATTTCAGGCAAGAATACTCAGTGTATATTAAAAAAATCAACATCTGTCCTATCGCTATTGTAAAGTACCTACATACAAAGGCTGGTTTGTGTTGAGGTTTTCTACTGTTTTTTAAATCCTTCCTTTTTGAAAAACTGTTTGTTTCTTTTTCAAAGCATGCTTTCTTATAGCATCCTTTGAAATTGTCCCATTTCATGCACTGCCATAGGTAATTCTTTCATTTGCCAACTACCCGTTGGCTAATTAAAGCTGTAGCTGTTTGTGTGATAAATGAATACCATGTTCCAAAGTTGGTTTAGCTCTTCAGTTTTGTGTTAGTAGTAAGAAGGAGGAATGGACTGCATCTACAAAGAAAAAAAAAAAAGCAAGACTAGTTAATAATTTTTTTTAAAAAAAATCCCATTCTTCTAATATTCAGAAGCCGCAAAGAAGGACTGTCAGTTCTTTGGAAAGCAGGAGACAAATACTTTTCAAGGTATGGTCAAGGACATGAGGTGAGGTTACTGCAAAGCAATTTAGTAGATAAGAGTGTGTGTGGTGGTTCTGAGGTCATTGCAAGCCTGCTCATGTGCTGTTAGCAGGCTGATCTGTGATAGAGTTTTAGATACTTAATATTTGTTGCTGTCCATCTGCAGCATTTAATACTCTATCAAGCTCCTATGCATATTGTCCTGCAGTAATACACAATTCCTTGTTCTCCCTACTCACTGCAATTGACTTGACAGACAATGTAAATGTCTGTTCATGAATTTGCAAGTGCTCATTCTTTTCTCTTATTTTAATTTTTGTTATTTCATATAACACTGATGACTTCAGTATGTAAACAAACGCTTTCAAAAACTCTTTGTTCTGGAGGCAGCTTGCGTTATTTAATCAGATCCACAGTTGTGGAGCAAGGCAGTACCTGTGTCGTGTAATTCTAAAAACAATCTCAGTGTGATGTTTGGTGGGTTTGGGTGTGCCACAGCCATCACAAAGCCCTCATCAGTAATCTGCTGCAGACAGCAGCCTTTGCTAATGAAAGGGTAAGGACTGAGTTAGTACAAATTACAATAATTTTTTTGTAACTTACTGCTAAAACTAAGATTAGTTTTTCTTTTCTTTTTCACTGTAGAATTAAAGAAATCATCCGTTTGCTTTTCCTCTTTGCTGGTCGTTTCTTTTCTTCAATCTTCTCAAAAAAAATGCAGGTTAAAAAAAGCTGCTCAGACCAGACTCTTCAGGCAGATCCAGCAAATGAACGGGTTAGCTGGCTCTCTTAAGATTCTCCTTTTTAAGCTACAAAAGTTTTAGATTTTTAACTTTCTGGCCCTTTTAACTAAATGGGAGTTTTGATTTTGACTTCAATAAAGTCTGTCTTTCTCCTTCTAGAAGAAAATGTGGTTATATAACTTGAACTGTATCAAAACCTTTCTGCTCACTGAAATAAAAGAACCTTTTCCTGACAGTTTAGCAATTACCCACAAGCAGTCTTGGTGGCGACTTTGAGAGTGCTGTTTGGTGTTAGCATCTGGCCAAGAATTTGGCTGCAATAAATTGCTTCACATTGAAAACCATAACACAACATGAGTATGGGAAAATGGTAGGGATAGAAAACAGTAAAAAACCTCATGAGCATACCTTGGTAGCTACTCTGTAGCTCATAACACAGCTCCTGAGCAAAATCCAGGTTGCACCTTGAACATCTGGACCAGTTAACATATCTGCTGGGAAAAAATTTGGTGGCTGTAATACTCCAAACCCCGGGTTTGTTAGCCATAGGAATAAGGTCCTTCCTGCCCAAGTCTTCACCCAGTGCACGAGTTGCTGTTTAAATGCACAGAAATTTACGTGAATGAGTTGCATGCATCGCAAAAGAAGACACATGCTCCAAAAGCCATCATCAGGGTCTAGAGAATGGCACAGCAGGAACACTAACGTGATTTCATAACAAATACTTGGGCTTCGGCATATGTATGAGGCATAAAAACTGTTCCTGCAGGCTGACGTGGAGTAAGGAATACATCGTCAAATAAGAGGAGCTGCATTTTGAACACAGTTGGTCTGTTGTCAAGGCCCCTTCTTAGGAAATCTTTTGAAAAATGGAAGTACACTAAGGAAAGGCTTCTCTTCCCATTGTTGTCCTTGTCTGAGGTCTTTTTTTATTGCTTTCTTTAGATAACTAAACTGATGCTACCTTTGGATCTGGGCACTACGTTACTGGACAACTAATAAATTAGTTGAAAAATAGGAGCTAGCTAGGGAGAAAAGAATTTGGGTCAAACCCTATAAATAGCTCCTGATGAAAAGTATAGGAACAAGAGAGAATTCAAAACTATTTCATGGGAAATGCCAAAATGTTTCATTTCAGTGCTTTAATGATCCAACTTCTTAGGTTTTTGCTTCAACCAAGCATTTTTTAAGTTTAAAAAAATAAGGTCTACATACTAAAAAAGGAAACAATCTTTTGTTTAGGGTTAAATAAACCAAAACAATAATAAAAGACTTCAGGTTAAATGAAGCATTTCAGATTGTGCCTATGCTAAATGGGAAGGTCTTGTTGAAAAAGCGTATGTATTTTGACCTAAACCAATTTCCTCCTCAGTCTCAGAATTGGCTGGGAAACAGAAGCAGCTATTTTTTTTTCTCTCCTTCTCTCTGTTCCAGTATTCTTGAAGCATTACATTCCCTTAGCAGACTTTTTGAGATTGGACAGGCTTTCCTCGAAGCAAATCTATCTGTCTGTGACTAGCAAGAGAATTTCTGCTGCTGAAATATTTTGCACGTGTGTTGTTTCTGAGACAGACTCTGTTGCTGCAAAATACTTTGCAGAGCATTTTCCTCAGACGTGTGCTCATTGAACAGTTATTCTATGGGTATTTTTGTTAAAGCTTTGATTATTATGGCAAATTTAGGATTTAAATTCTTGTAATATTCGTGAGCACTGGAAACATCTCCATTGCCTTTGGACTGCAGACTTAGGAGTCGAATGGTGTGCATTTGCTAACCACCGAAGCTCACAGGTTCGTCAGGATTATTGCAGAACTCCTGCAATCACATCCATTTCTTTTCCAGCTAAGTTGGCTCCTACCTGGAAAATACACTTGTAAAAGCTGCACTGACGCTTTCAATGATGTCCAAATGCTATGAAAGTTTAGTGCCACATTATGGTATCCTTATCTCTCACTCTGGTATCCTTATCTCTTTCAATAATATTGAAAAATACTTCAGGACTGTGAAAAGCAAGGAGTTGCACAGGGAAAGAAGGTAAAAATTGAGTGGTTTTGCTTAGAATGCAGCTGTTCAAGTGGGTGTCACATCTATTGCTTTGTCTACAATAGAGTGAGAACCCAGGCAGTGCCTCTCCCTGTTCTGCTCTCTCTGTCTTGCACGCTCTGCAAATGGAGAAAAAAACACATCTAGGACTCCTCTTGAGGTCCTCTTCTTACGATGGCTGAGAGCAAGAGCGGGTAGCAAGGTGATGGAGAGGAAGGCTAGATAACCAAAAAGAGGGCAGCTGCTGTTGTCCTAGTTACTCACAATATTTGCCTTTTAAATTTCCCACATGACCTGGGACTGAGCGTACTGGGGGATGTGATGCAGGGAAGCTGAAGTCACCTGGGGTCCAGCATCACATCCAGAGGGTCTGGCATAAAGATGAATTAGCCCCAAAACTCTCAGTGATGTAATTGATGCTCTCTCTGTTGCTTTTCTCTGACATAGCTGAACTCTAAAATGCAGCTCTAATCATACAGACGAGTGCTGTGGCTCTTCAGTGAGTCTTATCTGAGCGTTCGCATGCCTCCACAGCACAGGATTCCTTTTAATTCTGTTTGGGAAGAGACAGCTCCATAGCTGAAATCAAATTTCTGCCTGCTCTTTGCTGCTCTGCTGTAATTATGTGTATAGGGAGGAAAAGGGAGGAGAGAAAATCTAGGCTGTTGTGATGTTATGGGAGAAGGAAACTGATAGAGAAAATGTTCATCAGAAAAAAAAAAAATATTTGTGTGCATTTACTGTAACTTAGAGTAAAACATTTCCTAGATATATGAATGTTATTATCTATCAAGAGTATTATATGGAAATATCATTTAAGTTTCATGCCCAAGTCCCAGTTTAACTTCACTAAGTCAATAGAAAAGATTGCAATGTGTTGAATGGAAGCGAGATGTAGCTCTATAAAAGAGGTTTGCTTTTCACAGGGGACATTGCTTTGCTATTTGTACTCTTTGTTTCATAGGAACGTCTCTCAGAGGTACTCCCTCTTTCATTTCTCTAGTCAGAAACATGTGATTAATGATCTCTTTTTAAGCTTTTTTATTCAATTTAGTTCACTAATCCGGTACACATGTGCATAGTGCTCAAAACCTGAATTGTCACCACATTCATCCAGGGTGGTATTCGTAGACTTGCAACTATCCTGGAATCTGGCAAATCAAATCATTTTAATGAACCACAGCAAACAGTTCATGTTGAAACAGCTGTAAGCACAATATGCAAATCATGTTTACTGGTAGCTTATGCTCCAGAGAAATAATCTTTATATGACTGCTTTATTATTTACAGTAGTTCCAAAATTTAATTTTAGTCAACATTGGCAGATGCCATCCATGTTAATACTTGGACTGCTATATATGGAAAATGCTAAACATATGCAGAGATCTCATGTTTGTGAGTTGATAGTGTGGTTGACAAATGGGTTTAACAATATCCACTCATTTCTGAGCAGTCGGCTAAAATTCACCTGAGGTCTGTGGTAACAGAGTGAAGAGGAAAGGTCAGAGGAATATGAATGAAGAAGAAATAAAGGAACGACTCCAGAGAGCAGTGGGTATAATAAAAGCATGACAGAGGATGATTAATTATATTTTAGAGTCAGATAATTCCCAGAGAATATGTGTGCATGATAAAACTTTCTAACCTTTCTAGTTGTAATTAAATGAGATACACTAATCTGACCAAGTAGAGACTATTCTGCTTCTAAAACAGCACTAATGCATATATTAAAAATGTGTTATTTTAAATAAGCAATCGTACCTGCCATGAATAAAGTCAGAGACATTAAATGCAAAAGGAAAAACTGAGAGTAAAAGAGCTAAATTAAAATAAAAGTATCTTTTAAAATGAAATATTTTTGAGATGTGAATTGCAATATGTAAGATGCAATGAATTAGTAGGAGCAGCTGTTGCTGGAAGATAGGGGCAACGCCCTCCAAAATTCTTCTCTACTTTTTATCCCATGTCCTTTTTTTTTGAAGATGCCCATTTAAGTCTTTGCATGCTTGCTGTCAATGAGTTTGGTGGCTCTTCAGAAGCAGCGTGGGTTTCTGTCCAGGTCTTGAGGGTTGGCAGGTGGATTTAGACAAAAATCCTGAAAAAGACTTGAGAGTGTAAACTGGTTACTGTGTATTCAGCGAAAGTAAGCATGGATCACACAGAGCATGGTTTCTTCTCTTCTGTTGATTATTGCAGTTCAAAAACTATGTTAAGCTATTTCTGGATCTTGACATTAGCAGAGCTGCTCCTTTTGCTGAAATCTTAGAGCAGGTAGGTAGGAGTTGTTCTGGATTGCACTGAGATGGACCTTCAGATTGCAATTATTATCCGCTTAACTCTGTTCCTTAATATCAATTACTGAGGTGCTGGAATCTCAGGTACAAAACCACAATGCTTTAATTCTTAATTAACCCAAAAGAGAAAGCTTAAAGACAATGAGCCGTGTCCTCTGTTTAGTGAACTTCACTTCTTTGGTTTGGAGTCAATATGTTCATTTATAGTTAATGTTACAGGAGATATTACAGCCCTCATTATCTTACCTTACTTTTAATACAAGGGCTTTATAAACAACATGTGCAGTGGGCTGAACTGGTCTTAAGCAGGTCTGTCTGGTTCCTGAAACACTCAGCTTGTTCCCAAGGGAAAGCTATTTTCAACTTTCATGCTCTCTACTGCCCTTCATGCTGGTTTTTGAAGGGGTAGACTATGAAATTGGGGTCATGTTATTTTGAGATGGATGTGCTGGTGGTAGGCTGGTCTTTGTCTACCTTCATGGGAAACTCTTTATCGCCTTTCTCCTGTTGGCTGAAGATGCGCAGGGAAAAGTGACCACGGCAAATGACTGCTATTTCTGTTGTTGCTTCATTCTGATTTGCTAGGAGTCTTTGAGAGAGGAGCACCTGAAGGAGCTTGGTAATCCCCTCCTTTCCCTCCAGCTGATTTCAGAGCCATCCCCTTTCCAGGTTGTGGTTTCCTCTCAGCCTCCTCGCTCTTCCCCTGTGAGCCTTGCTGCACGAGACACCAGCCAGGGACAACGGTTCTCCTTATCTTCTTCTTTTTCAAGTTGTATCACTCATCTTCTGTGCGATATTTCCTGGAAGCTCAAAGCTGTTTAGCCCCTGCTTTGTGGTTACGGCTGCAGGTCAGATAAAGCAAAGATGCTCCTAAGACTTTCGCAAGAAGTGCAGGATGTTTTCATGGGTTTTTCTTCTTATCGAGTCCTTGGATTACTTCCTTAAGAAATCAGGGTGACTTTTTGTAGTACATGTGCATAGTGAATTAGGGACTCTTACCAAGTAGCTGAAGAATTATGTCAGGTCTTCCATTTCTCTTTGAAATTTATATTAAAATGCTAATTTGTTATTGACTCTTTTTAAAGAGTATTAAAATAGGAAGCATTTTATTGAGATGATTGGTCACACTATTAAAAAAAAAAAATTCCCCCAAAATCCTGAACAGTTCGATTTGAGCAAGAAGACTTCCTTTTCAATAGATCTGGATGCATTACAGAAGTCCTAGCATACAGCAAGCCCTTATGTTCATGGTCTGCTTAACAGAAGCCTATCATTTGGCATTAAAATCTGAATCTGTGAAATGGTTAAGCACATGTTTAATCGTAATGGATCGAGGATTCACTCATGTATATCATTCTAATGTATTTTTGTTGAAGCACAATTTTCCTTAAGTTTTAAAATAATAATAGTGAATTATCCTGATTCCACCCTGATCTCACATCTTTCATGTTGTAGGCGTGATCAGCAAATTTTAAATCAAAGCATTTCCTGTGACTTCTTAGATTAAAGTAAAAAAAATGCAGCTCAGCTCTTTATATACAAACATGCAGCAGTTATAATGAAAGAATTACCCACAATGCCAGGGTAACTATAGTAACCTGTGTTCATAAACATCTACAGTTAGTGGTGGTTAAAGCCAAATACATATTTGTTTCACATAGTATCATTTTTGTAATGGAACACACCAGCAAAAAAAGGATGTGTGGATGCAAACTTCAGATATGTGCAGGGTTCCCTACAAAATAAACTCTGCCTTTGCCTTTGCTAACAGTATGCTGGCTCTGAGGCTGCTCCAAGCATGTCAGAAGACAGTTATTCACAGTATTATTTCAGTACAAAGTCAACTGCTAACCCAGTTCTCAAAACCCTCTTCTGCAGTAGTATCCACTGGTTGAGATCCCGTTCCGCAGAGGGTACCACTGACTTCAACAGGATGGCGCGGGACTGATGCTCTCTAAGCTGTGGGAACTCCCGCGTCTTCTAACTGCTATAAATATCAACAATCAGATGTTTGACTGTGGCAGAGCTGTTATTGATTCTATGAGATGGAAGAAGAAAATGGTAAAAACCAGAAGGCAGACAGAGGAAATAAAATAACAAGTGGATGTATGCTGTAATCAAAAGGTCTACTTTACTTTTGATGCACTTTATGAGGAGGCTTCGTTAAAAAGACGTGGGGATTTTTCAAGTCTGTGGCTGATTGCAAGCAAAAATAACTACTGATCAATAGAAACCTCCACTGGGAATGGAACATTGCCTGGAAATGACCTTAGCAAAACTATCTGGCTTATTGCCTTGCAAGTTTATATAACTACTTCTTCATACTGCTTTCAATTCCTCTTGTATGCAGAAAAGTCACTATTGGCCTATATCCAGCTTTGTAGCTTGGTAGTTTCAGGGAATGTAAGGGCACAAAAGGTGACTGTTCTCTCTACTTTGACTGCTCTTAAATGCTGTGATTTTAGTTTTGTCCAAATATCCCACACTGAGACTGCAAAGCAGCCAGGACACTAACAGTGCGTGGTGGGCAGGAGAGAGCTGGGAGTCCAGGCACCTTCTGAGGTGGGAGGTACCTGGATGATCCCAGCAAGAAAGCTTCACCTCCTCTAAACAGAAAGGCACAACCATCCTGCAACAAGCCCTGCAGATCGGACAGAGAGCAAAAAAAAAATAATTCCTGGTACCAAACCTGGTGAGGAAAGCACAACAGGCAGAGTCTGTGATTGTGTATTCTCCGTGCCACCTCCTTCATTAGTCTGCAGCAGCCCCTCTTCAGCAGCTGTGGCCTCCACTGATCCTTCAAAGCAACACAGGAGAAAACTCTCAGATTTTATCCAGGCAGTTCTTTGCTTTATAGAAAGAAAGCAAAAGAAGTATGACCAGGTTTAACTAAGATGAAAGGTTTCAAGCCTGGAAATACCAATATTATATTGATCAAGGATTCTAAGGGTTCAGAATAATTCTGAACCAGTGTTTGTTCTGACCAAACTGAAAGCACTCTGTGTTTTTCACAAGCCCAGTTGTTATAATATTATATCTTTAATGACTGCTGTCAGATTCATGTGTGCATATCCCTTTATCCCCAAAGGCTGGGTTCCTATTTCCAAGTACGTAGAGGAAATCTGCACCAAGAAGCTGTGTCCACACTGTTTCTATGACTTTGAAATAGAAAGCAATGTAAAGCAGCTTGAAATTAGCTGCATTTTGTAATAGCTGAAAACAAGAACATAATTTCAAATCAACAGCACAGAGCTGTCAGTCACTATGCTTTTTGCATCTAAAAGTTTAATGTGATTCATTGTACATGGATGAAGAAAAAAGAGAGAAAGAAAGTGTGGGTACGTGGAGGGAAAGCTAAGGGCTGAGAGGAGGAAGGGCCCTGTTCATTAGTGTATTTCCATCATATCTGAAGTCAAACTGAGACATTGAGTAAAAATGTAAATGACATATAAATAGAAAGAGATATGAAAATAGGAAAGTAGGCAATATAATATTCATAATGACATGTTCACAACATAGGACAAAAGTTTAAAATCTTGTTCCTAAATCAATAAAGGATAAAAAAATTATATACTTTGCTCCAGTCAAATAGCTCTTTGGATTTCCATTTCAAATAAAGTGAAAGCAGGTTGCCATGACTACTGAGGGTTATTGAATGTCTTCATATCTGTATAATTGCTGAATATTTGTAGACAAACAGTTGAAATGTATCTTTAGCTTTCACTTGAAAACTTGGAAGCTAACTAGTTGTTAATGCAAGTCCCATGGTGCCTTCGTGAATAATTAGCTCAACATTAAGCTACAATTATCTCTAGCCAGACAAAAAGATAGCTGTTCAAATTGCCATCATACGTGCATCAGATCTGAACATCATTATGTATTAACGTATATTTTAATTTTACAGAACTTTCCCCATTTTGATAAATCAAGGGATGCTAGCATGGTTGACATATGTCCTGGTTTCAGCCATGATAGAGCTAATTTTCTGCCTAGTAGTTGCTGTGTTTTGGATTTGGTATGTTGAAAAATGTTGATAATACACTGATTTTTAGTTGTTGCTAAGAGATGAAGGACGTTTTCCAGTTTCCCAGGTTTTGCTAATGTGCAGATGCAAGAAGCTGGGAAGGGTACAGTTGACCCAAAACTGGCCAAAGGAAGTATTCCATACCATAGACCTCATGCTCAGTATATAAGTGAGGGTTGGTTCGTGGCCAGTGCTCTCTCACTCCTTGGGACTGTTTCAAGATTGTTCTTGTTTCCATTCTGTGATTGCTGCTCAGGACAGGCTGTATCAGTCATTGGACAGTGTGAAATTGTGCATCGTTTGCTTTGTGTATTTTATTATTCCTGTATTTTTATTATTATTATCATTATTAATATACATATTATTATTATATCTTCCTTTGCTATCCTAGTAATCTGTCTTAATCTCAGCCAATTAGTTTTTATTTTCTTTCCAATTCTCTCCCCATCCCCCTTGGGAGGAGGAGGATGAGCGAGTGGTTGCGTGGTACTTAATTGTTGACTGGGATTAAACCATAACAACATGATGATTTTATGATGCTTGTCTTTGGCTTTTTGATCTTTGCTTCCAAGACTTAGAAGCTTTTCACAGAGACATGGATTTCCTCAGCACAGCTGTGGAGATCCTGTGCGTGGAGAGCTGATGACTTTCTTGGGCTTGTCAGGGACCTATGCCAGGGCTATTTTATGTAGTGTTTGCCCACAGTATCTCCGTTCGTCTGGTTGGTGGGAGAGCAGATCTAGGAGGCACTGTTCATGATTTTTTTTTTTTTTTTTTTTTTTTTTTTTTTTTGCATTTGTACTGAAGATTTCTGTTAAACTGTTCACACGGAAAATGACACATGTAATTTCCACTGTCTTCATATAATATGTGTATGTATTCTCCTCCACTTGCCTCCTGAATGCAGCACTTCCCACTGTCTTAGAACTAATTGATATTTGGTGCCTGCATAAGCAAGGATTGTCCTTAGTGAGGCTGATTCAGATATCCAAACCTTTTAACAACATTACAAATCTCAAGTTTTTATTAACTTGTAATTGTCTGTACTTAGGCAAAGCATTCAACGTGGGAGGTTTTGTGTGTTTTGGGTTTTGCCTGTGATGTACCTTTAAGAAGATCTGGTCCTAAAACTGGAGGGAAAATATTTGGGGACAAAAAAATCATTAATAATTTCCCTGCTTTTCATCCAATTTAGAAATATAATTAAATGGTAAGTTCTCTAATCACTTAGAAGTTTTCTGTCAAGCCATATTAGTTTCTACTAGATTTAAGGTTCTCTTTCTTGGAGTTTGCTAATTATATGAGTGGAACTTCTTTTCCCTTGCACAGTCTTTGGAGAAAGCTCCACGCCTTCACCCTCAGTATAAAACAGCCCTAAGTGATACGTATTTTGTTGCTTCTTTGACTGTAATTCTCTGCTTTTCCTAATTTGCAACATTTTCTCTTTGTTTGTCTAGCCCACCCATGCCTCTGCTAAGAGGCAAATGGTTACTTTGAAGAATAATGATTTATACAAATAATGTTCAATTTTTTCTGTCGTTTCTTCATAGTCATGGATTTTCTCTTGTGACCCTGCAGAAAGCAGCTTGGGTAGTTCCATGTACAGTGTGCCTTCCACCACACAAGCCCATGTCATCCCTTTGTAGCTCTGAAGGCCACTGGAGTATTTTTATTGGCCTGTTTCAGGCCAAGAGAAACTCAGTCCATTGTACTCAGAGCTGACCTATGAAACTGTCTCACTTCGGCACTAACATGTGCCAACACCAATATTTCATACACGTAACTCAGATGTGACTATGGAAAAAAAAAATTCCTAATTACTGCTAAAAATTTTACACCCCTTTCCCTTTTTCTTGTATTATATATCAACCCCAGTGAATTAGGCAGAGATATAATTCCATCAAATTCTAGACTTTATCTCCTATATGTATGAATGTCTTTAACATCTTAAAAATGGAAAAAGGGAAATAACCAAAAAAAAGGGAATACATGGAATTAATCCTTTCAAGGTTCACGGGCTCAGCATTTCAAAGATGTGTGAAACCTCCTTTTTTTACAGAGTTATTCCATTGACTCTAAGATTTTTAAGGTCAGAAAGTGTCACTAGAATTATGTATTCCACTCTCTTCTGTAATATAGGTCACGGGATTTCATCCAGCTGTTTCAGTGCCGAGCCTCATAAACCCTTTGAATAAGCATATTTACTGAGGCAGAAGTCAATGAATTGGAGAAACGAACTGAATTTCTCTTTCTCAACCTGGCAAATCCCCTCTGTCCTATTCCATTTTTACTCAAAATGCCAATCTTTTTATAAAAAAAAAAATTTATACGTACGTAGTTCTTTAGAACTAGCATCTAATGTGATCTTTATAGTGAAGAAAATACATACAATGTACTCCTCTGCATACACATGCGCACACACGCACTAGTCTCATGCTACTTTCTCTACTTGGTGGAGTGTCCCCAAGAATAAATAGTATTACTTCTGCAAACATTTGTAATCTCTCTGTCATGATCATCTCTACGTCTATAATCCATTTGTTTTAGGCAACGGAAACTCTTCAGAAACTTCATAAAAGCTTTAAGGATCAAATTTACAAGGTGGAGAAAATTCTAACTTTGCTGGAATGAGAGCAAAATATGTGTGTTGTGTGCTTATTTGTATAATTTTCTGGGAACAAACCTTTGGTAAGCTTTTTAGGACATCTGCAGCTCATCTGTCCTCTAGCCTGAAACACTGCAGTAAAATGCAAAGAGAAAGAAATTACCCTGTGATTCTGTTGAGGGAAAAAAAAATGTGTCCCTTTATCAAAAGTGCTCTGCTTGTTACTAATCCTGGGACCTGAGAGCTGCTGAACGCTTCTGAAAGCCCCGCTGTGTTTCCCCTGGTGCCACTGATGGGCAGACGTTCTGTGTGCCTGCTGGCTCCCAGAGCTGCCCAGGATGCTGCTGGCCAGCCTGATGCTTTCCAAAAGGATGAGGAACCCAAGTTGGGATCCTCCCCAGCCCATCCCGTGTAAAGAGATGGCTGGGATTCATTAGGTGCCAGGCTGGGGTTTGAATGGTGTGAAGTGAGGAGCTTTTTCTGTAACCAAACCGAGCAGAAACTCAAATGCAACTGTCCTATGGCCAGTGCTGTGCTACAGAAAAGCAGGCAAAGGAGCCTTATTTATTTTGATGCAGAAGGGATGATAGTTATATTGCATTTTTTCAAGTTTTCAGCTACACTGCACAATTTATCAGTTGTGCGTGGAGAACCTTAGGAAAAAAATAAAGGGGAAATTTACAGCATGAACCTATGTCTGTAGAAACTGCTGATAAAGCTTTCACTTTCAATAAGTCTAATACTTAGGGAAAATTTCAGTACAGGTTTAGGGACCTGAAAAGTTTGAAAGCTTGTAAGCTATTTTGTCCATAAATAAAATCGGTACCATACATTTCTCAGGCATAGTATTATACTGTATTACAGTATAGCACTGTGTGTATATTCGGTAGGAATGTTGTCTCTGCACGGCACCCCAAACGGTGTAACTGCACCCCTGCTACGTGTCTGCTGTGGTGGCTTGTCCTGGAGACAGGGAGAGTTGTCCCAGCGAGGCGGTGTGGTGTCGGTTTGAAGGAGCGATATTTGTCCTGGTGAACTGAAACCACGTGGCGAAGGCTGCTGGCGTGGTGTGAGCAGCGATCCAGCGCAGGCAGAAGCCGGTGTCCCGAATGGCTTTCCAATGTACTGGTGTGTTTCTCTATGGAACTGGCTGCAGTGGGCAAGATGGGGACCAGATCGTTCCTTGGATGCTGAAGTTCCTTGAGGCTGAAGTTTAGCTAGTGCTGGAAAAGTTGACTTCAATGCTAAGCACTATTTTTTAAGAAAAAAAAATTATTCTTGTGTGTTAAGCATAAAATCTTGTTGAAAATAAGATTTTCCATGTCTTAATTGTAATACAGAAAGTGTCTTTTATTCTTCCTATGCTTGAGATAGCAAGGTAATTTCAGAATTGAAACTCATTGTCTCAGACAGTCATGACTCAAATATTTAATCTAAAGGGTAAAATTCCCAGAGTACTTCTCTCATCATTCCTTAGTTCTATAGAGAATAAAAGCTTCAGCTTTATATGATCTGATATTATTTCCATTATTGGTATTTTGCTGGAGGCAAATATCCTTCAAAAAGCAAAATCCACTTCTCCAGTGCTCAGTAAGTTGCACACCACAAAGGCCCAGTCTCTCCTCCGCACTCTCTTCTGGAGCTGCCTTGAAATCTGCTGAGGATTTAATAACAATTATTTTACTTCTTGTAGTGAAGAACCTTTAAGATGTAATATAAAATATTCATCTGAAATCTGAGGTATCTAAATTTCAGGGGCGATTTAGGACTGAAGGATGAATTTCCCGCTAACTGAAGTTTAAGTAGTGGTATGCCTATGTGTACGTGCGTCTCTGTACCCCTTCACGCGGCTGTGCAAGGACTTTCTTTGGCACCACTCTGATTTTACTGTTCTAATACATGCAAAGAACGTGTTAAGTAATACCTCCTAAGCAGTTCCTCTGTTTTTGGTGCTCTGCCTCTGGAAACAGGAATAAAAGTGAGTGCTTGCCTGTGTGGTAAGCAAAGACGTTAAATTCATTTTTTCTAGTAGCCCCTCAAATTCTTTATCTCCTTAATAACATCTCAAAGACTTTCACGCGATCTGAGCCCAATTGCTTCCATCTGAAAGCGGTAAGAGCTGCTACATAGGAACTTCTAAACAGCATGCAGTGTAACATGACAAACTGTGAAATGTTCTGTGATTGAAAACAGTGGGTAATGTAATGCACCTTACTTGTAATACAGAAAGGACCTTTTAATGATATTAGACAAATTCCTGATGTCTTTTTTTTCAGTTCTTACTGGGTAGAAATCCCATTGACTTTATCACCTCAGTGGGGCTGGAGGATTTTATCCTACCCATCCTACCATAAGACCATGAATATGGATTGCTTTCTATATTTATTTTAATACAAGAGAATATGCTTTGTAATTATGCATAACGAGGTCTATAAGGCTATGAGGTGTGTGTGCCTGCGCGTTAGCCACAGATACACAGGCAGGAGATGAATACAATTTCTCTGCTATCGATCATTTCTAAACATAAAATGAGACGGTAAGGAAGATTGCTTACTGCAGTTGCACAAAGCAGTTACTTCATCTACAGAAGGAACTTGTGCAAATAATTGTTTGCATGAGTGAAAGAGTGAGGACTAGAATAAATACATGAGAATGCAGGGACACGCGGGTGATTGTTGTATAATGGTATATACGTGGAGCAGCAAGATCAAAGACGAGACTGAAACATTGAAGTAGACAAAGTCTTTGCATCATTAAAACGTGTTGCTTTCTGTATCCAAAATATCTTTGAAAAACATTATTTGCTGCATAGAGTAGTCACAAATAATTTGTAAATGACACAGTTGGGCTTTGATCAAACAAAGAAACAAGAGAACTGAAGACCAAGAATAAGCAATCGTGACTCAGGACTGTGCAACAGACTGAGGAAGAGAAATTGCAACCTCTGCCAAAAATGAGAGCGTTAAGGTGTGCTTAGTCTGAATTTTCCATAGCAATCCAAACCAGGAAAATGAGAAAAATTCATGCTAGATGCTAAACAGTTGCACCAAAAAAAAAAAAAAAGTTCCCTTTTCTATTATGAGACAGAAAGAGGGATTCATTTCATGGTGGTTTGAATGGTTGCAATACAAATGTTTGCACCCGAGCTCAAAGATCCCCTTGCAGTCAAAAGCTTTGCACGATCTAATGTGCAGAATGCTACTGCCAGGCCGCAGATGCTTTACAGTGTTGATGATGTCATGTAGATAACACACGGCAACCAAATAAGCTGCGTAAGTTTTATATACATTGACGTGTTAAGACCTAAAAGACATTAGCAAAGAAGAGAAACGCCAAACTGTGTTAGAAAAGGGAATCATTTTGCAGGAGATGCTGCACCCAGTTCATAACTAGCTTGCGGACCAGATTTTAAATTGTTGAAGCTATATCAAGTAGACATATCAAGCAAAAATAGCTGTGATGATCCACACTAGTTATGGATCCATTTCAGGATTCTGACTTTGGAATTTTTCAAGCAGTAGAGAAGAGGAAAAATAATCCCATAAGTTATTAACTCTGATAAAGTTAATTAACATAATAGATAATAATTTCTACTGTTTGGATGTAGATTAAGTTAGTATTCATTTGGTGAATTAGGATTATCACCAAAATGTGACAGTTTGTCATAGAAAATGATCTGTATACTCCTTTTTTTTTTTTTACCTAGGTTGCAAATACATGTCAGAATATGCCAGATGACATTAGGAAAGTTATTCAAGCAAAGATGATTTAGAACACTTACTAGTGCCTGTGGTGTTTTTAGATGGAGAATAGAAGCCATCACTCAGTTTCCTCTTGTTTTCTGATAATAACAGCAGGTAAAGGCAGAGCAGTTGTTTGAATGTACCTGAAGTGATCTGCTAACTGCACATATCTTTCAAGATAGTCAGGGACTCCTCAGGAAAATGCAATTGAATTTTAAATTCTAAGCTAGCAGAACCTTTATGTTTAAAAATGTGTGTGTTTATACACATGTACACAGATTTTAGAAATATTCACTCTGAGTATGTGCAAATACATCCTTAAATGGCATTATAATTTTCACTTAAGTACAGAATATGCCCTGCTTCAAAGTCAATTCATAACATTTCTTTAATTCTCCTTTATTTGCTTTTTTTTTTCAAAGATTGTAAGAGTGAAGTTACACTCAGTCTCTCATTTTATAGGTGAAAATAGATAATACCATTTAGCATTAATTGATGACCCTTTTATTATCTTCTATTGCTTGGTCTTTTGAACAAACATAATGCAGCCTACTCTTGCATGAAAGTCGCAATAATAATTGCTATTTTGTGACTTGAAATGAGTTTCCTCAGCTTTAGCAGAGCTAGTATTTCTCAAATGGTTATGTGGTTAAGTATTTTATTTTGTATTATTTGGCTTTTCAAGGGACAAAGACTCTAGGAGACATTAATATTCAGGAACAATTGTAGGATAGTGCAAAGATTAAAAAAGAATTAGAGGAACAGCAAGAAAGCAGCAGATAAATAACAAGAGGCATAGTCACTAAGAAAATGGGATTGCCACCTGTGATGGGAAGAATGATGGCTAAATGTTGTGCTCCATCTGCAAAAAAAAAATAAATCCCACAAACAAAAGGGGTCATTCTGATATTATTTTGTGAATAGGCTCTACAGTGACTGACACCATGCAAATTATGTTGATGAATCTAAAATATCTAATTAGTGAAATTACAGAATAACCTCATGAAGTTCCTGGAGATGGGATTCTACTAGTTGTGTGCATGTTGCCATTAAATATCTTTATACTTTGGGGAAGAGGCAACATGTCTTGCTCCCCCTCCTCCCCCCCGACCATTTCAGAAGCTACTTATAAGGGAGTTTATGGAATTAGGGAAGCAGTGGACCCACTCGGCAGGGAAGCACATGCCCGTGCTGGGAAACACTGACAGCTAAAGAGGGTCCCAGGCCAGGCAGGAGGAGGTCCTGCAGGGAGGTTTGAAGTTTGCAGGAAACCTTCCAGGCGATGCAGGGCATCAGTCACCTTTCATGAGACAGGGCTTTTTACCTGAACTTGAAATAATGAATGAGGCAAGCCCAATAGAAGCCATTATCAATATTATTGGTTATTTTAGTTAAGATATAATTATTACTTTATTATCATAAAGATTATTTTTTGACGTGTTCTAAATGATCTTTAACAGTTGTTTGCTTGAGCTGGACAACAGTGAAACCAATTGAAAAAAACATTCACTTTTATACATTTTGTTTTACTGGCCAACTCTTGTAGTAAAAAAGGGAAAATCTCAGCCATACAAGCTAAGTGCAAGAATCCAAGAATCAAGTCCTTTCTGAAACTCCGTTTTCTTTCCAAAATAAAACAAGCTGCCAAGTAACTTCTAGTTATTCTTGCTGTGGCAATAACCTTTCTCAAACAAATCAATGCACTGTTACTTTATTAACTCATCCAGGTAGAAAACTGTCTCCAGCCAGCCAAACAACTGCTCCTTTAAGAAAAATACAATAAATTTGATCATATAGCAGGGAGTTTCTTGGCGCTATGATGGCCACAGTACATCACTAGGAAGAGGTGATACGGTTGTTCATAAAGCAGTTAGTGTGGGATGCGCACTGCTAAAAATGCTCTTCCCTAGCAGTGATCACCGCTTGGAGCCGTTAGAGATGTGATGGAGCTCTCCATGCAGGGATGAGTATGATTCTATAATATCAAAACTAGATTATTACATAACATTATTTCTAATGAAAATTAGATGTTAGGGGTCTAATGATAAGGTTTCCTGGTTGTTTATGATGTTTCTCAAAAAGCTTTGGGAATTATGGTTGTATAATTTTGTCTGACTATGTAAATACATCATGCAGAACCAAGTGGTTTTAACATTTTTATACCTGATGCCTATGAATTTTCCTAGGAAAACCATATTCTGTTTGGAAGTATTTCAATTTTCTGCAATATTTTCAGCAGAGTCGAAAAAGCAAATGTTATGATGTACGGATAGCGTTCATTATTTTCACCCATACTTTCAAGTAGTTTTGTAAGGGCTGTTGAAGGAAGTTGTGAAGGAGTTTCAATGCTGTATTAGGACACTCTTTGACCGTGTTTTGTACTTACCTGTCTGTAATGTTTAAGCTGTTCCAGCTGGAGGACTGCAAAGCAAACATCAAGGCATATTAAGTGGTCACCTGAACACCTAAAATGCCTTTTCTAAGAACATCTACCTCAGGAGGGACTGAGCTGATTGCTGCCTGGTTAACTCCTGATTTTTACTTTGTTCCAGCTGGAAGTGACAGCACTCATTAGTTACTGGATCTCAGTGGTATTATTGTCATGGCTAATTCAAAGCTTCCTTCAATAACAATATGCCAGGTTGCATTGTCACCTGATGAGTGTTGAGAGATGAAAGAACCTGCAGATGGAAGAAATAGGGCAAAATTGGCTTCATTAGTTACTCAGTAGATTTGCCCTGTGACACATTGGCCTACTCAGCAGCTTGAGAATTTGCTAAATTTGTATTACTAACATTGTTCTAGTTAGTCACTTGAAATACATTCTGAAAAAAAAAAATATATGATGTATGCAGCCACTTAAATTCATGGTTTGGCATCCTACTAAGACACAAAGATTTTTGAAAGACTAGTTTATGTGGAAATCTTACGAGTTTATGCTGAACAATGTACTACACATTACTATGTTGACCGTATAATGAAAGACAGAGAAAAAGTTTTATCATACTTCAATGTAAACAATAATGTGTTTACTTCTGTAACCATGTCCATAGTTTTGGACAATTTTGAAATCAAATTATTAGAGTTTCATAAATCAACTGTGGTGCTGTTTCTGTTGTTCCTGTGTAACATTTTATGGATGGAAAGTAGAAATCTATCATGTAAAAGGAATCCACACACTTTGGGAGGAAGCACCCCTTAATGGCAATATAGCCTAAATGTATTAATTTTATCCTTCCTTATAGCTAGACTAGGCAAAAAAATATTAATATAACTTAGAGTAAAGCTTAATTGTCTGTTTTACTCAAGCAAAAACTATGAGGGCATAACTTGATTGATATTTTGTATTGCAGTTAACACTTGATATTAAAAGGAAAGCTTCTGCAAAATTCATAAGAATACTGTGGGCTTACGGAAGTTTTCAGGAAGCACCAATTCCCATCATTTTGGAGGGCTGGTTTAGAAGCAGTGAAGGGATGCAACGCTGCATTTATTAGAGTAGGGTTTTTGGCTGGATCCCTTCAGCTTCACCAGCCAGACACTTTGATGTAGTGTTGCATGTTTTGAACCTATTATTGAAGCCTTCCTTTCTCTTCCTTGAACTAATGTGCTAGAAAATGAAAACAATAAACCCACCCAATCTTGAAGGTTAGCACATATGGAAAGATGTTTCTGTATGATTAAATTAACTAAGGAAAGACCTGGATTCCTGGGAGTGCAATGGATAAAATTCAGAGACTTTTTGATGATGTCTTACGAATTGAATCATTTACAGCCCAGAACAGGGGAGAAAGGAAAAAATCCACAAAATTATCTTTCAAATTCCACTTACTCTCGCTTTTAGAAGTTGGAATCCTTCACCAGAGGCTGGAAAAAAGGCTGCACAGATAAAATGAAGGCAGATTAATTTTTTGCAGTCCGTATTCCATAAATAAGGCATTTTCCAGTTTAAATAACTAAGTAGATGTAGTCCTGTCCACATTTGCCAATTTCTTCAGTGGGATCAAGATTTTGCTGTGAGATTTTGTGTGGCATACAGGGGCCAAATCTCCTGTCAACTTTACCACTATGCGCTGTCTTGACGAGTTAGGTTTCTTTTCAGCTACATTAATTCCTGAGAAGCACCTTAGAAAGGTACTTTAGTGGATTTTGCTACATATGCTCAGAATAGCTGGGGAAAATTCCAAGCGAGCGAGAGCTGAGTCAGAGATGGAAATGTCTATTTTCTTCGAATTCCTGATGTTCCTGGATCTGAACTTCAGCTTTTTTTTTTTCCTTTCTCCATCCCACTCCTTCTATATATTAATAGCAACTAATTAGTTAATTATTGCTATTGATTCTATTGTATTACCAAAGAGACAGCTTTTCCCTTCTGTTTTACCTGTGAATTGTGTTTAGACACCCAATAATTATTTTTATAATAGTAGGTATAGGAATGAAGAAATACCTCCTGCCTCCATTTGCAACACCTAGCTTGAGACCGAGAAGTTGAAGCTGGGTTGAATGCTACAGATGTTTATCGGTGTTCTATTCAGTTAAACTGATATGTGTGTGACTTGCTGCAATTAAAGGAAAAAAAATCAAAGTGGACAGGAGCTAGTTTGTGAAAAGGCCAAGCATAAGGGCAGTAACCTGTTACTGTATTTGGGAAAGGGAATCAACATCTGTTATCCACAGTCTAAAGTTTGTTTTATAAACTGTATACAAGGGTGATAGCTTTTGCCTTTTCTCCAATTACTCTTTAATGACTGGCATTAAGAATCAAACACTGTGGTAGAACGACCTTGATGTCCCTTGGTGACATGCAAAACCTTGTAGGCATGAATGGTATTCAGCAGAATTGGCTTTCCATGAATGAAATCCTACGACTTCCACACAAACCCCCTGATGCCAAATATTTGCCCTTCAGATGTACTACATAGCCTTCCACAATGGCCTCAATTCACAACTCTGTCTGAAATATTGTCACTCTGGCAATTAAGTTTGTGAAGCTCAAGGCAGTAATAGTAAAACACAAAATATTCAGCATGCAGTGTTTAATATTGCTTAGCAATACTATAAGAGTGGCCTAGTGGAATTATAGATATGTGAGCATGTTTGTGAGTGTATTTAATGAACTGAGCGAAAAAATATATTACGAAACGTATTTTAATTCTCTGAAAAAATATAGAAAAATGTACTCCTCATCCCTAATGAACACAAAATTTCTCTAGTAGGCCCTATGGGTATAACATGGAAAACTCTTTATGTCTGCACAGAGACCACAGACAGGCACACTCAGCACTGATGCTTGCAAACCTGGATGGATGCTGATGGATGGATGCACAGTTGCTCACTCTGTGCATGCACATCCAGAGTTTTTACAGGCTGATGTGCACAACCACTGCTAAAAAGTGTGTGTGGTTCGTGCTATAATATGAAGTTCTTTCACCCTGCATCCAGACCAGTCTTAAAATTAAGATCTCCTTATGTTTGTGTAACCGAGATAATGTAAAGAGAAATAATGTTCATATGGCAGTGTGTGCATGTGGGGCTGTGTATGTGCAAATAATGGAATTATCTTCAGTGACGCCTTTAATGTGCTAACAGTACTTTCAAGTATTTCCAAAGGTACCAAGAAATATTTGTTACGGTTATATCTTATTTTTAATATTAATTAATAACAGATGTGTTTACTATAAATTAGATTTACTAAAGGTCTTGGCAATGATCTGGCAAGTCTGGAAAAGTATGGCATAAAAAATATTTTTTATGAAGCACATGGAGGGACTTAACTTAGACTGATACACTTGACAGTCTTGGGTGATGGAGAACATGACAAAGAGTTACAGAAGGACTAAGAAAACTAGATGAATGTATATTAAAAGGGCAGAAGATTTTCAGCGTTGATAAAAGCAGGAAGAATAAAACAAAAAATGCGTATGCTGGAGGAAAATCACAAAGGCTAATTTTAACCTTGGGGCATTGTTCTGCCTTTAGATTCAGTGGAGGGAGATGGGCGTTTAAAGTGCCACTTAATCATCTCTGGGCTAAAGCTAGTCCTTGTATATGTCCCTCACAGTACTGGGCTCTAATTAAATCCTAACTACTCAGTTCAAAGGCCCAATTCATCTCCTGAGCAGAACATCTGCTCACTGTGTACTGTAGTTAATATGATCCAATGTGTGATCTGGTTAGCAACATTGTGCTCTGAAAATGAATAATGGATCTGTGAAGGATCATGTAAGCGAAGAATGAGGGAAGACGATGTTGTCAAGATGTAAACTGCAGAAAGACAAGAGCACCCAGGGGAACGTGTGGTGAATTGTTTCTAGTGGCTAGCAGAGACTGCAGAATAGCACAACAGGAGTTCAAGCCCAGGAGGATAGGAAGAAAATAGAGAAAGAGGCCAAGAATTGTTAGAAAGCAGAGCTAGAGTCAGCAGGGGCCAGCTACTGCTCTTGTAGTGGTGAGGGAAAAAATCACCCATTTGGTGAAACTGCAGAGGATTATTTATAATGAAAGCATTGGTTATTGGAAAAAAAAAACAGTGTCAAAGTGAAACAGCTGTGCCCAAACTGGTGACTACTGAAATGCTTGCTCTGGCACACTAGGATAAAAATGTGGTGGGAAATACTGGATTGAAAACTGAATTCTTGAATGCCATGAGAATTTAAGGTGTCTGCTGATTGATTTACATCACCCCTTCTATCATCAAATCCAAGCACTAGTGCAAATTACTAATGGGTTTGAAAGGCAAGGAAATAGCTTTATATGAGCAAAAATTTATGTCAGTGACCACACAGAGTAGAGAAAAACTCATAAAGAGGCATGAAATGGAATAAGAATAGCAGTTATATTTGCAACTCTCTCAATGAATGAGTGCAGATACTCAAGAAATTTGTGAAACTGATGTAAGAAACCAGGTTTAAAATATTTCTTAATACAGTATGTAATGTATGTGAAATTCATGGCATACCACTAATACAAGGGACATGAAATAATTTGGGTTTTTTGCTGGGTCATTTGAACATAATGAATTTGCCTAGGATTAATAATGCTTCCAAAGGAATAGGAGCTCTTATTCCCCCAAATATAAGTGTGTAGGCAGGCTATATTGTAATTGTCCCACTTATGGGCTGCTTTAATGTTCCTTTGAAGCTCTTTGTGTTTCATTTGTCAGGACGAATGCAGAACAGATGATGAACAATTGTTCTGATCTAGTTTGGCAGTATTTATGTTCCAGGTTTGTACATGTTTAAGGGCCATTTAGCAGTGAACCTCGGATGCTCTGAGGATTTTTCAGCTGCGTGGGAGATTCATCCTTAGCTTGAAACCTAAGCACAAAGAAGTTTTGGAGAAGGCGTGGCTAGCAGCAGAAATCAAAGAATTGAGGAATGTGCATGACAACTTTGACATTTCCTTCCTTGTTCTGTCCTGCAGCAATGACTCTGTACAAGGCTCTGCAAAGCAGGCTGTAAGATGATGAATGAAATAAATAAAAATTTGAGTGTGTACTTCTGATGGTATTTCATAGCACAACTCTTCTTTTGAGAAAGCATGTGAAAACTGATGTAGTTTGAGCACAAAGAGAATACAGGAGATGGAAGCTTGAAGGAGATTGGCTCTGGATAAGAACAGAAATAATGGAAATGCAAGACCTGCGAAGGGATATGAAATTCCCAATATATGATTTAAGTTAGAATATGTGTCCTAAATAACTTGGTGATACTTTGCAGTGGGTTACTATTTTGAGATGACAGGAAGAATGACCTCTGGGATATCGAGACCGTCTCTGGGAATTTCAAAACCACCATACAGGAATCCAGTATCTTGTCTCCAGTAGCAGTCGCAGCACATGCTAAGGCAGAGTACAGGAGTGAGAAACAAACAGGGAGAATTTCCCCCTAGGCCTTCCCAGTTTTCAGTAGTTTGTGATTCAGGGATTGTGTTTAGTAACCGTTAAAGGAGTTTTCTCTTATTTCCTTCTCTGACCACTTCGTGAGCTCATGGAAGACTTTCAGTTTATGTGCCTTGTGTGAGAAAGTCTCCCTTATTTGTCTGAACCTTCAACTGCATATCCTGTCGTTACTCCTGGATTTGTTACTGGAAAACATAGTGCGAATTCATATTTCCCTGACATTTAGCAGTACCCTGCTTACACATTATTTGAAACCACACCTCTTGTTCAGCATCTCTAATAATAGTCTTTTCCAGAATGTCACTCTTATTTTGGTTAGAAACATTCAAATTTTGTTCGTGACTGATACTAGTCACTGCCAGTTTTGTATTTACTTTTGACAGTTGGGCAAACTTAATCTCTTCATATGGGGCTTTGGGAGTTGCTTCAATGAGTTGCAGTTTAGGGTTTTTTGTCCTCTTCTGTTTACTTTATGTTGTTATTTTACTGAGTATTGTTAACAAATATTTATTGGCTTCATTATTATGAACAAAGTCAGATCTAAGGCAAACAACTTCCAGAATGTCAAGTGATTTTAGAGGACTCTGTTTTGGGGCCAAAATTGATGTTTCTGAAAACTACATTGTTTTTAGCATATTTATCTTTAAACTTTTCTAGCACCCAAGTCTTTTAGGTGATCTTCAAGCAGACAGCCAAAATCAGCAGCTACTATGGAAAAACTTGATTTAGTTATTCTTTTAGCTGGCAGGGTCAGTGGAGAACTGTCTTGTTCACAGGAGTTAAGTGCTAACATCATGTGCAGGCTGAGAGCTGCAGAATTGCCGTTATGTGTCAGATCAGCTGTTCAGAGGACTGTCGTGTAGCAACTGCCCTTATAACTGTCATTTACTGTTCCTGAGAGACTAAAAGTATGTTAAAATTTTTTTTAAAATACAGAATTATTAACCTTCCCTTGAAGATATATATATACTTTCTTGCAGCTAATATTTTTTCTTTATGAATTTTGAATTAATTGCAAGCCCTTATTTTTACACTGCTTTAGTAGTGGCTTCCATACTAAAACCTCAGACCTCTATAAATAAGGGAGAAATCATTTTCTTTGTACAACTGCATTAACTTAAGAGAAATTACACCAGGCTGTTAGGTCCACTTGCCAAGTAAGCTTCATTAAAGGTGTGCTACCTCATGCAAAGGAGTAAGAAATACATAACGCTATTGTGAATCGTGCTACAGTGCAGTCTTCTCTGGGGTGGGACATAGATCATAGAAGCATAGAATCTTAAGGTTGGAAGAGACCTGCAAAATCATCAAGTCCAACCGTTAGCCTAACACCACCATGCCTACTAAACCATGTCCCAAAGTGCTACATCTACATGTTCTTTAACACCTCCAGGGATGGTGACTCCATGACTCGATGACATGGTGACATGTCTTCCATGACATGATGACATGCCCACATGCATGCGGTTCCAGGAGTGAAGAAATGAGTATGTTCATCTGCAGCATGAATTTAAGTGCAATGCAGTTATCCAAGTCAGAATCCCGTCCCTTTTCTAATGGTTTATATTGTCATTCACCATCATAGTATCTGAGCATCTTCAATGAGGGAACATTCCATAATGTTCCAAGAGGAACATTAACACTGCTACCTTCTTTGCCTAGTGGAAATAAGCTGATGTGTTTTGGTTTTCTTCATTTCAATTCTTATTGCATAGAGAAGACCTTGAGTAGTGTCTAGTTTGGCTTTATGGTGGGAAACTGGCTAGAGAGGCTGATTCTTTTGTGACTGTAGATCTTCCTAAATCATCTGTCAATTAATTTTACAATCTGATTAAGCTCTTCAAAGTTCATGTTTACTGTTGCGCACACACACCAGAGCCACCTGCTGTCAGGATGAAATGAGTGAGGCTGTGATGGATGTCATGGCTTGACAACCAGGTTAGTGAAGCCTAATTCTCTGGAGGGCTCAAAAATCTGTAGGGTGACAGCCAGTAACTAGACCTTGCTATCTTATTGGCTAGGACCAAGAGCAGTAGATGATACTTCTCAGAAAATAATCCTGATGAGATTATGTCTGCTCCTTTGTGAAGTGCCTGGAGTTTTCTTAGGACACAGTTTCATTCTTACTCAAGGGAAATTGACTGAAACAGGAGATTTGGTTTAATCTCTTGCCATTGACTTTTGCAATCTTGCATCTTTTGCAAAGATGATTGCCATCATCTTTTGCCAAAATGACTTTTCTTTCTCTCTTTCTTAAAAAAAAAAAAAAAATCAAAAGCCAGAAGTATCTGGGGAGTTTAGCTTAAGCATTCCCTTTAACTAAACCTGTATTTCTTCAAGAAATTTCAGTGCAGTTTTACACATCTCTTTTTTTGCTTTGTTCTGAGGCCCAAGTGCTTGCTCTCTCTTGAGGATCAGAAACAAATCCCTAAAATCAAGAGCAGTTGACTGGAAAGCCCATATGTTAGACAACTGGCCAGAAGGGAGCAGAGCTATCATCGGTCCATCATGCTGATGACCATCTGATGAAATTCACAGCGTGATAAAAAATATTTCTCACTGAGTGAGGGTCAGTGAGTGAGCATCAACAGCTAAGAGCTTGTTTTTCTAGGGCATTGATCAGTGCATGTTCTCAATCATCTTAAATATCCCTTTTGAAGCAGTCACAGTTAGTAATTTATTTAAGACACAAAACCTCTAACATAAACAAGGATTAATCTTGGAAGAAAACTAACAGAGACAACAGCTTTATGCCATTTCTTTTGTTTGTATAATTAATGTTCAACATTAAGTGTTCACTCGGCTGATACATGCATGGTACCAGCAAAGCAAATTCATTCAAATGCAAACAGTTTTTCTTGTATTGTTTTTGGAACTATATGGTACATTTGTTCAGCTCCCTGGTAATACTTTAAAAGCTAATTACTTTGAAAAGTAAACAAGTATGCAAATATAAATCATGAAGCACCAATCGGTTGGTTTTGATGTTTTGGGTTGAAAGAGCCCAAGAAGAGACAACCATGAGTTTGCTGAATTACTGACAGTGCTGTATTTTCTATTGTAGCTCTCTGCAGTAGTTTTTCTGTTGTCAGTCTCCACAATACTTTCTTTATCCAACCTAGTTTAAAAAGATTTGGAATCAATGCTTTCAAGATCGTGCAAATTTTCAGCTGAAACAAGGCGGCAAGATAGTGATAGTGGGGAGGAGACCACAAATGCCCAGGAAATTTGATCTGTTTGGAAAGCAGCAAACAGTGGAATATTTATGCACAAATTGAATAACCCTCACAGACAGCTTGCCTACATTGGCTAGGGATGATAAGCTTTTGATTGCTGCAATGAAAATGTGAACGAACAAAACAGGGAAGGAGAATGGGAAATCTGGGGCAGCTGTGTCCCATTGTGCCTCTTCCCAGCCCAGCTTTCTCTTGTGCTATGCACTGAGCTGAAAAGTCTCTGGGTTAAGGATTCCCTCCCTGCCTCTGCCTCTGCTCCAGCTCAGGACCAGGAGCTCAAATGTTACAAGCCCATGCAATTTCTGCTCCATGCCTTCTGCACTGACATTGTTATCTTAGATATAAATGGGAAGGTACAGAAATTTGTACTTCATTAGTTGCTAGTTATGCCAAACATCTTAGTATCCAACTGTGCCAGTGAAATGCCTGCACTGAAGTGCTCTCACTGGTCTTGCCTGGGTGGAAGAGACCATGTGCTCATCTTTGCTCTTTGCAGGCCATCATCAGGAGGATGGGAACCACAGTCATTTCTGGATGCCCCACTGGTGGTAATCCATCAGGCTGTTCCCTCCGCATAACTAGTGAGCAGGAGGACAAAGTCTAAGCCTTCCAGAACTGTCCGGAACCTTAGATTTTTCAATGGTAAAACTATGCACATAGCACTTAGATAATAGACTGGACAATGTCCAGTAAGTTCTCAAATAATAATAATAATTCGTGACCTTGGTATAAGGAAGATCCTGGTTCATATTTTTAAAGGAGTAGTCAGGTTGCTAAATCCCTCACTCAAAATCTGTGCCCAGCACCCTTAGCATCTTTGGACATGACAGTTATTTAGGTCCTGCTGCTATCTTACTGAGCTAGAAAATTTCTCACAAGACCATCTCCTGGTCTGAGAAAGCCCTGCCATTAGATTTCTGTTCCAGCACCATTAATTCACAAGTCTGCTTCTCAGTATGATCCTGTGCTTACATATCTATTCCTCAGAATGGTCTTTAAGTCTAAAATTCTGGGCCAGTATGGCTGAATATTGTTTATTGATGTGAAAATAAGTATCTGATCCTGAAAGTACGAAGAGACATATTCAAATATTGAAGAGGTGATTTGTCCCACAGAGAGAAATATGCTTTCTAAATAAGAGAAGGGCTGCGATGCATGAGACTGTGAGAAGGTGACTGCAATATCAAAGAACGAAATGGAATAAATGAATTTTCCAATTATTTCAGTAGCTTACCTGCTTGATAGAGTCTGTAAATTATTGTAATTTATTTACATGACATTTGTGTAAGCGAAAGTATTTTTCTAGATACACTAATTTATTATAAAAATAATTTTTAGCTGTTTTCTGTGGAATTCTTTTTGTGGTGATTGAAATAAGGCCCACGTCCTAAAGCTATTATTGTAGCAACATGGATTTTCTGGCTGCATTACTTGTTCACAGATGGTTAGCCTTTGACACGACAATGAGATTGTTCTCTTCTGCAAGAGGTTAATACAGATCGATACGAAAACTATCTTACAGAGAGAACACCTGTTTGTCAACCAAGCCTGCCTTAAAGGTATTTCTGATGTTGCATTTTTGTTTGTTCAGTGGAAAGCCGGTAGTTTCCCTGGCTGCAGGGTTAAATTCCCTCTTTATTAGTGTGCGGTTTGGTAGTGGTAAGGAGAAGACTCCCTTTGGAGAAAGAGAGGAAAGCCACATCTTTGCAGTGCTGGATATCTTAGAAGGCTGGGCTTAAAACTCTGTTCCCCTTACTCCATTAGGGCCATAGAGGCATTGTAAGTGTCAGTTTAGGTTTTTTGCCAAGCAAAAAAAAATCTCTTTAATCTTTTAAGTTTTAAAATAAATATTTGGAGACTGCTCTATCCAGGTTGTGACTTATAGGAAACAGGGCCTCTGCCCATTTCCCAGTGATATTAAAATATGTTTTATGACAGATGTCACTAAAGTGCAAGACTAATAATAAAAAGGATCAGAAAAATTTGAAGGCCCAGGAAATAATGTGAGCGGAACTAGAAAAATGTGAACTAATATATCTGGGAAAAGAAGTATTCAAGTGTTAATGCTGGAAAATTGCTAGCTGCTACATTGCAGATGAAAAAATAGGAAAGTGATGGCATTTTCTCAAAGAGCAGGAGGTAATAGTCTCTTTCCTTGTTGAGAACACTGCTGGAAAGCACAGAGCGCCGTTTCAATTAGATACGGTATTCCTCTTCCAGTCTGAGGAATATCTGTTGGCTAGATTTTCTATTACATAGCATCTGTCTCTGTTTCTATCTATCTCTTGTTATTCATTCCTTGTTTATCTTCGTAGTGCCTACGTGACTCGGCAGTAATAGATAAATGCCTGTATGTCTGGTAGTTTATACACTGATGCTCAAATATTTTTGCAATTTGATTAACTTCTGTTGTTGTCTATGTTTTAGTTAACAGTACTGAAGAGCAGACCAAAGAGAAATGCTGTTTTGGGAAAATAGGACAGATTTCCTCTCTTCAATTGAGATAATAATACTCATCAACTTAAGAGCACAGAATTTTTATCACTGTTAATAATAATGTTATTGTTATATAGTGGAATCTTAAAAACATCAGTACCAGTGATGTCAGTGATGCAGAGAAGAGCTGTAGACATAACTAAGGTGATGGAGGCTGACTCATAAGAAGGATGAAAAGAAGCAGCAAATGCACAGCTTGGCTAAGTGGTGATAATGATGATGGGGGATGTGATGACCATCTAAAACGTATCGGGCATCTGTAAACATAGAACAGGGAATAGTTGTGTTCAGTTGGTCATAGCATTGCAATTAGGGTTAATGAGGAAAACTGAGCAAAAGAAAACACAGAACATTTTTTTGCTGCTCAGCCCAATGGTAGATCACATTAAACACCAGAATGGTGTCTTCAAAGGATCCCCTGTTGCACCAGCAGAAGCCCAATTGCTTAAATAATGTGAAAATAAATTGAGCAAGATGCTCATGAGTGTGCAGAGGGAAACATTTTGATACTGGGAAAGGACTGGGCAAGATGACCTCTTCTGCTTCTAATTTCCAACACTCTATTAGAAAGAGTTGGCAGAGATGCCCTGTTTCCAGTTTTCAGGTATTTCTAATTTTTTTTTTTTCATTTATAATGAGAGCCCAGTTTATATTCAACATTATCCAGAACTTTCAAGGTTAGAAATGCAGGTACCTGAACTGTGGGTTCCGAGGAGTAGGGTGGTTTCTCTGGTGGGGCTCACGTGAACCTGCACGACCTGGATGCACATGAACCTCATGGGATAGCAGTTAAACCAGAGCTATCTGAAGCAAAACATTTGGGGTTGAGAAAAATTGTGCTTTTCCAACTAGCTGGAAATCAGACAAAGCTGGACATACATCAGGACAAGTCTAAGAAGAACTGAGGGAAGGAGAGCCATTTGCGTGCAGTGCTGCAATTAGCGTGGCAGTTGCAGCACATCAGACTAGCTGGTTTTCCTTAGGAAGCTGCAGCATGTGCATAAGGACATGAGCATATTTTTTTTTCAATATTACCTTGAAATAGATTTTTTTTGTTTTATTTTCGAATGAAAGTTGATCTTTTTTTTTATGTAAAATGGCTCCTTCATGATTGTAAGACACATAGTTCAAGTAATTTCCAATTTCTTTCTCTGTCAGGACCTCAGCTTCAAAATAATTTCCCATTTTTGATAAGGATGTAAGAATGTCATAAGATTTCTTGGCTGTAGTACTACATAGGAAAGAAACTGGAAATCATTAGGTAAAAGTAGGTGAGGTATATTAACTACAATCCCTTCTGAATCATAAGGATTTTATCTTGAATTGAAATTTATTGATGTTTTCCAATGCAGTGTCAATGTTTTTCACCAAAAAGGTTTTGGTTTAAAAAAAATATATATATACTTTTAATTAAAAGCTGATTCTAAATTCTCAGAGATAGTATTTGGATGAATACTGATCATTACCAAGGGTAAAAAAGAGAGAGAAAAATAAACGCATTTTCTGCCTGGCCTCTTTGTTTCTGCTAACTGCAGAGCTCCCTGCACACTGCTACTGTTTAACTAATAAAAAATAAATTAATATGAATTTCAAGCCAATGCTGTAATGTATCACACGTTGTCGTCAAAGTAGGAAATTATTTGCTCACTAGACTTCATGTATTTCCACTCAAGTATGCAGCCCTTTTTATTCACATTATAAGGGAACAGAGTGAACTGAATTGCACATGTATTCAAAGAAGCAGTACAAATCTGAACAGGAGCCAGATGATCAATTATTAGGAGGTAGTACTGCATTGTGTTGTTCACCAGGAGCTTCAAGAGAGACGAAAAAGAAATTGTCAAAGAGAGAAGCATTCAACGCAGTTACAAAAAAGGTAAAAATAGAGAGAGAGGGGGGAAGCAGAATAAATCATGGTTAGAATTGTATGCTGAGAGCTGGAGCGGAAAGGCAGTGCAAATCAAGGTGACAGGAAATAAAATATTGTTCATCAACAGAAACAGGGAGGAGAAAGATATCAAAACATAGAGATTCATGCGAAAAAAAAGGCAGCTCAGGATAGTGACTATGGGAAAATGTAGGGAAAAGGAGATTTGGGGAATGTTTAAAGTTGTTTGGAAAAAGAGAAAATCAGTCAGACTTGTTTTATTTGTGATGAATGTCACCAAAACAAAACAAAAAGAAGAAAATAATAGGAACCAAAAGTTCATGAAATTAAACATTGCCACTGTCCTCTTCCTTAAAATTTTAGTGAGGAGGAGGCAACTATCCTTCCACTAAGACTTCCCATAGAAGTGACCCAATGAAGAGTTAAATTTTGAGAACAGTAAGGTCGGAATACCACGTCATCCTCTGCTTCCCTCCCTCTTCCTCAGATGTAGTTTGGTCCCAACCAGCAGTAAAACAGCTTAATCATGCTTAGCTCTGGATGAAGTAGGTTATTTTGAGAGAGAATTTTTTAACTCATTAATTTGTAACCACAGTATAGTAGTCTGAAAATAAGAATATTGCTGTTCACATATCCAGTCCGTAACATTGACTGAAGTGTTTGACTGTGCTTGAAGCTAAATAAGGTTCAGTAATGAGTGTGCTATAAATTCCTTAGGCTGGAGCTACCAGGTTCTTCTACCATGGATAACGTGTGCCGTGTAAAACACTTTCCATGCAAAACCAGCTGATTACTTTTGTTCCTTCAGTTCTGTCCTTCTGTACCATTGTACAGCCAGTTCCTGGCAAAGGTACCACTTTTGTACTCAAATGTAAGACCAGCTGCTGGTGGTCACAAGGTGAATGACTCAAGGAATATATGGAGTGGGATAATGCGCGCACTCGTCCACTGAAAAATGACTGAGAAAAGATTACTTGACGTTGCTTAGCTGCAGCAGAGCATAGAATTTACTGCTGCTGCTCATGGCACACAGCACCTGTACAGGGATAATTTCATTATGTATGCTGTAACTCATGGTGCTTTGTTTTCTTTTTTTTTTTTGTGAATTTTGTAACCTGTTAACGCTATTGATGAAAATGTTACTGCTACTATAGAAAGACAACCTATCTGTAAGAGATCCCATTCAAAACAGCTTTACTTTGATCCCACCCTGACATCTCAGTTTTATATGTTGGCCAAATTCTTTTAGTCCTGTTCCTCCTTGTTATTTTATTTATCGCCATTCTTTGGAAGATTAATACAGCTTCTGCACTGGGTATAATTCTCTATATCAATCTGTCTATAGTATCTCTGCGATCGTAGCTCTTCATCACTGTACATTCTTTATGGATCACATTACTTTCACCACCCCTTATCTAACTACTTCATAAAAACCACCTCACACATTTATAAAGCATGACAAGAGCATTACCATAGACTATGTTACTCTGCTCAGTAAACACATAATAGACTCTCCATAGGCTAATTACGTGAGTGGATAAAATTATCTGGGGATGAATTTATCTGCAGCAATCTTATCAAAAGACAAACAGTATAGAACAGCAGTTGTTCTGCTTTTCCATCATTTTGTCTCAACTGAAAGCCTGGATTTTAAAGTTGGTTATTGCTGATTTTTGTAATCAGTAGATTTATTTATGAATACTTATCTGAAATCCTAAAAGTGTGAGATTTTCATGTAACATATGGAACAATAAAGGATATGTTATGAGTGTAATAAGCAATTTTGGATGTCTTTTGAGGTTGATGGGAAAAGTAATAAAGTTTCCCAATTTGGAGAGCAGGCTGAAGATAAAGACATTTAATAAAAGGATTAGGCAGTTTTAGAGATCTGGAAACACCAAGGTGCTTGGGGAAAGCCTGTTGGGCAAGAGCAAGACTCTGGCAGGACCAAACAGTGCTTGTATAGTTGACACAGAATAATTTCTGAACGCTTTCTTAGTAACTACTTCCCGTACACACTTCTATATTCATTTCTCAGCAGCAGCTGGGCCTAAATCACGTATTTCTTATCAGTCTAATTATTCCATCTGAAAAGAGAGTTATCCTATCTTTCTTTCATTGTGTGCCTTTTCTAACTCTTTTAACTCAACATCCATTGTTTGGTTGCCTTTTGCTGGCAGTCATTAGAAGAACATTTTGAGGCTCCAAAAACAATGTTCTGTGTTTCGCCCAAATTTTGTTGTTAGGATATTTTCAGGCCTAATTCCACTTTGGATTCTCACTGTGCTCTGGCAAGGAACTAGAGATGCTAATATTGGAAATGTTCATTTCTGTTCAGCAGCGGAAATGTTCATTTCTCCACAGCTTTGTTACTTAGAAAATTTGTTCTGGGGAAGAATTTTGCAGCTGCAGAGCACTGATTGGAGTAGCATAGTAGGTCTTTTTAATCTCTAGTTTTCTACTGCTGCCTGCAGTTTAAGTTATAGGAGGAGCACTGCTTCAATTCAGGCATATTTCATCTATTTTGCTCAAACTGTTCTTTTTATCCTCTCTGACAAGCCAAATATTAAATTTTCCAAACTGCCCAAGTGACTAAGGGCAAGATTTCTTTAAAGATACTTCCAGATTTTATGCTCAGCATTACTAGGCCTACATCATTTAGACCAGCAAATCCCATTTACAAGTTATATAGACCTTTAGGGGTGTCATATCTCGCTGAAAGTCAATGAAATTTAGAGTCCTAATGTCTACTACTTTTTGATCTGGAACTTAAGCTATTTCTCAAAAATAATATTCTTCTCTTTCTGAATTTTCAAAGTCTTGCCTCTTCGTATTCCTCGTATATGCCTCTTAATGGCATTCCAGAGCTGTAAATCCCGGCACAACTTCTTGTTTCTAACCTCTATTTCTCAACATTACTGTAAGTTGACCTCCCTTTGAAGTAAAAAAATCTCCTCGCATGTTACGTATTTGCTTTTTGTAGTTCATCACTTCAAGAATGCTGATAGTAGCCATGACAGTTCACTTTCAATACTCCCCGTGACAAAGAAGCGATCAAATACAGGGGGTATGTGTATGGTCCTCTGCAGGCAGCTCTGCCTGATGGCTTTCTCTCTGCTGTCTGTCAGGGACAGCACACACCGTAGGTGGGATATTCTCATAAACTTTGTCATTTTCGTCAATGTGTACACTGTACACGTGCGTGCAAGAGTCATAATTAAAACTACGCATAACTCTGCTTCAGTAACAGAAGCAAATTCCTCATCAGCATTCCTCTCCAGCCGCTCCTGCCCCGTTGTCCGCTTGAATACTTCTGGTATTCGCTGGTTATTGCACTGCCATTTGAGATGCAATGTGCCAGAGGCTGTAGCTGCTAGAAGACTGCCTTGTTTTTCTGGATACCATTTTTCCTTTGATTCATCTTTAAGAGATTTTTTTTTTTTTTTAATATGCATAAGAATAAGGTCCTGCGCAAATTTCTCAGGAGACCAATTTGCAAGGCTCTTTAGTAGAAAGACCTATTCTCTAGTGTGTATATTGGTTTGATATGGAAATCCATAAGCCTGCCCTAGATCCACCCACATCTCATACACTGGTGTGCTCTGGGTTTTCTTTGTGAATTCAAAAGCAGAATCTGTACCATTTCTCCTTTATAAAAAATACTTATTTTTAATTTCTGCAAATAAACCAGTTCTTGAGAATCGGAAACTATTCTGGGTGTAAGTATAAGAATCTGTAAATCTCTCAGATAAAAAGCCTCCCATGGCTGATGGCAGCTGCTTCCCCTATTATACTGAATGGGAAATAAAATACAAATTAAAAAAAAAAAGTTAGTATTTAAATGACATATTAACATTCTATTGAGCAAAATATTTTTAAGATATTATTTTCCTCTATAAATTATTTTGTTATGGATTTTTGTAAAAAAGTTTGATTTCATGGAAATGGCCTTTCCTATCAAAACTACTGTTAGAAAATTAGCTTTTAACACCATAAATAACCAGATCTGCCTATGCTGAAGGCAGATTGCCCCTCTTAGCTTATGAATTCTGGCTAACCTTGACTTAGTATGAAATTCATTTCCAGTAGCTGACCTGCTGTGTCCAGAAGTCCTTCTCCAGACTCTGACAACATGTGCAATGGGTCAACATGAACCAAGACAATAACATTTCTAGTCTTACTAAAAATAGGGTTGTTGTATCAGTGATACAGGAATCTGGGCCTGAATGGAAGAGGAATGTTGCACCACCCACAAGGAAAGAGTCCCGTGGGCTCTCAGATGAGCTGTGAGCTCCATGCGTACTCTTTTAAGTGATCTAGACATCGTAAGAAGCTCAACAGGAGACTGGAGTGATCCACAAGGTGCAAATCCATTGGAAACCAAATTTCACTGGCCACACTCCTCGTGGAACTCCTTGTTCTGGTCTTTTGTAAACAAATAATGTTTTCTTTAGAGGAGGTACCCTGTGTCTCTAGAACCTTTTCATAGCAACAACATTTGAGAAAATCATATCCTGACCTAAAACTTAATGACCCACAGTGGGAATCACTTATGTTGCTGCAGTTGCATAGAGCATTCCCAAACTGAAAATGATATATATCCTGCGTAACGAACAGAAAAAATACTGAATGTTAATGAAAAAAATACAGTATATAATCAGGAGGCTTGTGGATCATGTGTGGTGTGTTACAAATGCCCATGGTTATTGTAACTTCTTGTCTAATAAGTAGCCCATGAATCTATTTCTATCAGTTATTGTAATGGGAAAGAATTAACTATGGCTTAATGCTAACTTTTTATACTTGAGTTCATTTCCCGATAGTACCTTTCTGCTACTTAAAGTTCATGGGCCAAATTCAGCTAGTTTGCAACTTCATTGGAACTGATGGCACTCTGGTAGCTGACGTGCAGTTAGCCCTTACCTTATAAAAATTAGTAAAAACCCTAAGCCCTGTCTGATTGCTCTGCAAGCATTGTTGCTGTCCATGCACAGAAATGCACACTCCTCTGTGTGCTGAAATGCATCCTGTGAACGTGATCCTTGTCCTTCTAGAGCAGATATAGAGTGTCAGTGGATTACACGTAAAACAAAAAATTGGAGTGTAATTGCACTGTGGGTACGAGGAGTGTTTCATTTGTTCACTTACGAAGTGACTCGTGGAGTAGCATGGGACTTTGTTTTTCCATCTGTTACATATTCCTGTCAGAACCAAAAATGTTATTTTGGAAGTAACATAGTAGTGGCTTCTTATTTATTAAAGTAAAGTATAGTAAAGTATAGTATAGTATTTTCCCCTGAGCGCGGTGTAGTCTGTCGTTCTGGCACATTAGTTGGCATAAACATTTTGATTAAAGCTTATGAATGTATTAATTACACCTGGGAAGTTTCCAAACTTACTCAAACTGCAAACTCCTCAAACTGCAGCCCCCAGTTCTGAATTCTTTTTAGCAAGCGTAGAAATGGCTGTCACAGGATTGCCTTTTCTTTCTCTGGGATGTTTGTATAAAGACATGAGGTGACAAGGGAGCAAATTTTTTTACCCATTGGTTTCTGTAGGCACTTTTTCAGAAAGTCTTCAAGTGTCTGATGAATTGTTTTACTGTCATGTTGTTAAACATTTGCTTAGAGTCTAAAAAACTTAAATTCTGTTTAAAGTTTTCTGTGATCCCCCTGGTCTAGTAACATCTGCACATACCCCAGCATTTGTCATAATACCATTACTGGGTATGTGACACCCCAAACAGGATGACAACACTGGAGCATAGACAGTCTAGCTGAGGAGCTATAAATAAACAGAGCTAGGAAAACCACTAATAGTTCTAATGAACTCTCTGGAAATGTTGATAGAATTGGTCCATATGATTTCCTTTGCTCATATTCCCATGGTTGGTTACTTACGGTGTAACAGAAGGCAGAATTTGACCAGCAAAGCCTATAAAGTTGTTTGGGTATTGCTATTTTTTTTGCATGTAACATAAACAAGTTCCTACAACAACCTTTAACTGCATTAGGTTGCATGGTACATTGACAATAAGATAGAAGAAATGTAACAGAGGATCTGAATTCTAAAATCACTGGGCATATGACCCCAAAAAGAAAGGCATATCTTATCTATCAACCGTCTGTGCCTGCGCCAAACAACCCAAGAAGTCTCACCTAAGCGGTGCTTTGCTCATGCATTCATGCACACATGCATTCATTATGACTGACCTGCCCTAGGAAGGTCCATTAAATGGAGCTCATTTCAAGCACAGATGGTCCTGAATAGCTTAATGTCTGCCTGGTGGCCAGAATAAGTGAATTCTTGATGGCCTTAGACTTCTGATCACATACATGCCGCCAAGGAGGAAATGAAAACATGTTTATCATTTTGATAAACAACCTCTCTCATTGCTGCAGGATGCTCCATGTAACTCAGCAGAGTCAAATACTATTAAATTGTCATCACTGTCAAAGACAGAACATATAAGTTTTGCTGCCTGAGTCGTAGTTAATGACTTCCACAATGTATAACACAAATCAGTACTGCTGTTTGCCTTTTTTATGTTTGTTTACTGATAAGTTCAGGCTTGGTTAGAATACAGAGATGAGTTATAATTTTGAAGTGCAAAATATGCTTTTATTATTACCTCTCAGCTAGAGGTATAAAAAACAGAGATGACTAGAAGATGGCGTTTTGGCTTCTACCAGGCATGCACTCAGACCCTACAGATGATTAGATATTTTAAATCACAGCCACCCACAGTAGGCTCATACTTACAACAAAATATTTCACTCTGCAGTGTTGTAAACTCAAGGTGGCTTTATAACAGAGATGAAAATGAACATGATTTCAGGAGTGTAGTGTCCTCCAATTAGAATTAAACCATTTTCAGCAGTAACAAACGGTTGTCCATGTTTTACAGTAGGAATGATGTATAATTTCTACAGTTTCGCATTTTAAGGCTATACAGAACAAGGGCTTCTGAAAGGCTGGGAAATATGAGCAGAGTGATAATGCCATAGATAGTTGCCATCTTCAATAGCCCAGAATCCTTCCTAGCAGCCAATTGTGTCCCTCTTGCTTTGGTAGGCAACATATTTCCTTCATGCAAAGTTGAGGGTATCCTGTGAACTGAGCCCTCAGAAAGGGTCAGCTCTTCTTACTATCAATCGCTGCTAATGTTTGCTGTGAAAATGATATAAATCATATTAAGACATTTTTATTCATCTCTGAAGCTTCCTGAAGAAAAAGCAAAGCTATTCCTGATTTGCAAGTTCCTATTCCATTTCTAATCTTTTTCTGATTTTCTTGGGGCAGGAGGGGATTAAAAAAACATAAGCTATTTTTCTTGCCAGGTGGATAAAGCAGCCACTTCATGAAATGTAACTGTCAACAAAACATTCAGAAGACACTTAGAGGATTTTAGGGCCCTTTCCTCTTATTTAAGATCAATGGCAAATCCTCTATTGACTTGAATGAGTTGGATGACGCTGTTATTTTGGAAACAAAGCCAGAAGCTACCTTAGCTCAATAGACCATAAACTTCCTCAAAAAAAAAAAGATATTTCTGGTTTTTGTGACAAGGGTTTAAACTTTTGCTGCACTTACAGCCTATCAGGTCAATAATTCACGTTTTTTTCAGTACTTTTTGTAATAAACTGTGAACTGTTTGTTCATCAAACCTTGTCAGAACAACGAAGAGTTATATGAAATAAATAAGGTCGGCAACGAGAAAGTTACATAAAATACACAAGATTAGCCACAGGCACCCAACTATGTAAGAAACGGCATGTAGGACTGCGAAAGGAGGGAAAGGGGGGGGGCTCGTGAAGATAAAAGATATAAAAACAAACAAAGAAACAAAC
>WHYT01017465.1:267951-304901 GCA_009806455.1 Tetrax tetrax | reverse complement strand
TCTCTGCTGTCACTGTTATTATTTTCTCCATTTGCTCAAATATCTCTCCAGAGCAAGTCCCAAATGAATTTACTTCATTTGTGTCACAGCAGCCTGAGAGGGTCCCTTTTTTGGAGGGAAAGCAGTGTCGAGCATGTCCGGGGAGCCCCCAGCCCTCTGCCCCCAGCGCACGGGAGGCAGCTTAGACCGCCACTCACTGACCCCGCAGCAACGCTGTTGGACACGGCGTGTGCGTTGGCTGTCTGAACACGCCAGAGCAACTCCCCGTCTGCTGTCCTGCCCGCACACTTCAGGGGCAGCCAGGGCCAGCAAAGGGCTTGAATTTGCAGCTCAGACAAGTGTGCAGGCCCCTTGAGCTTCACACATTGATGGACCTGCTCGCTCTCATTCTCCTGTTTCTACAGGCACTTTTTGTGTGACGTGCAGGCTATTTCTGCAAGGATTTCTTAGCCATGCTTCTGAATTCACACCTTCCTTCTCCACTATGCTTACGAACAGCTTGTCTCCCTCATTTCAGAAGCCCATGAATTTTCCTCCTCCTGGAATAGGCTCTGCGGGCCTATGAGGGCACTTGGGTGTCCACACAAATAGCTGGGATTTGCCCCCTTGCTAGCTGTCACATGGCTAGTACCATTTCTCCTGTGGGCTGTTTTATTTCTTTGTCTTTGTTAACTGATTTCTTCTTTTGGTACTGTGGTTATCTCAGAGAGATTTTCCCAGTAACGTCCCTTGCTCCTTTACAGCAATGCCTCTTGCATCTCCCTGGTAGGGTCAGCGGGCACATGATGGTTGTCCTTTCAGATGTCAAGTCGACATTCTTTAGACAAAATTTATTCACTTCTGTGAATAAAGATCAGTTGGTGGGTCCAAAATTGTGGGGGTTTTCTTAATAAATAAATTCCGCATAAAACTAAAAGAATCCACTAAAATGAAAATGTCATATATTTATATTTTTAAATAGATATTTGTCTTTTAAAACAATTTTTCGCCATTCTCAGTGCATCTTTCATATTAATTGGGACCAAGATTTCTTCTTTTATTCATGCATAATGTGGAGGTATTCTTAACCTTGTGCATTACTTCACCAGAGCTTTCTTTTTCTGCCCCATTTTCCTTCTCAACATGGAATGCACTGAGCATAGTGAAACCCTGATGAAAAAATGTGACCTTTAAAATTGCTGTTTAAACCTTTTCTAGATGTACTCAATGTATTCTCAAAATATTTAAATATTATTCAGGGTTTTGCTTTCACATTGCCTCCTGAAAAGGCATTTTGCTTTTGCTTTTGCTTTCTTACAACTCATGAACAATTATTCTTCAAATAAATGGCAGCAAACTGCTCCAGGTTTGGTGGTTCTACCAGATCTCGACATCATACAGGATTTTGTAACTTCAAAATAGCTTTGTTGTGACAGTATCAAATGTAAAGGTTATACCAATATTTGCATATTTTGTTAGGACTGTAATGTCCACCTCTCATTCTTCATTGACCTAATCTTCATGCAAAATTCTTGTTACCTTTCTGAATTTTCTTCCATAGCATGAATAAAGTTGGCTGCGTGAGCTAGAGACCAACAATGAGCAAGTGGCAGCAGTGAATTAATTAATTCAGTAATGTATTTTTTTTTTCCTATATGGCTTGTCTATATATGACTTGCAGTTCTCTTCCATTGCTTCCATTAGCAAAACAGCCTTGTGGCCCCTATGTTTATTTTCTTTATTTTGGTTTGGTTTGTTCGTTTTAGTGCTTAGTATACACAACATAAATGTTTGAGTGAACATGGGAGTCACCACCTTTTCTACACTCCATGTGAAAATTTTTCTATTTGGAAGCTTCCAATTCCCTGTAAGGATACGCACTTTTTCTATCTCTTGCACTTTGCAGTGGCTGCTTACCTTTGTCCCAGCATATCCGTAAGCAGAACTGGCCACAAATAGCCAGTGGAGAAGGTGTGAACAGAGGCCAAGTGAGCCTGTGGAGCTACTGAGTAAATATTAGCAGAAAAGCTCTGGTAATATTGTCTCAGCTCTAGTACTTCATGATTGCTGTAAAAATGCAATAGGAATCAAAGATACTTATAATTTTAATACTGTCACTTTTATACTGTGAATAATGTGCTTTGTACCATATCATTTACAGTGGTATTGAACCATTCTGTACAGTCAGTAGGTGGTTATGTCCGTGTGTTCTTCAAGGTCTTTGAATAATACACAATTTATTCATCTATACTGAAGTTTACTGTGTTACAGACACATTTTTTTTAATGCTTGAATTTTTTGTTCCCTTCTCTTCAATCTTCTCCCAGTCTTTTTTAAACTCTTTCTTGCACAATTATTGTGAAATTTGTTGGACCACTGAGTATGGAATAACAGAAAAGCACCTGCAATCAGTCACAAAGGGACTTTCATGCAGGTTGTGCATGTTGCCAGTGCGTTTAGAAAATGAGGTGGTTTTAATACTAGTCAAAACTAATGAGGCAAAAGGAAGGTGCTACTAAAATGCTGTGCAGTATCTCTCCCTCTAAATTATTCCTGTAGGAGAGATCTCTGCAGAGATCTGAGGTGATCTGCTTCCATGTTGTCTGCAACACAGGATTTGAAGCATTAGCTGTCAGACAGCAGGACCAGTGTTTCACCTCTCCATGGTCTGCTGTTGTCCTATCGTATACCAGCCATGCATCAGAGGAAAGGGAAATCACTCACTGATACAGAACAATAAAATTAAATTAATCCAGTGTTTCCCTTTCTCCCCGACTGGCTTTGGATCACATCAAGTTTCAAATCATTCTGTACTATATGAAATAGTAACATGCATGTGCATACTTCAGATTTCTGTTAGGTTGAGGATTATCCATCACTAGCCACCGCATGGCCCCATGAATTTGCATCAGATTCAGTCAGGACAGCATTAACAAAGTAAATACAAGTGCTAATGACCATTGGGAGCACTGTGACTCTTAATGCCTCTCTGACACAGCACCTCACAACTCTCCAGTCATGCTACTGGATGGTTGGTACTAAACATCCTTATTTTTCCATGTGTAATAGCAGGAGCAGAGAGAGGACAGCGTTTATCAGCACATGTTCCTTTTGCTGGTGTTTGACCTCCTTTCTCTCACCCAGGACCTGCAAATGAAAAGGTCATACCTGCTATGTCACTCCTTGGGCAGTCAGTAAGTGCAGCCACGCTGTTGGCATGAGCTAATTTATTTTATTAGCACCCCTGCTACCCCAGCTTGCACCAGCCAAGAGATGGGCACAGGAAACACAGGAACTTCCTGGCTCTCCCTGGTGTGAGTGCAGGATTCAAGCCCTGTAGAGTCCAATGAAAGGCTCCTATTGACTTTGGGTCAGGTCCATAGTAAATGTTTTGTAAGATACAATCCTATATGTATCAGCACTTACATCGAGTGAAAACGGTTCACAGTCACAAAGCCAATAGTTTTCTATTTATCTAATGTTTACTTTAGGTGGTATCACCAGAAAGCCTTTTTTTTTTCTACTCTGTGAAAATACTTTCAATCAATTCTTATTTCTTGAAGAAAGGGGGAAAAATGTTTTTTGAAATCCAGGGAGTCAGCTTATCATCCCTCTAGCTGTGCTTCGGCCTAGATAAGAAGAGCTCTCAGGGTCCCATATTATTAATGCACTGTCTATATGAATAACGAGCAGGCTTGGTGAATTATTCCACACTCCTGGGAAAATCTATAGCCCCGTCCTTCTGCAGCACCACCGGAACTGAGCAGGAGACTTGTATTTTTTTGATTTGGTGAATTCAGATTACTTCATTTGTAAAGAGGAAAAAAAATGTATCTGTTCCCCACCATTTAGTAAGCACAAAAGAAATTCACAGAGTATTGTGTGCACTGCTAAAAAAAGGAGGGAGAGAGAAGCCTGTGTACTGGAATATTTTAGGATTTTACTTTTGTCTAGAAACATGTCTTCTTGAAATGCCCTTGCAGCCACCCTGAGATTGAAGCCAGATCCTAAGAGGTGCTGACTTCAGAGGGAGCAACGGCAAAACTGGCAGTGACGACGCAGAGTAATTAGTTCATTTACTAAGGCACAGCAGCTCTCATTACCAGTTTTGCCTTCCTATCTGCTGGGCAGAGGCTGAACGGAGCAGAGGGGCAGATATGAACCTGACCCGGCTGATGGTGGGTGAGCTTTTGTGTCAGAGCACAGCTCCTCAATCCAGACCATCAGTGAGCAACCTGGGGAGGGCAGAGAGGCCACATTTCTCCCTGAAGAAGTATCTGTACAAACAAATATATATATGTGTGTGTGTGTATATATGTATATCTGTGCACATGCTGTAGAGTCATCCTGCCATGGGCAGTACATCAATGCAACTGGTGCTGTTCAGTTGTGTACGTACATATTAAGGTACAATGGGGTGAAGATATTCAAGGGTCAAATTTGTAGCCAACTTGAGCCAAAGTTTACAGCGAGGGTTGCCGTGTTAGGCACTTCCCCATCTCTCAGCGAGGGCCGCGTTGTTTGTGCTGCGTGCAAACATCCGCCAGGCATGAGGGAGAATCAGATAGATGATCATGTCTTTCTGGTGTGAAGATGGTGTAGCTAATGAGATCGTCTGGCTGTGGGTTTATGTGAGTACATCTTCATCTCGGCTATAATTTATCTCCCTACCTCTTGGATTTCTTTCTTTTCCCATTGACATTGCGGTTTCCCGCGTAGCAAAGCAACCACCCTTTCTAATATCAAGCCCATAGAACAGCTGAGTAATCCACCCCTGATGAAGTGCAGAGAGCTCCCTTAAATCCCAATTTCCACAGGAAAAACATTTTCTTTTTCTACTTTTTAAAAGGAGAAAAAAAGCCATAAGTCATGGCACTACCTCCATCTGCGTGAGGGGTGGTCATTTTTCCAGGCTCCAGCTGATGGATTTCAATGCCAACACAGAGGGAGCGGAGCCCTCGCAGCCAACCAAGGTGCACGAGCAGCAGCCTTACGGTGAAATCAGAGACTGGCACGGCCTTGTAGCAGTGTGAAGACACACAGGAACATATAATTACTTCACCTCCATATGGAGGAAAGTAACCTTTCTCTGAAATACTTGCAATAAGCCCGCTAGAGGCTAAATGGAAAAACAGTAGGAGTTTTCTCCTCTTATAGGTAGCATTAAGTGTTAATCACAGCCCTGGAAAGAGCCTGGAGAGGGGTTTTGGAGGCAGGGAGCACAGGCATGGAGGACAGCCAGCCACGCCAGTGCATCAGGCACCGCAAACAAAAAGAAGCAGAAGCTGGATGGAAAAAAAGAGCCAAAAGTAGAGAAAATTCCCTCACAGGGCTGAAGCCGTGGATAGGACCATGCAGGTGAGCCCCATGAGTTCAGGTAGCATAAGGATTGGGCATGCTGCCTGGCCAAGCACAGAGGGCAACCAAGAGAAGGGGTTTTCGCAGCTCTTGGATACAGAGTTCTACCTGGGCCAACCTACATAAACCCAGGAGAGGGGCAGCAGCCTGCTGCAACCTATCTGCAGATCTACAGATGGTAGATGTAGGGGAAAACAAGCTTCAGCAATGCTAAGGGAGAGACTTCCAAATGGAAAAAGCCTATTCAAGGGCTAGGATGAGCAGTGGTGTGTCAGAGCCAAAAAGCTTTGCTTGGGAGGTAACAGAGAAGTAGCTCAGAAGAGTAAGATCTGGATATCTAGGAGGTACTTTTGTGTAAGACCCTTGATGTATTCCTGTCCATCACAGCAACTGCAAGGTACGGAGTCCGGTCTGCGTGGCAGCAGCAAGGCAGTGAGAGAAAGAGCTCTGCTACCATTTACTAAACCTGTGAGGAGTGATGTTGCCAGCTGAGACAGGATGTGTGGCATCTCAGGAGTAAAAGGTTTAAACCTCTACACCAAGCCCTTAAGCAAACAGTATGTTTATCTGTGTCTTGTGTCACAAAGCACACGTGCGCAGTCCAAGCCCAATATTCAAAATGCATTCAGAAAGCGGATTGACACCCAGAGACAGATTTTCAGCTGGTGTAAACTGGCTCTTGAAATCCAGAGAGACCTGCTAGTTTGTGCTAAATGAGGACACGGTTTGTTGAGTTTAGGAAAATGAACAGAATGGCGATTGGCTATTAATCCTTGCTCACAGTCTTCAGGGAATATATGGGACCAGCATTTAGCTAATCAGTGGCCAAGAGGAGCTTAGAGAAACGTTAAGGTTGGGTTAGCATCTGTGCCGTATTCCCTAACGCCAAATCTTTGCAGTAATTCGGATGATAATATATCTCTGCCAGGAAGGACTGTATTACTAGATGGCTAATTCTGCAAAAGCTCACATCATACATCTTTTCTGCATTGGATACTGTATTTTCAGTGCACCAGGGCTGTGAAATGCTGCTTGTCTCTAATACAGTATAGAAAATACGTGATCAGAGTATTGTAGAGCGCTAAGTCTTTTTTTCTTTTCGTTCAAAGCTACCTTCTATCTATAAACGTGGAGCTAGTTCACAAGGCTTGAATGTGGTTAGTAGGATTAGGATTTGAACACAAAGGAAGTGGATGATTAAGTAAAAACAGAAAATGCTCCTACATAGTGTGCTCTTTTTAAATTAAGAGAGAGGAAACTGAAGATATTACACACTGAAATTTTGAAGAGAAAATTACCAAATCTTTGTCAGAAGAATACACATCGTTAATCCTTTTATTGATGCAGTGAGTTCAAATAAGAGTCACTAATTTAGCACTGGGATTGTCCGTTGTGTTGAACTACATGAATTAATCTGGCAACTGCAACTAGAGGTGGACAAGTCAACAAGTGTTTAATTGATTTCAGAGAATTGAGTATCCGTAAAATTGATCACAGACACATTTCCAGTTCCTCCTCTCAGAATACAGCCAGGTAGCCCTAGGACTCAGACCCCTCAGCAGTTTGTCAGCCCATAGTCGGTTTTGGGTGATTGTCATGCATTGACATTGCAGAATTGCCTTACGTGTAGGAATTGAGTAAGTACATTGCAAATGAGGGATTTATTTCAAATCTTAGACTTTGTGCTGAGAAAGTCTGCTATTCAGCATGTACATAGCCTGCAGATTTTGGAACAGGTCTCTATACGTAGGTGTCGGAAAGCAGTTTACTAATCCAGTACCTCAAAGAAAGGTACCTCAAAATTATTCCTCCTTGGGAGCTACGTGTTTCCATAGACCATTCGGTTTACTACAATAACTGCTCAAGGTTAAGCAAGCACAAGTGCTGATGTAGTATGGCAAAATTCAGTAATATTTAAAAATATTTTGAAGCTATCGTGCAAAAAAACCCAGCGCTGTGGAAAGGAGCTGTGCTTTACAATTTAAACATTCTGCCCTGTGTCATTAGTACATAAATCCTATTCTGCAGGCAGACGGATTGTTTTTAATATGTGATCTTGTGTAATCATTTCCTTTTGATTACAATTCCTAGGCAGCAAGCATACAGCGGACTTTTCAAGATGCATGTGCATGGTTAGTACATTTTTTTTTTCATCTTCCTAATGCACCCAGAACTCGCAAACAGCAAGGTGAAACTTCAGCACAAACCATCACTCAGGAATGAAATTGAGAAGCGAATGACACTGTCCTAACTAAGGACAATGGCAAATCTCCCATTAACTCAAATGAGAGTAGAAAACATCTCTCTCTATTGGTTTTATTATTGCGAAATGCCCTCTCTTTTTTCTTCAGACCCCTCCACAAAATACCATCAAATGCGGTTGTATGTAATATAGTTATGCAAATATCAGATGAACTCTATTTCCTTTGGAAATTTCCTTTCCTTCTCTTGAAAATAGCTAACTGGATGAACACACTTTAAAACAAGAGCAGCTATAGTCCTTGTTAGATAAAAAAAAACCAAAGCCCGTTAGTGTAATGAAGACTTGTATTGCAGTAGTTGAGATTGTTATCCAGGGATACAGACACCTCTTGCTCTGAGCAGGATGGAGGAAAAGAGGGTGACCACTGCTTTGAACCACAGAGCACAGGAACGAAGCAGTGAAGGAGAAAATCCATACAGTTTTTGACAGGTTGTGTTTCCTCTGGGATTCAGCTCAGCAGCAAAGGCCCAGCCTCATTATTGCACTGGTGCTATTCATTTCTCGTCTTTGTCTGTGTATTGTGATGAATTTGGATCATCCGAATGTCAGGTAGGGAATAAGGTGAGGCATTTGTGGCAGAGCTGGAGAAGTGTGATACTTCTCTGTAGCACTGTGACAGGTCCTTTCCTGGGATGAATATGCAGTTCTGGCCACTTGGCTTCAAAAAAGGAGGTGAATTACCAGGTATGGAGAAAGGCTTTGGCTGCTCTTTAGAGAGAAGAGTTGTAGGGCAGCAAAGCAAAGGATGAAGCAGTACGAATGTGGTGTCAGATACATGTGTGAGCACCAGGAATGGAGAAAGGCTAAGAAAACAGTGGAGGATTTAACAGATGTAAACTCCCCATTGTGAAATGTAGGTTGGAAATTAGAAGAACAGTCCTAATATTAGAGGAGATTGGCACAGCTCCCCAGTAGGGATGCCAGCTAGTTTTGCAGACTTCCAATGTCTTTTGCCATACCCACAAAAGGCCAAGGAATGAGTATTGTTTGATAAAATAACACTGCAGCATACTGGTGAACAATGGAGGTACCGCAGACTGACATAAGTCAAGAAAAAAAGCTGTAGAGCAGACTCATAAGAACTCATTTTTGTGTTAGAGACACAACCAACTGCGTATATGCTTTGTCTTTAATACAACAAGAATTTATTCAATCTGTCTGAAAACAAAATAATCTTATAACAAACAAATCACATTAGTTTTCAGCCAGCTGCATTTCATACCAGCTAAAGGGTGAAGTCTGAGGGGGTTGTGTAATGGTTTTTGAAATGCAATTTTTTAAAACAAAAATGTGTTGTCAATGCTGTGAATTTATTAATAAAGGAAAGGGGTGCCAACTTGCCAAGCAGATACATGGAAAAGTTGCATCCCATTCAGAAGTCTTTAGTTGTAGTTTGACTTTATTTGATACAGTAACTTTTTATTGTTTGGTTGGCTAACATTTATATCTATTTTTCACCCATTTATTTGCAACAATGTGCTGATAAATCAGTTTTAGCAGTAGAACCAATTAATTTTCCTTTGGTAAGTATTGACTTAGATTTTTTTAATCTCTTCTATTTGTCGGAAATGGCAGTGCTGGACTTCCCTGGATGAGCAATAATGAGAGACTATTGCAGAATCCATTTCTACTGCTTCTCTGAAACAGTGCTTGTAAGTTCTGTGTGGTCATTGCAAAAAAAAACCAAAACCCAGCATTTGCAAACACAAATTAAGTAAATTATAGCCTTGCTACCTGACTTGTATTCTTCAAATTACCCCTGGTGCTCATAAGTGGGGATTCTAGCAAAAAGTGTCAGGTTGAGTTTGCAGATTTCCCAGCTGAGTTTGCTCATTAGCACATGGGAGGATGGAAACTATGATCAGAAATGATCTGTGATTACAATGGACGTGGTCTAAAGGTATTATGTGTACTCAGGTTTGGTAAATCAAATGAATGGGGAGGTTTTGAAATTCCTGAAATTCAAATGTAATTACATACCACCCAGTTCTGTGTTTTACTGGTTACTGGCACTGAAAACCTTTTGAAAGCTGATACAGTTTTCTAAGAAAGGGAATAAATTGACAAACCAGGTTAGAAGGTTATGCTCCAACTGTAGCAAGCCTTATGCAAAGGCCTTTAGTGAAAACTCCTATGAGCATGCGCGCTGTATTAAATCAGTATATTTCTGAAATAATCAGGAACACTTATTCATAACAAGCTTTGGGTTAGACCCTTTCTGTGTGAACCACTTTCATTTTAAACTCATTATTTATGGTAAGCATTGCCACACTCTTCATGCATTTTGCATATTCAATTTTCAAGCCGAAATACAGGAGCTGCGTTAGCTTCAGTGCTCCCAGCAGGTAATCAGCCTCCTGCAATATCAAACCTTATGTCACCAACAGTAATAGGCTGAAATAGTCAGAGCCTCATAAGGACTGTGCCTGCCCAGTTCCTATTAAAATTAATGGGGACTGGGCATCCATTCCCTCTAGGCAGCTTTGAAAATATCAGCCAAAATATAGTGGTAAGTATTAACCTTTAGGAAGTTAGTGTTGGCAGCCTCCCACTGCTCTGCACTGGTTTCCAAAATCAGTAGGTCTGATTAGCCACGAGCCCTGCTTGAGCGTCTCCAGCTCCGGTTTGATGGGACCACATCCTTAGAGGCTGGCGGTGGGGAGCAGCTGTGAGCAATTCGCACCATCAGGCACTGTTTTGGCTGAGCTGATCCTGGGGAGTCAGAAGGAAAATCATGAGGCTGCTCTGCCACTTGTACCAGGAACAGCCTGAACTGAATGTGATTTTTTTTTTTTCCTGGTCTTCAGAGGTGAGGAAGCCAGTCCCCATAAAGGTCGATGTGAAAAGGCTATCCTGACTCAAAATATGAAGCAATACGGAAGTTTGGGGCAGAAATGCCAAAAATATTACAGCCTAACTGTTAAATTAAAAGTATTTGGTATAAAAAAAAAAGTCTGTAAATGCTTTTATATATTAAACCCTGTACGGAACTTGTGCCCTGCTTATTTAACCTTCTTTAATTAGGGTTTTTTTCCCTTTCCTGTCTATATTTATAACAAAAAATAGTCTGGCATTTGAAAAGAAATGGGGGATTAGAATCATTTATTATTGGATTACTATTAAACTGATAGCAATAGCAATAGAAATTCATGGTTTTAAACAGCCTCCAGGTCTCAGGTCTAATCCATACAGATGATGACCTGTGAGGAAGCAGTGTTACAGGAATAAATTGGCTGTGGTTTACACTGAAGGATTTCAACCCCCAGTAGCGCATGCCTGAAAATTTACCACAGTAGCTGGAGAGCAAACTGTCCCCTTTTAAATTTTTTTTCACCAAATAGTTCTAAAATAAGCAAAATGTAATCAAAACACTCAGTGAGCAGATTGTTCATAGACACAAAATGCATTCCTAAATCAAATAAATTGCTAAATGTGAAGCATTTGCTAGGCTCTGCTTTACGCAGTGTGAGATAAGAGGCAAATATAACACACTAGTCTCTTATTGACTGCTATTAAAAATGCAAGGTGATAAAAGTGCTCTTTCAATTTCAACAGTGCATCATCAGTAGAAACCCTTTAAGGACCAACAGGATCTTAATGACCTGTTACACTGCCTCTTCACCACCATTGGGAGTGGCAGCTCTGGTTTTTTGGTGCATACCTGTGCCGTTTTAGGAAGTACTGCTTGCATTTTGCCGAATTTTACTGCATTCATTCTGATGTTCTCACATTTTTACTTTCCCTTCCTATATATGACTGTCGAGTAGTCATGGAGCTGAAGGAAATGTGTAACCAGGAACATCAGCAGCACTGGCAGATCTCAGAAGCAGCAAAAGGGCCAGCCAAAGCCCTTCCTGGCTCTGCTGAGTCCACAGGTTTTGAGTGGAATTATGGGCAAGGCTTATTGCAGTATCTCTGTGCTCAGCGTATGGATCATGTGCTTGTTCTGCTAGCTTTTCTTGAAATATTAGGTCTTGTTACACGTAGCCTTCTGTAGAATATAAATCAGCTACGTTAGCGCCGTGTCCTGCTTGTATGACATATTTTGGTTATGTCTGCCCTTGTATTTGCACACTCCATGGCATACTACGATATGTCAAAGAATGTAGATGCTGCTGCTTCCTACCACATTTTTTCAACTAAAACTGACAGGTGCCTGGAATTATTACAGTATTATTTTTGTTTGTTTGTTTTTTTCACTAAGAAAACAACACTATAGATGTTGAGAAGCTCTTGCCAGGAGGTTTGCAGGGACCGAGGGGGCTGTACTTGCACTCCAAAGTCTAACAAGGAACTGCAGTCTGCTGGTTCATGCTGCAAAACAAGGTAGGCATCCAGCAAGGGCAAGAACACAGGCTTTGTGTGGAGAAAAAAGAAGAAAAATTGGGCTGTGGGCAACAGAGGAGTGAAGAGAGGTTACTCTGCGGAGTGGGAGCAGACTTGCTGTGTCAGGTAATACTGGATACAGTAAATAACCTCAAACATTTGGAATTTTTTTTCTTTCTTAGAAACCTGAAAGAGTATGCAGTAACTAAATAGATTAAAGACATACGCTGTTCAGATCACTGTCACTGTGCTTGTGAAGGATGAGATAAAAGCATATAGCATGGGGGGCAGAGAGAGGGCAGACCCATAGGGTCCTGTTCTACACTCAGTCTGGGGAAACTCTAAAGTAAAAGGAGATATTCCTGCAGCCTGCTTTCTATTCCTATCCAAAAATACTCTTCCTTCCATTTTCTCTTTGATGTCAAAATAAATGAAAATGTTTCATAGTGATTAATGGTGTGCTGGCTACACAGTAAATGCTGGTAGGGATACAGCCGATCAGTGAAGAGGGTATTTTCAGAAAACCTCATCATATTTTGTTTTGACTTTGTGCTGACATGTTGAATTTTGGCAAAAAAGTGATGAAAGTCAGCCAGTTACATAGGCATTCATGTGTGCACATACGGGGAGAGAGAGACTCACTTGATGATTCTGCTTCTGGGAGGAGATACTTCTCTGGAGAAATGCTCCATTGCTTGGCACATGCTGGACTGCTAGTCACTATTTGCACCCAGATTGTCCTCTTCAAAGATTATATTTGCAGGACAGGACTGAAGGAGTATCCCTGTGGTCCCCTAGACCAGCCAGTGTTGTGTGGTACTGTGGAAACTGGCAGCCACTGCAAAGCATGTTGGAGATGGAGGTTCACCTAACCCTCACCCTGCCTCTGTGCATCTCCTCGAGTGCCACCTTTGAGAAAAAAAAGGAGGTGAGAAATGCCACCTCGTCCCTCTTTTCTTTAGGAAATTGGCTTAGTTATTTAAAAAGTGCTTACAAGGTTTTGGAGAGAGGTCCAAAAAAAACCTGCATCCTAATGCAAATCAACTCAGAACTTCTACATTTTGATAAAACGTATACATAAAGCCTATACCGTATTTATTCACCTGGAGACTTTAACTACTATATACAAAAAAGAATGACTACAGCACAATATAGTTTCTTTCACTACTATTGATCTTTACTTTCACACTTCAAGTTTGCCCTCTAGATTAAGGGTGGCTTTTTTGTATTGCTGTGTATGTGAAATGTTTAAAACTTGCCTGAGATTTCGATTTCCAGAGGGTTCTACAAGGCTGAGGTTGTACTTTATCTAATATTTTGACAAAGCCCAAGCTCTGGGTTGTAAAAGTCAATTTAGTTTTAAGCTGTTGTTTTCACTACTACAGTGAATAATCCATTTTTAATTACTTTATATGTTATTTTATTATTTTTATGTATTTTTTGCTTAAAATTTAGTTGTTAGTCATTATTATAATTTTGGTAGGAGGGACACTGGAGGAACCAAGCCTTGTTGGAATAGATTGTTATCCAGTGTAATGTATTGATCAGGTCAGGTAGTAAATTAACAGGAGCAGAACACCATTAAATTTTGAACTTAATTGCCTTCTACTCTTAATTTCTATTGGATATAATCAATAGGTGCCAGAGGAAAGTTAAAAGTTATTTAGCAAGCTGCTATTTCCTGCAACATAATGGAAAACTACTGTTTCATCCTCTAGTTGATGCAAATAATTTGCAGTTCAAGTGTGGCCACTTAAGCATTTTATCAAAGACTCACTTTTAGTTTTGTCTTGATTAATCTTCATCCCTTCCAGAAAGAAATGTGATTTAGTGACATAATCTGTTTTAGTTTAGCTGCCCCTTTGGTCTTTGAGCTTACAGTGGTGTTGCAGCAATGCCGTATCCCTCCAGGATCTCTCCAGCCTGTATTCCTATCTCTAGCTTTGCATGCACAGAGTTTCTTCAGGGTGATTTTCAGGCCAATATCTTTTAACATTTCCTTTTCCAAGGAAATGCCATGTTACAGCCAGTGGAAATTAAGATCATGGCCTTGGTCTTGACTTTTCTTCTTGGTTCTTCTACCAGCTTGTTTGGGCAAGTTGCTTGTCTCTCTTATTTCACCTGCCTGTAAAACACTATCATAATCAATTGTCTTCACCGAGGTCTAGTGTCAGGCTGATGTGTTGTACTCTCTTCTAGGACTCCCTGTGCTGATGATACACCTTGTTCTGTTCTCCAGCCTACCGTTCAGTTTGTTACTCCTTGTGTCTCACACTTCCCTCTGTAGTAATACTTTAGATACTTCTTTTTTACTTGCTGTTGAATTTAAGTATTATCTTGCTGTAATCTAAAACCAGTTCCTTTTAAATCAATATTTCTGTGCTGTTATTATTTTTACACTTCTTTGAACACTCTTTCCATCACCTAGTCTTTTGCTAATAAAATGTTACAAAGGAGACATCATGCTTCAGGTGGCTCCTGTCCAAAGCTGTATGCCCAGTATCACTGCCCTGTGAAGCCCCAGGGACATTAAAAAGCCATGGAATGGAGGATAGAAATTTAATGCAAATTAGGGGACTATTGCAAACTTTGGTGGGACTTTGAAGGTGTATTACTGAAGCAGCACATAGAATAAAACATGCCAAGGTAATCATACCTCGTATTTTACAATAGTGTCACTTCCGTGTCAGTGGTGCTGTTCCATATTTATAACTCTATATTGGCATAAGGCAATTCACATTCAAGCTAATGGGAGTTTTCCAGGAGTGTTGATTCAGGTTCTTGATGAGAAAGGAGTATAGCCTCTTTTTCACATCTTTACAGCAAAAATAGTAGTTAGAGTACAGAAGAGTCTACTTGAGATTTTATGAAGTGGTGCATAATGATGCACCAAATGGACAGACCTTCACTGAAGTCTCATTTTCTAAGACACCTGACCTATACTCCCTCTGAAAACGAAATATTTTTGGGGAATGGCAAGTTACCCACCTGAAAATAGAGTCGTCACATCCAGATAGCCTTGCTCTGAAATCTTGACCTGCATCTGTCCACAATTCTCTTCATTATGAAATGCAGATAACAGGTATTTTACTAGAACACATTTGATTTTATTGAAGTCCAGTATATTTGGAAAAAAACATTGCCTGCTGTCTATGCAAATTCAAAAACTGCCAAATCATCAAAAGAGCTGAGTATGAATTTACCTCTGACAATTATTCCTTGTCACATTATTTTGGTTAACAGGGAATTCATCACAGGAGAGAAGAAAATACGAAGCCTCTTGACAGTTACAAGGAATTAACTGTGCTTACAACAGTATATTTTCCAAGGGAAGGCTGGAGGGCAGAATTTGACAGTGCTGAAGCTGTACCATGTACAGTGACGTCCTGTGACCATCATCGGCCTGGGCTTACCCTTTACAGAGAGAAGACTTGTTGGTCTGTGTTACAGATGAGCCTGAATTGTGCAAGACTCACAGTCCCAGCTCCCAGGAGAGGCTGAAATTCTCCTGTTCTGGTCATTCCACTGGTGCCCACAGCATCGTTGGTCCTCATGAGCAGACAGACAGAAGAGTTTGTGTTGTGCCTATGGTGTGTTTAGGGCACCGAATCACAAAGCCCAGGTGTCCACGGAAGCCTATGGCCAAGAAGGGAACTGGACATGGGGCTAATTGAGTATCTCTGGCCAGGGTGGTGCCAGCAATTATAACAGCATTCCCCATTTCCCATGGAGAAAAGCTTCTCCTCATGTTTCACTCTTCTGCCAAGAAAAGGATAAAAGGAGATTTTTCTCTGTGTCACTGAGGAGAATCCCCTTTTCATCCAAATGAATTATGCTGTCTCCAAGGCGCCAGATTAATCTGTCTATGATATCCCTTGTGTATTGTTTCTAGACTAACACATATCTGTGTTTCTTCTTTCATGATCAACTGGTACAAATGATTGCTAACTCACATGGTAGTCTTTCACTGCTACCCACAGCCATGAAAGGAACGATTCAGCCCCGCTGTGGAGGAGAGGTATAAATATACTGCTCGCTGAGCAAGCAAAGATTTGCTGTGCATTGGGGTAAAGTTTCACCCTTGAGTTGCCTCATAAGAAGCCTCTGGAGCAGATGCTTTAAGCATTTGACACAGTTCCCTGGAAGAGCAGCAAAGAGAGGCAGCTGAGATAAAGCTTTGATGCCATGCCTGATCCTCTCTTGAAACTCCCTTGGCTGCTTCTGAGCCTCTTGAAAGGGAAGTGGCCACCTACATCATGCAGCAGCCTAGGTCCAGTCCAAACTTCTACAAGAGATTGAGATTCGCAATGATACTCAACTATTTGGGAGCGAGATGTGGATAATAAGACAACATTTATGTTAAGGTTGATGACGAGTGTGGTTTGGCTCAGCTGAAGCTCCATCTCTGGTTTGCTGTCATCATAAAAACCTTGTGACCTATAGGTTATTGCATTGTATGTATACACACCAGGAAAGGCAGACAAGGTGGGAAGTCTCAGAGACACACATGAATTAGGATTAAATGGAGCAAACTAATTCTCAATCAGATCTAGTCACCACTAAGATGAAGAAGATAGAAAGAGACAGAATCAAAATTAGCGAGATAACAGATTGCATTTCTGGTTAGGAAGAAGTTCTGCGTTATGGAATGCTGGTGGATTTAATGTTCAATTCTACCCTTATTTGTCATGCACATTGTAAAGCATATTTGCAGTCATCACCTTAGAGTTGAACCAGGGCAGTGAGTTTTTGTTTTTCTTGGAGTATTTTATGTTTTATAGCTTACAGCCTTGGCAGAAGTCCATCTACAGTAACATATAATTCACATCGCTGTTAGGCTTGGGACTGCAGTTGCTGCTGTTTTGTCTATACACTGCTGTGTTTGTGGAAGGATCAAGATTGGAGCTATAAAGTTTTTCTCATGATCCCTAAATCTAGAAGGGCATTTGCACCATTTTTATCCCTAGAAAGTTATCTACTGCTTACCACTCACTTTTCTGGGAAATGGTCAGACAAGACATATTGGAAAGGAGCCTTATGCTGCATACGCTAGCATATAAGAAGTTACACCAGACAGTAAGCCTAGTTATGACCCCAAAAAACTGCTACGCAACAACAACCCCCCACAAAAATAAACAAAAGAAAGAAAAGAAAGAATCACCCTCTGGCCAAAAAAAAATCAAAACCCAGCTCTTTGAGGGCTTTGCAAGACAGTTCTGGGAGCTTCAGGTAAAGATAACATTCTTTGCCTAACTGTTCAAATTCAATATGGTGACTCTATACATAAATTGTTTTCAACTCTTGTCTTGTCATTCAGTCTAAAGAGAGTTTCAGTTGCACCTTGGTGGAGTTTCTCAAAATATTAGTCCTGGCGAGTATAACATGGTCTGCTTCAGCTGAAGAGAAGCTTCAGCTTCTGGGGAAAACTTTGCCATTGATTTCATGGCCAGCAGAACTAATAAATTATAACGGCAAGAAAACTGAATAACACACTACAAGTAGAAAGTTCTTTATACTACATCACTGGAAATACGAGTGTAAAACTGCCACTTATATGCACACGTCTTCCAACAGTTTCAGCAAAATCAGGAGATTTCCAGATCTTTATCCTGAATGATAAGCAAGTGCATTTTATAAAGATATGCTCAACATCTCTATAAATAAAAATTGGTTCTTTTTGCCTTTGCAAGCCGTCAGCAGAAGGTGAATACTTCTTCACTTCCTATCTGCCTATATAGCCACAACAGCATGCATGTAAAAATGCATTAAAATTTCAGCCTTGTAATTTAAATGTCAAGTCTTCAATCATATTCCAGTACATTTTTTTTTTTTTTGCATAGACTATGGCTGACTTCTTGCAAATCCAGTTTTCTTAAAAATGACAGAAGATGCATCTGTGGCCCTTTCTGATAGTCCCATTTGTTACTCTACCCTTGCAGAACAAAAACGTAATGCAGCGTGCTATGCTGAGAGATTGGTCACAGACAATCCCTTAGGGATATTAAATAGATAATTATATTGTCTTTGTGGAGCTGATCTTTCTCCCCTTTGCTTCACTAGAGTTTAGCAAGGTCTCACTGAAATGCTGCTGGGATTGAGCTTCACTGTGATACAACCAGGCATCTCTGCACAGGGAGATGATGCTGCAAGTGTGTCCCTATTGCCCATCTCTTTCAGTGCCTTGAGAAAGAGAAAAGACAGCACAGAAATGTGCTACATACACAGAAATGTGTATGTAGTATCTATGTAATCCATTTCTCAGCTATCTGATTGTCCAGATTTTTTTTTTCCCCAATCCTGTATCGTTTCCTCAGGTATATATCAAGAGAAGCTGTTTGCAATCATGCTGAGTAATGATTTGAGGAGATGTTGAAGAAAGACCCAGAACACACGAAACCCTAGGCTGCACTAATGAAGTTGCAGACACAGCCTGCTCCTCTCTCTCTCTCTGTTTAGTGCAAACTACTGTTTAAGGTCTCACTTTCAAAGATCGAGGGCTTCCAGTGAGTCATCTAAATTCCACATTTAGGCACCTAAATGACTTGCTCTCTGTGATTTTCTATATTAAAAATTACAATTTAAAACAAAAAGTACTAACAACTGTACAATTTGTTTCCTCAGACTCATTCCATTTGAAAGTTATAGCAAATACAGTGACTTCAAAAAAAATAGTTGACATAACTCGTTAGCTTTTGAAGAATTTCCTTCCAAACGGTAATAATAAATATACATGTGTATCTTGAGAGCTCTCCCTTGGGTCAGGTCTTTTCTAGTATTAGGAAACCCTTTATTTGTAGCTATATAAAATGTTACGGCCATTTCTAAAGAATTCATGAGTGCCGTCTTGTTCCACTGCCCACAGAAAGTGGAAGGGAACTTGCCACTAACCTCTCTCTCCAGCAAAGAGAACTCAGATATAACCCAGTATTCCCACTGAAGGATAATAGATATTTTTACCATTTCTGCCCACGTCCTTCAGAGCAGCTCATACAATCCATAGTGATCCAGGGACAGGGATATACTTTCCTTTCCACTTTGGCAGGGTTTTACTATGTTAAGGCAGAGCTTGGAAACTGTTTTGAGATCCTTGCAGTGGAGGTGCTAAAGAGAAACGGCAGGAAACTGCAGGAAACGGCTGTGACATGATGATGCACCGACTTTGCAGCAGCATGAGCCTCCCTGTTACTACAAAAGCCTTTGGAGGTCAAAAGCTGTCCTAGTTTGACTATTTCTACCTGCTTTTTAATGAACAAATGCTGACACTGTTTGAATAATTCATTTAGAATACAAAATCTTGAAGTACATCAGCCACTAAAGACACTTCTTTGCAGAAGACATTCTGCATTTCCCTGGCAAGGACTGGTGCTCCCCGCAAGGCAGAGCTGGAAGGGCTCCCCATGAGCTCCCAGCACAGAATTGAAGTCTTGAATGCTCCCTAGCCATGAGTTGAGCCCCTGAATGCACAGTGACTGAATATTCATTTTGTCCTTTCTTCAGAAAAATACTTACAATTTGGAGTACAAGAATAGCTCCATTCATAAGCCGCTATGTGAGACGAGTCTCTGTCGCCGGTGCCACATCTACATTTCTTAATAAGAAGCGAACAAAGCTGATATATTACCATGTGTAAAAATAGTGAAAAAAAGATAACCAGAGAGAGAAATTACCTTTTTGTCATAAAGTGATGTGAGTTGATTATAAGCATAGGTATTATTTCTCTTTGTTGTTCGCTTCATTGTGCAGTCTGGGAGAACAAGAAAGCCGTGCGCGCCTGCGGTACGGCTGGGTGATATTCGGGTTTCAACGTTTGGAACAGCAGATACTTAGGGTAAAACTTTCCCCTGATTTGAGCTGAGCTATTCATCACACACGTAGCTGTCATTAATCTTACATGCACAGCCAGGCTTCTCATATTTCAAAATCTTTGGAGAGGCAGCTTTTTAATCTATATTTGGTTCTTCTTTTTTCCCCCTCTGAGATTGATTTCTCTTTGCATATAATACTGTAGTAGTTTCAATTTAAACAGAACCCTGAAATAAAACAGTTGAATATGAAACCTTAGCAGAGAGAAAGGAAACTATTATCTTGAAATTCTATTTTTTTTTTTTTGAGGTAAAAAACTTCAATGGCAACATCACTGACTGATAAAATTGACATTTGTTTTAACTTCTGTTTCAAGCAATGGATTATCTGAATCGCAACAAGAGGGCATATGCTCCTGCATGGGGCCATAAATTCAATTAATCTCAGTAGTAATTCTCAAAGCAATTGATTTTAATACAATGAAGTATCTAAATTACAGCAGCTGAAGCTGGTTAAAGATGAGAGGCAGATGCAGAAGCTACCCAGAAGCTCTTGGTGGCCAGGTCTGTCTCCTTCTATCTCTGCCACACCAGCTCGGGCAAAAGGCAGATGGGCTGGAGATGCTTCTCTGAGCCTGGACAGGAAAACAAAGAAAAAGGACAAGGAAAGGAAAATGTCAGGGAAAACAGGAAAAAAGGTAGAATCAATGTGGGGTCAGTAAATGGCAAGGGGGAAGGTCTAAGCTTATTCTCAAAAATATATGAACCATGACAGCTGCAGGTTATAAATTGTCTCTATCAAAAGTTTCTGATGGCCAAGAGTAAAATTTTTAAGTGGTTTGCCTATCTCTCTGGGCTCTTGAGATAATAATATAGCTGTCTGTTCCTTATTTTGTAGGTTATTTATACAGCTCACAATCTAAACCCTCTCTCTGCTTACTTAAATACTTAAAAAGGATGTTATTGGAATCCCAGCCTCCTTGCCGTTTTGCAGGGCTGAATCTGGACACATAACATTATAAATTCAGCAACCTGTGTCACTATGGGAACTGTTTCTCCTGCCAAGCAGCATTGGGAATGAACTGGGAAGTGGCTGCTTAGACACTTGTGTGTATGCGTGTACATGTGCCTGCCAGGCACACATGTACATAAACATTCAAATGCAGATATGTAAATTTTACCATTAAGTGTTCGTGTTTCTTTGCTTCACTATTTCTTCTTATTTTGCTTCATTTAGCGTAGATTATCTCTGTAAGTCTGGCAACTAGTCAATTACTGAATTCCTTTTCAAAGGAAAGGAAAGGAAGATTATAAAATTCATCAAACTAGCATAAATCACCATATCTTTCCCACCTGAGGATCTGACCCTCTAACTGTAGTTTCTTTCTTCTTTATAAAGGTAATTATTCTATTAAAATTAATAGCAAAATGAATACTGCTGCGACTGAATTACATGGGAGAAGCATGAAATATTGTCATCTGTTCTGCTATGAATTAGTAATCGTAGTGAAAATTTGCATACTTTCCTCTTCTTCCCTGCTGTCCACTTTGGTTTAGTTGCTAAAACTCTCTCCAGGGATGGAGCTGGAGACTGCTGGTGGTTTACATGGCACAGCAAAGAGGACGTGTTTGCAGAACATAGTACCCCTGAGTTTTGAGATGGCAGAAGAAGTTAGAAGATAAGCATGGACTTGTTTGGTGTTTGAAATATCTGTAATTGCCTTTCTAAATGTGGTGGGGGTTGTACTTATATAGATGAGGTGAGAAAAAAAAGTGAAAATAAAAAAAAAAAAATCTGTCTCCTCTCCATCTGCTAGTTCTGCATGAAAAGTTTGGCTTCGTGACATGACTTTGAGTTCACGCTGCCTGGAGCAGTGAAAGTAGTTGGTGTCTCAAGGAAGGGTGTTCAGGATAAGGGAGACCCAGTGCTCATGCAGGAGCTCATGGACCTGCAGTAACTTCTGTTTTGGAAAGAGTTGTGTGCACCTACTTGCACTTAGGTGGTATGTGGAGAGTTTAAAGTTAAACTTCCCTTGAGGAGGATAAACGATACCAGGCAACCTGTCCCACACACATATTGAGAGATATGCCTTGAGTCAGCAATAGCAATTACTTAGTAGCTAGATGATGGCAGGAAACAAAGGTTTTTTAGTGCTATATGGATATTGGTCAGAAGTCAAGTATCTGGTCCAGGCTGGTTCCTAAGGATGAGAGCGAGCCTGCCCGGCTCTAGCAGGGAAGTTTTGCCCTGCAGCCCGTACAGCCCTGTTATGCCAGGGTACGTGCCCAGCTCAGTGAGGTGGGCTCTTCACCTCAACACGCCCCACAACCTGGTAGAAAGGGACACGTGGGAGAAAGCTGAGGTAGGGAGAGCTGCTCCGCTTTGAGCCATGGTACCGTTAACTCAACATCCTACAAGAGCCATGTGCTCAACTTGGCTTCAGAGGCAGAGGGAGGAAATCACTGCTGCCCGGGCAGCCTGGGAAAGCCCTTGCTGGCTGGATTCCTGTGAAGTAATTGCTTTTGTTAATAGGATTTTATTGTTATTAACCGTATTAGGATGGTCGCAAGCTGGTTAGATAGCTTATGCTTGATTAAATAATGACCTGCTGTAGTGATAAATGCAGACTTGTCGCCATGAATGAAAAACTATTTGCTTTCCTGAGAACAGTGTGTGGCCAGAATTGCCCAAAAAAAAAGGTGAAAGGAAAAAAAAAATAAAAGGAGACTTAAGTTGACATGCTTAATTAATATAATGTGTTTTGTTTCTTTGGATAAACCTTGATCTTGACAATCCCCAAGCCAACAGAAGGTTCTTCTTTTTTCTTTCCTGTGCAGTGCGTAGATTACCAGCTCAACAGAAGCAGTTTTTCACCCCAAGAAAACAACCTTAGACAACTTGTAAAAAGGTCATAGAAACTTTAGATGCAAGCCATTATTTCTAATTCATGTGGTCTATCTGTGTTTTCTAACACCTGAACAGTCCTTCCTGCAAATTACATTCTTTTTGTGAATATAAACAGTTTATTAAAACTCCACTATTAATTATTTAAATGAGTTTATAAATATTTGAGGAAGCTCATGAAAAAGGCACTCATAGTAAATTATCATATTCTACCTTCATTCAGAGTTAAATTACAAAACTCTGAAGACTGCCTTCTGTAATAAAGACATTGCTGCTGCCTGTCATCACACAGTCCAGGGTAAGAGAATTTTATCTAGGCAGCAGCAAAAAAATATATATATAAGCATATAAAGTTTAAAGGTAAATAATAACGTTTCTGTCTTAGAGTGTTTGTACTAAATGTCACACACAATCCCGTATGCGACCACTTAGTTACCCATGCTCAATGTCTTATAGGAGGAGCCATCGGTTTCCAGCCTTGACCTTGAGATCACAGAATGCGGAGACAGAATTAATGAGCAGAAGGGGAGATCTAGGTACTGAGGAGAAGCCTGGAGCAAGTAAAACAAGATATCACTCGCACAGATCGATTGATTGAATGAGAAATCAGATACTGTAAATTCTAGTGGAAAGAGTATCATTCCTACAGCTGTATGGCAGATAAACCTGAATGGTGCAAGAGGATTTCTTGTATAAGAGGACAGGCAAAAGTAAATAAATAAATAATGGCAGCAGCAGGACAGCAGAAACTTCTCTGGATAAACTTTTCTGGAAATTATTTTCCAGATGAGAGGAATCTCAAATTCAGTGTTCTTTGCAGTGTTGATTGGTAAGGTGAAGACTCACTTTGTAGACATTCCCATCTTCTGAGTCCCAGTCTCCATGCACATGGTCATGTCTGGCTGTCAAGGACATAGCACATTATAAATGGCAGATGCCAATCAGGATAGAAGTGCTTCTGCAGAATTTGGATAATGGATGATTAAATAGAAGGAGATGTCCAATGATGATCCCCTTCACCATGTGCTTCTTTGTTAACTGTCCTGTGTTCAAGGAGTGTCTTGAGATGGACACATGGATTTCCTGAGAATGTGGTAAAGTTAGTTTGTATTCATACAGGATAGACCAGGAGATGTTCTTGCTCAGGAACTGTGGACTCGTGGTGATTGATAAAACCAAAGCACTTGTAAAGACAGACTCACCTTTGTGAGGAATGACAATTCAGATTAGCTCCACATATCCAGTCTTTACAGTTTTCCCGACACTTGTCCGCTCATCTGCTTCTCCTTTCCATCCCTCTCCTCTTCCATTGGTGATCACTGCTAAAGCAGGAAATCAGAGTTGTTACTAGCCGGAGGACCGCAACATAATGCCCAGAATTAAGACCTTCACTAGCCAACTATCTTTACAATTTGATCTACTTTTGACTTTAAAGTATTTGTAGAGGTGACTGTTTAGAAAGAAAACCCAGCTATTTCAACCTTGTGCTGTTTTAAAATGCTTTAAAAAGATGAACAAAGAATATTATAAATTTTCATCTACAAGAACTTCCTGTTCTGTTTGCTAGTAACTATAGCAATTCTCAGTATTTTTGTTTAGCCATTCATTTTTGGAGGGCTTCTGCTTGCACACATTTTGCAACTGGCAGAGCTGAACATATTCTGCAAAGCATTTTACGCTAATTCATGCTCAGATTTGCAAAAGAACTTGCGCTGGGCACACTCAGGCTCCATTTACATTCATTTTGTATGAGCATTAATGAGATCAAGTAGAACAAGGACAGATGTTTATGAAAAATAAAATGTTAAACTCCTATTTGTAGTGATGATAATAGACCTTACGGCTTCGAAGCTAAGAATCATCTGACCAGAGTGTGCACGAGATTCCTGGAGTATCTGGAGTCTAAGGCTCACAGCTCCTTCCATCTGGTTATTTTTTCAAGAGCACGTCTTGTGCATTACATAGGAAATAATGATCCTTGTGTATATTCAGGATTATTTACTCTAAGGACAACAAAGTAAGGTCATCACATAAATGATTTGTAGCAAAAACTTACCTAGAATTGCAATCCAGGGACTCTTCCAAGGTTTAAAAAAAAAATTTACAATAATACAACTCAGAGTTAAACTGAATGGAGGCAAAAGGACATGAGCTGTGCCAATACCAACACGGCCATGAAATTTCAAGTGCCCATTAACAGACTTCTCAGTTCTGTAAAATGTTTCAGAGTAAATAAGCGTTATGAGCACTGAAGGAAAACATAATTTCAAAGAAAAGCTTGTCAGTTAAGGCCGGTTTAATATCCAATCATGAATTTAACTGTTTTTAAGTCTTGCTGATAAGCTTTTATAATTGAGTTACTTCTCTTATTCCATGCATATTGAAGCAGTAATTAAGCTATGATATGAGATACAAAATATCGTGTGCTCGATTCATCAATTTTTGTTCAGTCTTGCAGTTCTTGTTCCAATTGCACTGGCATTGTTGCACTGAAATATCTCCAAATCTATCATGTCAAGATTATGCATGATGTAATTTGTAATAGTAGCTAGGGATTTGTTTACAAAAAACAAATGTTCGTTTAATCTTTAAAATAAAATTAAACTTGTCTTACATCACAGAACAAAGATATTTGAATGAATACAACACTTCCAATAAATCAGTAATTACCTTGTGGAGTGGCAGTTGGCTCATTTAACATAACCTTTGAAAACAGTTTCCTCCACACAGATTTTAAACAGTGCCCTTCTGAGATAAATTTTGAGAGCCTGACTGTGGAGATGTGATCTGTAGGTGTATTATTTATATCACAGCAATCTCCAGTTCATGGAAGAGAATTTGGACCGTATAGTCTCTTCACAGCAGAGATAACTGCAAGTTAACTAAACTACCTCCGAAATGAATTTGCAAGTTCTGCCTTTAGGTACCACCACGTGCAAGTTCATAGTACCATCATTAGGACAATAAAAACTCCCTTAGTTTATCATTTCAAATTGAATTATCCCTACGTCAAGAGCACAGGGCACCTGCCCCTAGTTTACAGTGAGAGTTTGTTGGTTGATGGGGGTTTAAATAACATTCCACCAGCTGTAAAACAGTCTGTCATAAACATATTTCTGTAGTTGATATGCTCTGAAAATAGCTGGTGGGTACAGATAATAGCAAAGGGCTGCTCCCATCCTTTCTGAGAGCACTCTGGGTCATCATCAGGGCTTTGACCCACATGACTTTACTCTGAAATGCCAACAGGCAGCTAATGAAGGCTGTTCTTCTGCATATGTATCCATTGGATACTAGATATGTGCATATTTTATTAGGTTGCAGGACACAACAAGCAGAACATTTCAGGGGAAAGCTAACGTACCAAGAATGTATTATGAGACATTAGTCAAGCACAGATGAACTTCAACTACTTGAAAAGTGGTATAATCATAGAAACATAGAATGGTTTATGTTGGAAAAGACCTTAAAGACCACCTAGTTCCAACCCCCCCGCCCTAGGCAGGAACACTTTCCACCAGAGCAGGTCTCTCAAAGCCCCATCAAGCCTGGCCTTGAACACTTTCAGGAATGGGGCATCCGTCTCCAGCCAGGGACCAGTTAGGCAGCTTTACTTCTACTAGACAGGACAGAGACATGTGATGGTGGTTTTTTTGGACATAAGGATGACTGCACCAGCAGGTGTTTGCACTGGTGGGACTGAGGAGGACAAGAGGTCCCTCCAGAGCCACATCCTCCCACCGTGGCAATGCCAGCAAACAGCTACTCACATCCCAACCCCGTCTTCACATGGCAGGGTGAGACAATCCAAAAGGATGATACCTCAAGCCAAGGCTCTCCTATGAAGTTGCAAACCTGACCCACTAAAGTGATGGCTGACATCTGTATTTAATCACACACCTCAATGTATTGCTGAATCTGCCAATACTGCTCAACCCAGGAAGAGGCTCAGACCAGCGGTGATATTCAGACCATTTTAAGACATTAGATTCTTATAACAAGCTCAAAATTATGGAGTGTTTTGATACAGGAATTTTCCAGATCTGATTATTATCCTCTTCTCATCATTTTTAACGGAAGAATAGCAGATGGCTTCATGTACTTCACACCTCTTAGCAGACTCTTTTTCCAAAAATGCCTTGATATCGAGATTTTAGGAGAAACATCATCCTTTTACTGCCGACATTGATCTCTGATCATTGTGCTTTCAGTTCTTTTACCATTTTTCCTGTCTTCACATACTTTCTTCAGGAGCAAGTATCCACCTGACAGCCCTCACTATTAGAGATGCCTGGATCCCCAGACACATAGTTCTGCATTTTGTAAACCTAGAGATTCAGCCTTAAGTCTTTAAAGCACAGAGAACTTAGTATTTTTCACAGAAAAAAAAAAAAACAACAAAAAAACACCAAACAAAAAACCACCAAAACCAAAAACAAACCAGTGACAATGCAATAGCTTGTATTTTTTTTTTAAAAAAAAATCATTTTCCCCTGGAAAAACATATACAAAGCTTAATAAAAGGTGTTTTTCATTGACCAATAACACATAATCTTATTATGTGTTATTAATTTCTAAATATTCAGTGGAAGAATTTTCCTTATTTATTTGCTTACAGGAATCTTCTCTGTGAACTGGAAACGAGAAACAAATACTACACGATTTATACCCAAGCAGCACACCAGATCTTAATTTCATAACTGATAAATATCCAATATATTATGCATGCTTTGTTATGCCTTATAAATGCATCACAGTTATATAATTTATTCATTTCCAGTGTTCTTTCATAGAATGCTTTGCTGCTAAGCTGTGTTTCTGGCACCTCATTCAGTCAAAATTTCATCATCGACTTTCACCCTTCAGAGCCCATCTTGCAGCTTTTCCCTTCCACCCTGCTAAACCCAGACACCTGCGGTGCAGGGGATTCACATTTGAGCAGACGGCAACTTTAACAGCCACCAGGTTTGGTCCAAAGCCTGCAAAAACTAAAGAAGATTTTTTTTCCTGTTTTTTTCAGTAAGTATTGGATCAGACCCTAAACACAGATTGTTGGTTGCTAATGCAAAAGCAGGCAATAATTGTTCCTCTTGGGTGCTCGCTTCCACCATCACAAGGGACCAAGTCATAGCAGTTATATCTTTGGTTCAACACAGTCGTTTCCCAGCAATGCCGGTTGTGTGAGCAAACATCTCCACAGCAGCATCAGGACCACAGCAGCTGATCCGAGGTGTAGGACTTAGGGTCCTTGCAGCCACCAGAGGAATAGCATGGCAAGGCCACCCACAAATCTCTGCGTACACCCCTCATCCTCAACTCACAGGCTGGCTCTTCTCTCGCTACATTCCAACCCATTCATTTGCTTTGTTAATGAATTATTATTAATGAAAAATTAACATTGCATGGAGGCATTTTTCTTCTTCATTGGCACAGTAGTCCTCAACCCTGGTCTGAAACATGTGTGTGAATATTTATGAGCAGCTTCCTATTGTCTTTCTAAAAATGTATAATTATGCTGCGGTTCACTGGCATTTCATTAAATATATAACAATAAGATTAAGCTTTCACTAGGCTATCTAGAAGCAATTCAAATAGGGTGTAAATACCAGTGCTATACTGCACAAATATTTTATCAGCCTGCTCTCAGCTTTGTTCTGTAGCGAGGGGCAGATTCGATTCCAAACTCCAGTAATAAACAGCAGCAATGGGTCTGCGTGTCTTAAAAAAGATTGATTTTCCGCATAGTGGTTGGGAGGGGATCCTCAGTCACCTGCATTCATTCCAGCGCCCTGCATGTGAGCATTTCATGTTTTCATTAGTCTTATTAACACTCTTTAGTGTCAGCAGGTTGCTCTCAGAGGACCCACTGTCTTTGCAGTGAGGTTATGTCCAACACCAATAAAACTATAAATAAGGGCGGGCGGCTTGACGTCTGCCTTAGATGCATGTTGCTGTGTATGAATTCAAGATTCTCCAAGAAAAAATGTAAGGCTGTGTCCTAGCACTTTGGAAGGTCACTATGCGCTTTTGGGGAGACAAGTTTATCATACATGGTTTATTTCATATTTGATGTCCTTTCTCTCTGCCGCAGATATCTGCAAGAACCTGTTTTGTCAAGACTTGCTCTGCCTTTTGTTGTAGAAATCAAGTTTCTGGATAGATAATGCAGGGAAGGTTCAGTTATAATATCAGCTATGATCTGTAATTGTCAGAGAAAAAATGTCAAGCATTGGTCATGTCTGAGCTCAGTGGAATGTGCAATAATTAAAATAGTCAGTGACATTTTTTGAGTGCAGTGTTAGTAAATGAGAACTGTACAGGGGCTGAGAGCCAAGCACAATTCAACTGAGCCGGGACCTGCTGAGCTCTCTGGGAAGGAGAGCTGTCCCCTGTTGGCCTCCAAGCCTAACAGCTTCTAAAGGCTTCACTTTTTTATGCAAATTCTACTGTTCACCTTAAAATCGGGATGTTTTTATCTGTGTACCTAGCTAACAGAACAGTTTTTTTATCTCTGAACAGCTGTACACTTTAAAAGTACTCAGAGTACTTGAGTACTGTCATTTTTAATGCACTCATGGAAGTGAAGATGTACGTTCACTCATCATGAAGGTGGTACCCATGAGAAATTGTGGTCCTGCTTCAGATATGGATACCTCTCAGCCATATCTCTAAGCAACATTTGTTTCCAAAGGTGTAAAAAGAGGGACATGGAAAAATGACAAAGCTGCAGCATACGACTCTCCCAGGCTCAACAGCACTGAGGGCTATAATTTCCTTTGCAAGATATAAACTATTTTGGATTAAATCTGCTCTTCAACAGACCATCTCTCTTCAGCTGAAAGTCAGGCATGTGCTTAAAAACCTCCTGGCAGCATACAGACTTCATATCACTTTAATGTTGTTATTTGTTATCGTAATACCTAGGAAACCCAGTCTGAGTCTAAGACACCGTTCTTCTAGTTGTTGCACAAATGCAGGAAAAAAGTCAGTCCCAGATTGCTGCAATCCAACACTAAAGCTCAACAGGTCGGTAAAGACAGAGGGGAACATTCAAGGAAAGAAGGCAAAAATAACTCATCCTCTCAAGTAAATAAAATTACAAATAGAAAATTGGTATAGCAAGAAGATGATTTACCTGTACTAATAGAGAAAGTCAGAATCAGAGCTGGGATTAAACAAGCGTTGGAGTTTCTGATTCTCGGGCCATTAGCCAACACCATCTCTATTAATCGTCTCCTTATGAGGGAAGTATACAACCCGCTTATGTAATTTTTTCCAATTTACCTAGCAGTATGCCAACTGTTAGAAAATGGCAATGTAAGTGATTTTTCACTAGTGAGTCTTCTCATGCTGTCACATTAGCCCCCTTTTTGCTGGTTTATGCAGATCTTAAATGGAAATTGTTCATGGATTCTTTGCTTCTAATCTGCCCTTTCATCTTTTATGGGTATGTTTTAATGGAGCCCACAGGGTTGTTCAGACACATATTACACCCTTAAAAATATCCTACTCTGGCTACTGAATATATTGCAATGAAAAAAATCAAGAATTCTGGATGGAAAAAATTATAAAACTCTTCAATTCTTTCTGAAGTTTCTGCCAGTGAATTAATAAAACATTGTTCAAAAACCTGGAGAATATTGCAAAGATCATAAAGTTCTAAAACAAAAAAAAAAATTCAATATTATGATCTCTTTTTAGTGTTTGCTGCAATTAAAAAAAAATTAAATTAATTCAGCAAGACTGGATCAGAGACAATTTTGAGATATGAGACATCACTTTCCAGGCTGATTGCACTGTGCAATTTTAAACTGGAGAAATGTCAGTTTTCCCAGAGTTGTAAGAGGTCTGTTATCAAAATCTACAAAGTATTACACTGCATGAGAATTAGATTGATGCTTCTAAAATTGAGTAAGATTGAATTAAAGCAGATACTTTGATGGACTCCCTGTAGGAAACATCCTGTATTTCTCCTAGACAGCATTATTCAACCTGAAATCTTTTGTTTCGGATTTGTATTCTTTAACTTATCAGACTACTGCTTTACAACTCCCAGAGTAAACGGTATCTCAGTCTGTTTATGAAATATGTAACCCTTCAGATGGCACACTCCTTCACTTGTGTTTTCTGTTCCCACCCCCATAATTCGTTCCACACCCCATGACTCCCCAATAAAATAAGAGAAACTACACGTCTTATTCAATTCTCTGAGATTTTGTTTTATAAGGAATAGGGGAGCACAGGGTTACAGATTCTCCTATTCTAGTTTACACCATTTTTTTTTAAAAAATCAAAATGACATGAAAGATTTTACCTACCTCTGTGCTATTGTCATTGCCAAAAGTCTCCATCAGTGCAAGAATCTCTCACAGGGAGTTTGAACTTTCCTTTAATCTAATCCATTTAGAAAATGACTCACAATTTATTGAATAAAGTGGAGAAAATTGATATCTTTTCATTAAGCTGACAAAGTCTTATTCACTGCTGGCATCTGTGAAATGTGTTCTCTATTTAAATTTTATTTATATCAATCTTCTCTGGTGGAAACTAGATTAAAATGGAATGCTTTATACTTACAGTAAGAACTTTCCCATCCTGCAACAAGTGTCATACTGGTTTTGAAAACCAACTCTGTTTCTTATTCCTTGGAGTAACATGATATCTAAGATCAGGAGGAGGTTCAATCTGATAGCTCTTCCCCTTTGTGCTCTATTTCTATATGAACAAAATGTGTACACTTTATCACAGGCTAAAAAAGATAGCTGCTGTGGCTTTATAATGGCAAATGCAGAAGCAATCTTGGAACATTTTAATACATAACATGTTCCCTCTAAACTGTTGAAAAATGCATGATGATATTTTGGCCTGTGTTCATATTTCAAGGTCTTCCATAAACATGAATTAAAGTTATATATTCCTCTGTGAGTATTGTCATATTGTTATATTGCTAAATATGTCTTTATTCTTATTGTCATCTACAGTTTCTCACATTGTTAAAGCAATTTCCTAAATACAAATGCAGAAAAGTTAAAGGAGAATTCTATCTGAAAAAAAAGTCTTTGCATTTTTTAATACACACTGGAGTAGCAAATGACACAAGCAACTGCCTGAGAGTTTCTAGGCTGTGCATTCACATTTTCTCCCAGATCACCCTCTGCCTCTTAATCGCCTGTAAGAGGGCAGTTAGTCACCACTTCAAACAACTGAGTAGCTGCAGTTTAATGCAAGAACTCAAGGACTGAGAAAGGTGAAACTCAACAGGTTCAGGAGTTTCAACAAGTAAGGAAGTTTTAATCAAATGGATTTTTGTATTTATTTTCCAAGTATTTCTTGATTCAAGAGGAAGAAGATGGAATAGTCAATGTTTCCATGTTGATTTGTTGATCTCAGTTTAGGTGTAGATATTTGAAGGTGTTCAGTACATTTTTACTGTGATCCTGGAATAGAATAATTTGTTACTGAAATTCAAGGGGAAAACATCCCCAGCCAATTCTCTTCACGCACCAAACCCTGGTGCTCCAATGATGCACAAGAGCAGGTCCAAAAGCGGTCACTACCCTTATGCAACGTACAAAGGTTCTCATGAACTTTGCAGGCTGAAGCCCTCTGGATTCAGTCCAAGCTGGAACATCCCTGCAGCCCCCTAAGGCTTTGGTCTTTATGTTTGGGAACGAATTCATTTTAAGATGCAATAGAATTGTGTAAACACTAGCAAACATAAGCTATTATTTTTCTCTTTCCCTGTATTCAATCTGATCACCAAATCTCTTATCTGTAGTTTATTTCTCTGTTTGGAACACATGATTAGAAAATGCCATTTCAACCAAATGCTTTTTTGTCTGTTAATTCAAGCAGACTAAATACATCGAAAGTTAAATATTTTGATTTAAAAAAAATCTGTAGCTTTGCAAACAGAGATTATAAAAATCCAATGTGAATTGGACTGGAAAAAAAAAAAAAACCTCAAGGATTTTCTGAAGAAAGTTGTTTTTCTCCCCAGCTCCATTAGTTCCATGCTTAGAGTTTAATATTCTTATGAAAGAGGCATTTTCTTGAAAAGAACGCAGATATAAGCTATCCCTTATTTACACTAGCAGGAGCTGGGGAACAAAAAAAAAAATTCAAAACAAAACACAAACAAAGCAGGAGTAGTCAAGCCTCTTTTATATCATATCCTTTTTCTTTCCCCGTGGCTGAGGGTGTCTGTCTCAGTCAAATCAACCTTGCATGAAAAATACTCCATGCTTCATGTATTCCCCAGACAGTGAGAAAGAACACAATGGACAACACTCCAAAACGTTACAGGCGTCTAATTCAGCGTGATGTGAGCACTCACGGGCTGTGATGCCTGGTGACTAACGTGTGTCTGTATTTCTCATCCAGAATTAGTGGTTCGGGTCACCGAGAAATTCAGCTTCCTCAGGATGCCTGAGATCTTGAATGCAAACCGCCCCGGGGGAAAGCATCTTAACGTGAACAATTCTTTCTCTCACACGACTACTTCAGCACTTCTCAGAGCAACATAACTGAAATGCAGAGAAGCTGAATTGTATTCCCCAGGGAAGTTTTTCTTCCCCCCTCCCCGTACAGGTGTACCTAATCTCAAACGCAGCAATCTGTGATTCGTTTTAAAGCTTTTTCCTGCCTCTTTGAACAGAGCTGGAGGTGTAAAACTTTGAAATCAAGTAGACCTCAAAGGATCAGCGGTGCCTAAGAAGGACAACTGGTCCTAAAGATTAAAAGGCTCTTAATAGAAGAGAAAACCTATAAACACAAGACTCAAAGGAAATAATATTCGTTGGGCTTTGGATGCCCCTGCCACAGCATGGTGCTGAGGACTAGACCACAGCAAGCTTTGTAGTGCTTCAGACTTACAAAGGATTTTGCCCACTTACATATTACAGACAAATAGGAGCTTTTCATCTGCAAATGGCCTTGATTTCCCCCGTTATAAAAAGAGCCTTTTCTCCAGCCCAGCTATACTGGGTAGGGACAGATGAGGGTGCTCGCTGGTGGACCCCTGGGTGGGCTGCCTTGTTGTAACTGCACTTTGGTCACTAATTAATATAAATATATACTAAAACCTGCACACCATTAGATGAATCAGTCGACATTAGGGTTCAGCACTGACTTTGCATTCGATTATTTTTCAAGGTCAATACCCGAATAGTTCAGCTGTACTTAACAGCATCAATAAGTAGTTAGACCATTTTAATTGCTGTGAACGGCATTGCTTCTGCATACTGTCTCTCAGTCTGTATTCATCTTGTATTTCTGTTTCATACTGTAAACTCCCTAGGCCACAGCGTTCGGTTTTGGCATTTTCAATACCTAGCACCATACGATCCTTCTGCATTGTTATTTAATGCTACAGCACTGCTACTAGTAAATAATTATGATCATTGCTTTTGATTCCATATCACAGGATTCTCCTCACGTATTCTGAGGATGCTGTATTCTGATGATTGCTGTGAAGGCCAGTATTTAGCAGGATATGGTTTTCAGTTTGCCCACTGCACAATCTATTATTAGAGTGCAGATTCAGCCCTCATGTGCCTTTTCATGCATAGCAAAGAGAGGTATTTCTTTTCTCCGCTGTTAGCAGCATTAATGATACCCTTCTGAAAATGATGTGTGAATAGCATCATTAAACTGCCTTGCAAGCGCAGGTGTAAAGGGGGGGTTTTGTGTTGTACATATGGAGAAATTATATATTACCTGATAAAAATTAGGTATAAACTGTGAGAAGAAATAGGAAAGACAACACAGAGAACTAGATGATTGTTGTCCTTACAACTGAACTATTCTATTCTATTCTATTCTATTCTATTCTATTCTATTCTATTCTATTCTATTCTATTCTATTCTAAGCTTAGCTTACTTGCTCCAACTTACTCAACTCTTCTTCCAGACCAAAGGAGCTTTCAAACTCAAGGTGTTTCTCCCTGTCTTTCAAGTAAACTCAGCAGGTGAAAATTGCATCCCTGTTGGGACAGTTATTCAGCAAGTCTGCTGATATAGTCGCGTACCAAGGGAAGGCCTGTTTTAGAGATGCTAACTTGGACTCCTGAATTGCAGTAGCTTCCTGTCAGAGTTAATTAGCTGGCCCAAAAATATGGCTTTTCATTCTGGTTTGTTTTTCACTAAGATGGGCTATTCCTTGGATGCACTCCAGCATGACCCACCACAGCAGAGGAACAGAAAACAGAGATGGAAAACAGATTGCAACTAGATATAATTAAAGTCTTGATTTTTAAACTTTGCAATTGTCCTTAAATCAATGCTTGTGCACCAATGCACAACAGGGCATTTTCCAGAGCGCAATAGTATGATAAAAGGCAGTCTGCTGCTTCAAAGATATTTTATGGGCTTGAAGCAGCTATGTGGGGAGAGACAAGAGGGTTAAGTGTGTCTCTTGGATTCAGCGTGTGAGAAGCTTTGAGTTAGGCTTCATGAGTGCAACCATTAAATTAATTCTTGCTGGGGAAAACAAACCTCAGACAGAGCCACTCATGCACCAACTAGTCACAGTTTGCAAGGTTAGCTAAAGTTTATCAAACTCTCCAGACAAAAAATGTCATTAAGATACAGGTAAGGCTATAGACAGATACCAATTCCCAGGCAAGAAACCTCATTAAGGTACACTCAAGGTTGTAAACATATGGGCCAATTAAATTCAAACAACAAGATCCAAACTCTGTCATTATTTACAATGTTAAATATTTGGAAATTAAAAGTTACAGCTGGAGATAATATGCTTTCTATAAAATTTGTAATCATGTTTCAACAAACAGAACTGCTGCTGCTGTTCAGTATTACCTTACCTTGTATTTCTAGTGGTGATGCTCTTTGCCATGGGATACTGTGAAAGCTAAAAGTCTGCATGGGTTCAAAATAATTCTGCACAGATTTGTGGAAGAAAAAGCCACCTGTAGGTATTGAAAGCAAAACAAACACCATTTATTCTGGAGTACCCTGAGCCACAAGTCCTGAAGACCTGAAGAATATTCTGGGGAAAATCTCTTTCGACTTGCCTTCTTATGTATGCCCACAAAGATCAGACTGGTCACTCAGAGACAGGCTGTTAGGGTGGATGGTCCTTTGGGCTGAAGCAGTATCGCTGCCATCGGGCATTTCCCGCAGTCACAGAATAATAGGAGACTGGATCTCATGTGCAAGGAAGCTATGGCAAGCAGTGCGCTGTCTTAGAGAATGTAGGATGCAAAACAAGAAATTAAACGTGAAATCCTTGCAAGTAAATTCAATTGAAGGGTTTAGAAGGGACACTCTGCCTCTAAAAAGCAGTGTTAGACCCTCGAGATATTTTTTAATTAGATTTTTCATTATAACATAGTTGTGAACATTGTCTTTTCTCTTTTAGCTTCAATAGTGATTGGGAAATGGTGGTGTGAGATGGAGCCCTGCCTAGAAGGAGAGGAATGTAAGACATTGCCTGATAATTCTGGATGGATGTGTGCGACTGGCAATAAAATCAAGACCACCAGAGTAAGTCGTGTTTCTGTCTGTACCTGGGAGGTTGTAATAGGAAAGACAGTCACTCATAATGGCTCACACACATCTTTTTCCATCATCATGTCTGCTGTAAAAGTCTTAAAGATCACTGCATATCTCCTCAACCACCCAACGCTTCCGGCCATAATTCAGTGAAAATTTGCATGGATTCAAGCTGATCAGCTGAGTCCAGGCTTGATAACCAGCACCTCAGAGCTGCTGAATCACCAGGTTACTTTTTTACAGACATTATCACCTCAGGGAAAAAAAAGCTAGTCCACATCATTGGCTCCCTTTCTGGTGGCTAAGGGGAAGAACATTAGATGGCAGGGATCTGCTGGATCCTAGATCCATTCCTTGGCTGTTCCAGGCCACATCTGCATGAGCAGCTGTACAGGTGCTTTGTAGCATGAAACAGTGCTGAGGACTCAAATCTGCATTTCAGGTCTTCAGAGCAGCTCCAGCCCCATGCACCCATTAGTGACATACCCTTGAAGTGCTGAAGATTCAGGTGACACAGGCCAACAGATGCAAGGCACGGTGAAAGTTGGTGTCTAGGGAAATGCAGAGATGCGGCTGCAAAGAGAGAGAGCGTGAATGAGTTGGCTGAACTTCTCTTACTATAAGATTACCTTTGGGGAAAAAAAAAAAAGTATTTTTTCAAAAATAGGTTCTAGTTTTTCTTTTGCATTGTGCAATTGTTTCACAACAATTTTCTTAAAACTGCTACCTAAACTCGTAATCAACAATTTTAATTAAATTATTTTCATACCAAGATTGAATTTTTTTTTTTTTTTCCCCCCAG
>WHYT01017465.1:222308-255658 GCA_009806455.1 Tetrax tetrax | reverse complement strand
AAATTTTTTTTTTTTTTTCCCCCAGGAAAATTACATAGTTGATATGTCAAAATATTTTTAATAAATAAATAAATTTTTATTTTCAGAGAAGTAGAAATAACTTTTGAAACCTGCAAAATGAGGGGGAAAAAAGCCAATTTTTAAGAAATTTTTCACTGTTTATTAAGAGATTCTAGATACTCACTCAGCTACTAATTCACTGGAAGGTGATGCGTAGTGTCATGATTTCCTGACTTCTTTTTTTTATACAGTCCTAGCTGTAGTAACTTTTCATGTCTTCTAGGCCTTTTGTTGAAGGAGGAGATTTTACCCAAACTGATCTCCATGCCTTCTGAATTTTTTTTCTTTCCCATATGACTCACGCCAGGATGAATGATTTGTATCGCAAGTGACCCAGTGATATGCACTCAAACAGTGCCTTCTGGTGTGGCTAATCTCACCACCATGTTAAATTATCAGGGTACATATTAACATAGGAGGTGTTCTTTGCAGAAGGCAGTAAGTGGCCCTTGAAGATGAGATGCATGTTGCCTCTTTGCCATCTCCCAGAGCAAAGGTGCAAGCATGGAGGGACCTGGGATTCCTTGGCACGATTTCTTCCTGGAGTGTTGACTGCAAAGCACTGAATGCTCACAACTGAAACACCACTGGAAGATTGTGCCCTACTATATGTGCCTTACACTGCAATTTAAAAAAAAAAAAAAACAAAACAAAACCTAAAAACCTACTACATGTCCTTTTCAGTGAGGCAACATTTTTTTCACTGAATTAGGGATTTAAAATGGAAGAATCATAGAATGGCTAGAGTTGGAAGGGACCAAGAAAGTGATATTAAAGAAGTAATAAGCAACATGAAAAAGAATGTTATACTTTTGTTAAATTACAATAATTTAGTACTTCTGCAGTCTATCTGCAAATTACATAATTCAAGAATTGCATTTGCTTTTTTCCTGTGAAATTTTCCTGCTCTTAACTCCCCCAACCCTCATCATACAAACTGGTTTTAAGAGATAGCTTGCATCTAGAAGTGATTGCTAGAAACTTAGTGGCTTCATTAATATGCAGACGTATGGTCCAATCTATTCAGTATGCATTATTGTATTTCATTTAAATTAAATACTTACAGAGTGAGTGCTCATAGCTGAAAAAAATATTTCTTCATTTACCCACAGGAGTTATTTTAATTAGCTTGTGAGGGGAGTACCTTATGGTGCTGCTTCCAGTAGAATTTTGCTTTGTTGCTTTAAAATATCATTACAGAGCCCAATTGACAAAGGCAACGTGACATGATGTGCTTAGCAACTGCCTCTTGCATCTTCTGAGTAAAAATTCTACTTCATAATCCCTGAAACTTTGCTTGAGTCTGTACTACTGCGTCAAGTCTAGCAACAGAAATATAAAATAACAGAAGCAATCAGATCCTGAAATAGGCATATTTTTTTTTCTTTGTTTTGTCATTTCAGATGGCAGCAGAGAAAGAGATTACACTGTAATCTGTACTGACGCCAGCCCAGGCTGCAAGATTGGGCCATGTGTGTCTAATTTGTGTAGTTAAGGAAGTTAAGAAAGCAGAAGAAACAAGACAAATCAGTCAACATCCTAGCTATATCTGTGGTGATTAGCCAAAAAAAGCTAGAAAGAGTCACCATAGGCTGTAAACTGTAAACTGGTTTAATGAAGGCTTCTCCTTGCGCTAAATCCATTTATGTTAGGCAGCTGCTGTCCTGAGAAGGAAAACATTCACATTTTTGACTCGCAGGACTAAAATACTTATTATTCAAGGCCCACAATAAATCACATATAAGCATGTGTGTATATATGTATGAATACATGTATATACACAATAAGTGTGATTTTACAGTGCAGTGTATTACTTCACAACTGGTTCTCAGATGGGATTAATACTGAGTAGCATCAGAAGAAGGTGGACAACAGATCCAGTGAAAGCTTTGCCAGCATATCCTCCATTCCTTCCTTTTCATGCATTTATTCTTGTCTTTAGTCCTTCAGCATAGCTCACTAATTAAGCTGTTAAAGCTAAAGATAGAAAGCTCACAGCCTCTGTAAATCGATTTGTTTTCTGTTGATGGTCAGAGAGGTGACAGACACTGGAAAAAAAAATCATTTTGTAATTCAGCTTTTGGAGCAGTTTCAATGCTTTTTTACATCCCTATTCACTTTTTTTTTTTTTTAAGAACATAAGTTTCAATGCTTTCCTTAAAAATGTGGGGCTCTTTGAGCTGTTCTAGGACCTGGATGCAGATCACATCACTGTATTTTAGCAGAGCAATGGGCACCAGGGGAAATGCCAGAGCACGGTCTCAGTCTGGATGCTGAGAGATGGTGCTCACAAGGGCACATAAATGTCTGTAAGAACTAGAGCTGCTGAAAAACATGAAAACATGATTCTTCATTAATTCCATGTTTTGTCACTTCCCATCTGAGCGAGGTGGTCACTCACAAGCTGTTAACACTGGATTGGTGTCTACCTGCAACTTTCTGTGCACTGTTTTGCGGGGCTGTTGAGGAGCACTGTGCTCTTCCCCAGGGCTTTCTGCCCGGGCTCATGTGCACACTGAGCTGCAAAATGCCCTTGTTACCTAATCCACACTGATAGCACCTGGCATTCATGAACTCTAAATACTCCAACAAGCTGATTTTCTACGGTACTGTGGAGGAAGGAAATTAAAGCATTGAGCACCTGAGGACTGGCAGAGCATCTCCCCTGTTACAGCCCACCGACCCCCAGTTTCCAGTTTACCGTACACTTTACCATCAGAGAAATGCAGATCATTTTACCGTGCCCTGAATGACCTATTACATTTCTTAGCAGCCATTGCTCATCTCATGCTGCAGCAAATAGCACCTGAGGTGCCCACAGACCTTTGGCACTGTGGTCCCCTGTGATTCCCTGCTCCTACACCAACCACACAAATTCTTGAGGTGGTCTACAAATGAGAAAGGGGTGTGTTCATCCCCAAGAGAGAAAATCCAGAAGTCAACTGTCAGTGGCAAACCATGAGAGCAGAAAAAGGAAGTGAGGGAAGGAAGGAAATGGTAAATGAATGCAAAGTTTTCTTTTCTTTTCTTTTTTTAAGGTGGCCGACTAGGTTAATATGTCAGATGAGTTTCAGATTAAGTTTTTCTTTAGAGTAGCGAAGAAACCCCTCTATTTGTGTGATAACAGTCTCTGTAATTAAGAGGTCAGTTCAAAGCAATAGAGCACAAGATAGTAAATATCTCTTGCTATAAGACTTACTGCTGCATTCCATCATACCGCCTAGTGCTTAGCTAATAATTTGTAGCTCTGATTTAATGCCCAAGCCTGCTCGTATTCAAGTCAATTTGAGTGTCATTGCTGACCTAGTTGTCTAGCAAAGGGCTGGACCCCTTGTGCCATTCATCTGTGTGTTTCAGTGCAGGAAAGAAACAAAAGCCTCTCCTTGAGAGAGCTATTTTTGCTTCTGGTCAGTCTTTCTTATTTCAGCATCCAGAAAAAAAAAACCTTGGGCGGTGGTTTTTCCTCTTCAAGCCATTAGCGCGCTCACTCACATCAATTGTGGTGTTAGTCATAAAGAGAGACGGTTTTACAGTCTGTTGCAGGCCGTGTTATCTCACCCAAGGTGAGTAGATGAAGTCGGACAGACTTTCCGGTCTATTTTATTGCTAGTCGCTCCTACCATGCCCCTCTTTGGGTAAGTGGGTTGATGAGGGTCCAAATGAACCTGAAAGATGGATCCATCTGCATGTCCTTGTCTAGCAGAAGCTCCTAGCATTGCTCTGAGAAGGGGAGGGTGGAAGGCTGGGGTGAGCATGGCGTCAGGAGCTGTCCTGGCATCTCCTGCACCGCCAGCCCAGGTGATGGATGCACACCCAGGATCTGCCAAGGCACAGGCAGGAGCTTGCTCGGAGTCTGCCTCTTACACATCCTTAAATCCCTGAAGCCCGAAGAAAAAAGAATCCCCCAAAAGACTGCTATTTGAATTAAAAGCTGGACACGAGCCATCAATGTGCGCTTGCAGCCCAGAAGGCCAATTGTATCCTGGGCTGCATGAGAAGAAGCGTGGCCAGCTGGTTGAGGGAGGGCATTCTCCCCATCTACTCTGCTCTCATGAGACCCCATCTGCAGTACTGCATCCAGCTGTGGAGCCCCCAACACCAGAAGGACATGGACCAGTTGGAGAGGGTCCAGAGGAGGTTATGAAGATGATCAGAGGGCTGGAGCACCTCTCCTACGAGTACAGGCTGAGAGAGCTGGGGCTGTTCAGCCTGGAGAAGAGGAGGCTCCAGGGAGACCTTTTAATGGCCTTCCAGTACCTCAAGGGGGCTACAGGAAAGATGGGGAGAAACTCTTCAGCAGGGCCTGTTGTGATAGGACAAGGGGTAATGGTTTTAAAACTAAAAGAGGATAGATTTAGATTAGACACAAGGAGGTTCTTTACAGTGGGGATGGTGAAGCACTGGCCCAGGTTGCCCAGAGAGGCGGTGGATGCCCCATCCCTGGAAACATTCAAGGCCAGGTTGGCCGGGGCTCTGAGCAACCTGATCTGATTGAAGATGTCCCTGCTCCTTGCAGGGGAGTTGGACTGGATGGGCTTTAAAGCTCCCTTCCAACCCAAACCATTCTATGAGCAGGACAAAGTGCCACGAAGCCCGAGTCTGTCGCTCTTCTCATATCATGTTTTATGTAAATGACTCTTTCTCACTTTCTTACTGCAGATCCACCCGAGGACCTAACAGAGCGCCGTCTGCATGGAGACAATGAAAGCCCTGCTGATTTATGAGGACAAAGTATTGAAAGTTTAAAACCATCTCAGCATTTACAAGCCAAATGGATTTCTTATTTGCACTTTGACTGTTTACCAGATAACAACAGTGGCTTTACTGTGTGAAAGAAAAGATTCAGTGGAAATAATGCCCCTGATTTTTGACAGCTGAAAATAAAAATGAAGAAAATGGTTCCTTTGGTAAAGTTTCCGAGATTGTGAAGTACAAACAACAGCATAAGTTTGGATCTACAATTTACTTTATACCCGTTAAAGTATATATATAGAAATATATATATATTAATATATGATATTTTGAAATAAAAGCCTCACTCTTCAAGAAATTGAATAGTACCACACTTTGCTGCAGCTGCTGTAAATTTTTTTTTTCTTCTTTGTAATGGTCTGGAAGATCCCTACCTGCGAGAAATGTGGCAGTGAAGAGGCAAAGCAAACGTGCTGCGGTACAAGGACGCCTAAGAGCTACACGAAGCCTATCGATGCGGCATCCAGAGCTTCCCGTTCCCTTCGGCAGAATTTTGAGGGCATTTGTTGTTCCACTTTGTGTTCTGGAGGCTTTTCCCCTTGTGCAATACTAGCATGCTGGCTTTGCTTCATTAATCATACTTGATTGATATATAACAATGATAATTCTATCCTCTTCCAAGAAAATATTTTTAGAGCTGTTAGATATTCCATAAAGAAGAGATGGACAACTACTGAGTGAAGTACAGTATGTATTAAAAGTTTATTTGGCAGAGTTTGGTAGACTGTGAGCTCCCTTCTTATTAAAGATGTACTGTACGTACAATGTTTTCAGACTTTGTATAGCTCATAGAGACTACAGTAAAAACCTAGTAACCAACTCCAGACCTTTGTGGTGTTGGCTCACTAATTCTTTGAAAAACAGGACAAAGCTATTTCTTTCCAGACCAGCAGGTGAGAGGGCTTTTCACATACAGTTTGTTTTTTTAGGAGCCCACTTGCAATTGGTGAACAAGCATTTCAGGTTAAGCAAACGTCTCTGTGGACATCTTGAATGCCCAGGTACACCCACATGCAAGGGACTGCCTGGCTGTGTGCTCTCGTCCCACAGCACACACAGGAGAACAACCTAAATTTAAGCTTCCCTCACTTCAGACCAGGCTAAGGCTCACTGAGGGCATTTGCCACCAGCTAAAAGCATACCCGTGGGCCATACCATGGCACAGCAAATGCACAACTGTTTGTGGTAAGCAAGCTGTGTCTGAGCCCTGCTTTCATTTCAGGAATAGTTTCTCTCAGCTTAATTTTAATCTGTTTCTTGCTAGGGTGGATTCAGCTGAGATGAGCTGCTCTTCAGCAAGGAGGCGTCCACAGAGACGTTGTTCTACTCCCTGCGAGCTATTTGACTCCACATTTCCAGCTAAGCTATTGCTGTTCATCATGCAGCCTGGCCCTTGCTTTGCTGGAGCAAGATCAAATCTGAGGGCTGCAAGCCTAGTTCACATTCCTAGGCACTTTCCTGAGCAATTCAATTAATTTCAGGGGGTTTATTCATCTGGAAAAGTATCTTGCTGTCACGCGTAAGTCTGAGCAATCTACCCTTCAGTACACCTAATGCTATCAAATCAAAGAGGAACAGGGAATTGTAAAACTTGTTCTATTCACTCCAGCTTCATTTCTTTAATAATTTCAATTTCCTTTCAGTCTGCTTACCTGTCTCTCTCAGGACCCTGTTGGCCATACTGATCACATTTAATCCAATGCAAAGGAAGTGCTGCACTTCCTGACCTGGAGTTGGTCAAAATTCTCCTCCTAATTTCTTTCTCCTTCAGGGCAACTTCAATCCCTGATGCTTCAAGAGGCAGAACTTTGTCACTGTAATTACACTGTGTTAATAATAAATACAGCTACATGACGTGTCACGCCATACTCCATGCAGGCTTTCCGTGCTGGTCCTTGCCTGATGCTCGGAGTGGATGGATATGCTGTTTCCAAGTACTTCGATTTTTTCCCCTTCAAAAAGATATGAAAGTGAAAAGTGTCCAAGGAGGAAACTTGTTTTTCTTCTGTGCACAGAAAGACTAAATAGAAGCATGAGCCTCACCACCAGTTGTAGGTCCTAGCCCATGGAGACCAGCCTCGCTGGTGGCCCAGCCAAACAGGCCATGTGTTTTCTGGCCACAGCCACCTGCTTAAATTGCAGAAGACACCCAGACCCTACTCTACATTTTAGATATGATCTGCCATGGCCCTGTGTTGCTAGTCCCATTGTCTCAATTCAGAGAGGACCACTGTGTGCCTGGTTACCCATAGTTAGATGTTGTCCCGAAATGAGATCATCAGACCAGCTCCAGGCTCACCTGCCACATGTAAGGAGAAACTCCTCCAAAATAAATCCTTAGCATGTCTTAGTTTTACTAGAACAGCACTTCAAAAACCCTAGGCTCCTCTAGAGCTAGGAAGCCTTTGGTGCACGAAGAGATAGACTCTGCCACCAGGAGATAAGTTAATTAAAACCCAGGATATGTTATCATCCCATTAACAATGGGAACTGAGGCACACAAAGATAAATGGCCACTCAAAAAAATCACCTTGGCAGGCTACGGAAAATTGAACAGAAATTGAACTTTGGTTTCCTTATTCCCAGTCTACTGATAGTCTGTAAGATGGCCCACACACAGCAAACGAGCCCATGGCCTCTTGTACCCTTTGCCAAAGCCTGAGGTATCACCATCGAGAGGTATTTACCCCATCGCAGTGTATCTGACGTGGCTCAGACTGTGAGTAGATAACAATGCTTGTGCCTGTGTCTATGAAATATGCCTGTTGAGATCGGGAAATATTAGACTTGCTAAAATATAAGCAGGAAATGTTGTCATTACCCCAGCAAAGTTTCTTAGAGATGTTTATGAATTTTTCTTTGCCAGTAGGCAGCCTCAAATATCACCACACCAAATTCAGTAAACAGCTGCGTCTCTTTGAAGTTGCTGCAAAAATCTGCTCATGAAGTGTGGCAGTAAGAAATTGCTGTTTTAATTAACATGTTTTAGAGGGGAATTAAGGCCTTTGCAAAAAATAATGACTAATAAAACGCGAAGTCAAATTAAGAGCTGGATGCAGCTAACCTTCATTGTTTCAGTGAACCAAACTGAAAACAATAATAAAAAAAAATTCAACCAACCTGGAGTGACAATGATCGTGTGTTTCAGTGAGATGCACAGTAACACAGTGTGCAGCCGGAAGACATCAGAGTTGCTTTTTCATCTCGGCCGATGGAAACCCAGTGCACTTCAGTGGTGGAGTGAATGGGTCCCACGTCCTCGTGAGAAAGTGAAAGTCATGCCACTCTTTCACAGTGTTAAAAGGTATTTACATCACCATGAAAAAAAAGTTAAAGTTCCTACTTTCTGTCAGAAATCTAGAGAGAGTCATGTCAGGGAAAAAAGAAAAATATTCGTCAATGCATCAAAGATAAACTTAGATTTATGTCAGTGTTTTTTCGTCAGATGTGTGAAACCAAGTTATGTAAATCTAAAATGTACAAGTTGGAAAAAAAAATTACTAAAAAAAAAGAAAAAAGTAGCTACCATCTGCCTATTGATTCAGAAAAAAAAAAATCTAGATTATGCGCTTCTGTCCAAAAATATCTGGTAATAAAAAAGCTCAGTGTGGTATGATTTGATATTGCTTTGAATATGGTACATGCTATAGTTACAGAAAAAAGCCCCATGGAGAAAGTCCACTGCTACGGTCAGCAATTACGAACAGTATAATGTGCATCTGAACTTGGCATTACACAGAGAAAGGCCCATGACAAATTACTGAAGATGGTACCGTTTGGGATGAGTGATGCTCTTATCAGAACTATTGATTGACCATTAACAGAGTTTGCAGATGCTTTCAGTGGTGTATTGCTGGTATATTTTCCTATTATAAAATGATTAGTTATGTTCCTAACTCTGCTCGTTTGCCATTTTCTGTTTCACTCTCTGGTCCAAATATAATTACAGATGACAGAGAAGCTGTAGAGATAAACATACCTTGTCTTGGAGAGCACATCCACTTCATCTGAAGGTGGCAGTCTTTGTTTCTTCTTCAGTGGCAGGACGAATATCGTGGCCTAAAATGCGCTTCTCTTTTATCAATACTTCGGTCACATCCCAGTAAGCAGGGTTTAGAGCTTGCCTGAGAAAGAAATGGGTCATGCTTCTTTGCCTGGTATTCTATTTTTTTTTGTCAGAGAAAAATAGAAATACATTCCACAAATAATCTCTCAGGTAGACAGGAGGAGATGTGTGTACAGGGCAGTTGGTTTAAGGCTGTCAACACTTTTTCTAGTTCACCGGTTTGAATTCAGATCATAGACCTGACACATATTTATGGTTCCTTCTCCAAAATGCTCACACAGTCACACCACTTAACTTCACAAATATTTATACTTTGTAAAACTGTGCTGCTCCGAGGAAAAGAAACTGAATCCTCTGCTTTGCAGGTAGGAAACCAAGACTCCTAAGATTTAAGACCTGTCCAAGGTTATGCTAAAAGACTTCAGCAGAGCCAGCAATAGAAATGAGGACTCCTGGATTTTAGGTCATCATCACAGATGGTTCATCTATGGTTTACATCAGTGAAATTTCACTCACATCAGAACCCAGCTTTTAGCTCGGGTCACAGAGCGTAAATTAGGGTGCCTGCAGTGAAGTGTGGACAATCACTCTCTTCAGCTGCGATTTGCAAACCACTGATGCATGGAAGACCACCACTAGACCTACTCCAACGTCTTCTGCTCCCACAGGGACACAGTGACACAGTTCTGTCCTACTCTGGTTTCATGGCTCCTGAGCAGAAGCTACTTTGAGCCTTCCAGATCAGAGCAGAGATGAGAAAAGGCACAGAAGTGGCTATGCTTAACCCTGCTGGGCTGAGAAATAGATGTGGTCAACAGTCCTCCTTTAGGAGGCCACGATTTCTCAGAGTTGTCCATCTGATAGAATGATTTTTTTTCATGTAAAAGTTGCCTTTGAGCAGAGAAAGCACACATTCTCTGACACCGGAAGGTGCTTGAACCAGCCAACAAGAAGCACAAATAACTTGTTCTCAACTGAAAAACACGAGCACCACAGCCAGGGAAGTAATTAAGTCACGGAGGGGGGAAAAAAAAAAAAAAAATCACTTTGTTTTTGCAGATATTCATCTGTGGGCACACTTGGCAGAACTTTGATAAAATCTTCTTGACAAGTACCTCTAATTCCTGACTGCAGCTCAGAAATGTATGAGGTCTTTCCCACATGACAGGCCTGGGTATGACATCTTTTCATGGAACATTCATTGTCAAATTATTTTTTTTTGTTTTCCCACCATGTGGCAATATAGTCTAATTTGTATGTCCAGAAAAAATACACATCAGGTTGAGCATCAGGTTACCGACCTGCTTCCCATTATTTCTCATCTGCTTGCTTTGTCAGATGGCTGTCCTTGATTGGGTTAGAAATGAGGGCTAGAAGCCCACCTAGATTTCAGGCAAACTACCCATAACCTAAAGTATTCCTCAGAAGAACATGCAATTTCTTTCTCCCACCTGCCATTGCTCTTCATTTCCTATTTCATTTCATTTTCATTTCATCTCATCCCCTCTCTTTCACACCGTTTAATTATTTTCATCCATCTCTATTAGTCCTTTATCACCACTGCTGCCCCACGGACTAAAGAAAAGCAGCTGTTCTGTCAAGGCCCAGTTCAGGGAGCTGTTCCCTCCAACAGCAGTGATTTATGTGATTCTTTCTTTGCCTTTTTATTTGGAAGGCGAGATCCCAACCTTGCTGTGGCTGCTGTGCCAGCAGGTCCTTATATTTGCACTGCCCACAGCAGCTCAGGGCCACAGGGTCCATCTCGGGTGTGCCCTAGGGCACAAAGCAGATGCTACTGGTACTTGATTTGCAGCAGAGGAGTTAATTGTCAGCTCCTCACCTTCACTGAACTTGTCCTGTTTGTTGCTTCTCCTACAGTCTCATATATCTTGACTGGAACCAAGAACTCAGCACGCTGACTAGGGAGGTCTTGTGATTAGTTTACGTCTCTGCAAGAGGAAAATGTATCACTATTGATTTGATCAGACTTTTCTTGGACGTGAAATAGCAAGTGAAGAACAGGCCAAGTTGCCGTTAAATGCACAATATGGGTTTCAAGCACAGATGCATTTCAGGTTTTTTCCTGTGGCTCTTTTTTTTCTGGGTGCTCTTTCAGTTGCATTTTCTTTCCAAAAGACTGTTTAGACTTGTAGAGCTTATGTGGTATCTCATGTAAGGTGGTCTGGCAGTTTCACAAATCTGGCACCGAGTCCCTAAAGCCCTGTTAGTATCTCACAGACACTGAGGTAAAGCAGAGCAAGTTAGGACTGCTGCAGGCTGAAGGCCATTGTTTCTGTGACATTCCTGTACTTCAAAAAAATCTTCCCTGAAAGTATCTTTGAAACAAAACATCAACCTTCAAAGCATTCGGCAACGTGAAGAACCTCAATACTGAATTAATGCTGAAGATCAGCTAAAAATCCTAAAATACAAAATGCACTTGGCTCTTGAATTCAAGCCTTTAGTCAAATCTTCCACCAGCTTTTTTTCTGGAACAGTAACTGATGGGTCACCTTGAGACCCATTTAAGTCTTAGTCATGAATGCAAGCAGGGAAGGAGACCTATCACAAAGGCATCGCTGCCTTTTTCTTTTTAATGTCAGACAACTTTGATTTGTTTACAGCTTTAGCTCCTGTAATCTGTTTCCGATTCTCTGATTCGAGCAGAATTGAATGAAGATTTCAAAATAGTGGGCCCAATCATACAATTTTTCCCTGTAGAAGTTGTGTCCATATAACCTGTGGCTTCTGCCTTGTAACGCTCTTCTCAGTAGCACCTTGTTACAGTCACCACCAGCCAATAGAAACTGAAACAGCCAATTCTGAATTGATAGTCCAGGCATTCACATATTTTACAAATTAAAATACATGTTAGATGGTTTAATTCTTAATTCTAGTCTTTATCCTTTAGTCACTGACGTCAATAGAGAGTGCAGCAAAATTTCACCATGGCCCAGCAGGGTAAGAAGAAAGATCAGGATCGGAGCAAAACGGAGAAGAGTTCTCTACTGACATCAGTTTACCTGCTGCCTAGAAAGATTCTCCAGACTGAAGTTGCTGAATTCACTCCAGAGGCCTGAGTAGTAAGGGTCAACATCTGTTTTCTGCCAAAAAGTACCTCAGCTTCCTCCATATGTGGATTTGACCCACAGTATCTGCTGGTTATAATGTTACTTTGTAGCCCCACAGTCGAGTTAAGAAAGTTTTTTTTTTCCCTTAATAATTATTTGTATTGTGGCTTTTGGAACTGCTTCTTATATATAATCCATGAGACCTCGGAGTTAAAGATGGTCCTCAAAAGCTCTCAAATCTGCCACAATGGCTTTTCTCAACAATAACATCTCAACTGTGCATCTAGCAACAACCTACAAAAAATATTTATGATGGGATTACAATACATACAATACATCCCTTTCTCCACCGCAGAAAAAAAAAACTGTGAAGGAAAATAAGAATGATCGATAGAATTTCTTACAGACAGTGCTGTTCAAGACCCGGGGGCAAAATAAGGAAGAGCAGCAAAAAACTTTAAAAATGGTTTAGCACATAGTTGTCATTGATCTCTAGTCCATGTGGTGCTCCCTTAATACTCCACACATCTACCTGGACACTACAGTAAGTCCACCTTCAAGCACCTCCTGTATCTATACCATTCAAAGCCTTCAGACTTGCAAAGCAGCCCCAAAAGCCAACCACGTGCCATGAAGCGATCATAGACCTAGTCAAGTCTGTTGCTGTCTCTAGCTTCCCTTTCAACTGCTGCCCTTATGCTCCAAACAGAATTTGAACGGAATAGCCATGGGAGAGTTGTTCTCCACAATTGCTGTGAGACATGAAAGTCATCTTATGCCTGAATAATTGAGGCACTCGTGTCTACCAACAGCCTGTTGCTTTCTCTAGTCCTCATTAACCCACAGCAGCCCTATTTCAACTGATCTAATTAGTCCCTTACAATCAAAGGCAGTGGTTTGGGTAGAATTGAAAAACGGGAGTTCACAACAGGCAAAGTTCTTGATCAGAATTATTACTATTTTTTCAAATCAAACCCAAAGTTTGTGTAATGAGGATTTCTGGAAAGATATGGTCTATTACATTAAAAAGCAGTTGTTCATCACTAATTGACTCCATCCTTCAGAGATACTTTTTCACAGACACCTAGAATCAAGATTTCCGAGCACATACACACTTAGCATTAAGTTAAATGAAAACTGAAGAACTGACCTGAAAGCAAAGATTACCAACCTTAACTTTCAATTTATCGGAACCTTGCCATGATTTAAACACAGACTGCTCTGCTGAAATACAGACAGTTTCTACCTTCAGCTCTCGATTTTCTTCACTGCCCTAAAATCCATGGGCTAAACCGAGTGTGAAACAGTACCCATCCTAAATACCTGCACACCTCAGTGCTAACTTTCCTCACCAGTTAGCACTAAGATGCCCTGAAACACAGGCGAGTCCTTCAAACACAATCCAACATCCACCAGTGTGAACGTTCGGTTTCAAGTTTATGCAGTGTAGAGGCAAAACAGACTTGTAATGGGAGAAAATTGATATTAATACCAGTGCCTGGCCAGCAGAAGATTTACATCTTACAGATGACACACATATAGACAGAGTATAGACAATGGCTATGCTGATCATTTCCTTAGGATTTAGAGAAATGAGTAACTTTAGCTTTGCAGACTTCATGGGTGCTTGATCGCACTACAGTAAACAGCTCCATATTTTTCCTTTTCATGTTTTATCCTGAAGCAACAGAGCATTACATTAATTGACTTGTCTTATTAATTCAATAAGCTGCTTCCAAGATGAAATGCTTAGCTATGCTTGCTTGTTTTTGGCACTTTTTGGTTGTTGGAAGAAAAGCTTTAAGGCTAGAATTGCTCTGATGTTTTCCACAGTTCACTGAATAATTTTATGCACTACTGAAGATTTGCCACATTTGGAATTACTGCAAACTACTACTTTTCATCGTATTATAATTTAATTCACACTTTTAGTATGATAAGAAAACATTTAACAGTTTGGATATTAGAGAAGCGTATTTGTTCTGCCACAAAGTTGTCCTTAAGAATTCATTATAGGTCCCTTCTTTCTAGGATTTATAATTTGGACATAAGATGCATTTAGAAGATTAAAGATGACATAGAAGCCACTCCATTCAAATGAATTATATGCAAGAAAGTTCAGGGAGAAAAAATTGACCTTGCTGTAAATATAGAGCAAAAATTATTTACTGCCAACTTGAAGAAGATTGAGAATTTTTTACTATTCCAGCAAGTTACTGGAGAGGAGGTGAATGATTTTAAACTTTGAGAAACTTGAATCCCCATAAAGATATCTAACATTCCTTAAGGGGAAAACACTCATGTAACTATGTGGATTCTTAGGCTTCTTTAGGAAACATGAATTCTGGGTTTGCCTTTCAAGTGGTGAAAAAATAGATTTTTATTTTTTTTTGTCTGTGAACTGGGTGAAAATGTTTTGTTTTTTTTTTTTTTCCATTGAGCTTGTTCTTTTTCCAGAAGGCTGTCCAGGCATGTCAACACTCTTGCCTTTGAAAACTCGCCTTCCATCCATTGCTGTACTCTAGCTGTGTCCATACGGTCTGTTTTGAAGCAAGGTAGAGCATGGTCACGGCTGCTCAGTGCACGGCCCACACCTCGGAGCGACACAAGCATCACTCAGCTTGTGAACATCACCCTTCAGCAGCCATCGTTGATGTGCCTCAACCTCTCCACATCCCTTGGAAGGATCTGCCACACTGTGAGCTATTTCCCTAGAGGTAAAACTCTGTCTCCATGTTATTTCTTGGACTTGGAGTGGAAGCTCATTGTGAAGCCTCTAAGGTGAGATCTCTGCAGGATAACTGTGAATACTTTCCCTCTGCCATCACATTGCAAGGGGCTGTGGGCATCTCCAGCCTCTCTGATGAGGAAAGAGGGTGAATGAACTGTCTCCCTAAATCCCTGCTCTGCCACATGACATTCACCGGAGCCCCTTGCAGAGCTCCTGGAGACAGCGCTGCATTTAGCTGCTCCAGGGGTGATGCCTGGCCCAGGCTGGGCTAGGCTGCTAGAGGGAGCAAGGGCTGGACACAGAGTGAAAACCAGACCGCAACAAAAAGGAGTTGATCCCTGGAGAACCAGATCAGATATTACTGCTCCTAGGAGTAGGAAGGCATGTCTGCAAAAACTGTTTTTCACAACCTCCCTCATCTGCAGAATGAAAAATTTTGTCCTCTACTAAGTACAAGTCTGGTAGATTTGCACTCAGAGGTAACGTTGGTGGTTGGGGCAGTGACTCCCACCAGTATGGGTTGGTGCAATGGGTGACAAACCTTCTCACTGCAGAGGCAGTTCCTGTCACTGCTGCAGCAAAACCGATCTGGTAAGCACAAGGCTTTGAGTCAAAATAAAGACTTCACCTTCAGTGAGGTCCTATTTTAAAATGAAGGTTTCTGGCCTTAAGAAAATAAATCAAAACATAATTTATGCTGAGAGTGACCTGTAGGTGTTTACCCAACAATTAATACCCACAGTTATGGTAATGCAGCTGGACACGCGGCAATAGATCTTTTCCTGGAAACATTTTACCCTTACAGCCACTACCTCTAACTCCTCATTATGTGTCCCCATACTCTTCACATTTCAAAATTATCATACTAAGCAAAGCTCAATGCACTGTTTAAATGAGTAAGGAACATCTGGTGAACTAAGACTGCTGAGACTCCATGGACAGATAAAGTTGTAGCGCTTTTCCTCTGTATATGGAAATGCATTGTAAATTAAATCTACAAATCGTCTGAAAAGGCACAGGTCAGAAAGCAGGTGGAGAAACGCCATCATTTCTGCCAAGGTCAAACTCCACGCAGTTTAGCTTAAAGTTAGTGCATTTTCATGCACTCAGTCGCAAAGCATTGTAGTGTTCACTCATTATTTTGTATTTTAATGGTTTTCTAAAGGTGCTTGTGACATCATATTTTGGCCTTCACAAAATACATGTCAAATATAATATAAAAAATGACAGGTCTTGTGAGTCTGAGTCTGAAAGTATTTCTCCCTCAACTCTATTTTTTTTCCTTTGATTTGCTTTAAAAAAATGTGAGATAATACTGAAATCTCAACCCAGAGCTGCCTGAAACTGAACCACTGCCTGCTGATCTACCTTAGTTAAAAAAAAAAAAAAAAAAAAAAAGGAAAAAAAAAAAGAACACATTGTGCAGTAGGACATCTGCCATGAAACATAAATGTCTTGTAACAGCAATGAGCCGAAAGCCATGAACCACTTAGCCTGAGGGAGAATATGTTTCAGCAGGGTAAGCAGCAAGGAAAGCCTCAAAGAGATGGGTGATGCTCCCTTTCAGCTCCAGCTGCCACAAAGCCTGCTGAATTCCTGCACAGCCTGATAGCTCCTGCTGCGTCACCTCTTCACCTTTGCTGTCACATGGAGAGATTGAACTCTTGGGAAGATGAGAGGGACTTTTGTCAGTGTTACTCTGTGGTCAGACATCCTCTGTATCCCACTGTGCCAGGAGGTGATGTCACCAAACCTGGAGGTTATCACCACCTCCCTGATGCGCTGGTGCTTCTCTGCCACAGTTTGTCTGACACAACAGTACTCCTATGTTGGTAGACCTAAGGTCCTTGCAGAAAGTGAGGAGAGGGCACTACAAGCTGCTGTTTTGCAGACCAGAGCTGTATCTGGAAGGCAGTGATGCCACAGATGTGCCAGTCAGCACTGATACTCATCCTGCTGCTGTTATTCCCATCCTGCACAAGACCACATGTTTGCAGAGCATTCACACACATTTTGGCTTTTGGCATTGCATAGCAAAGAGGCAAAAGGCAGGGGGAGAGTGCAGCTTACATTGCTGCAAGAAGATTTACCACCATTTTCTGCCAAACCCTCAAAACACCCTTTATTTCATGTACATGGGGAGTTACTCTGGCACACCTTACAGCCCGAATGTCAAATGGGATTCATATGAACCAGTAGGAAATTTCAAACTATTTACTCTGGAGCAGAACTAATAACAAAAGACAAACAGCCTTCAACACAAAGTAGGGTTATCTCAGGTCACAAGAGCCAAGCAGTATCATTTTAAAACCCCAAAGGGAAAATTTAAGAAAATATCTTCCAGAAAAAAAAAAAATCCCTGCTCTTGTTAGCATTTCAAGAACAAGTAGCAGGAACATGACACCTTTGTCTTGTTGGTGTAATAATGGGACTAAGTGTATGGGAAGGTTGAGTGCTAATTATTTATTGGGTGATGAGTGATATTCTCAGGTGGATATAAAGGAAGAGGTTGAAAGGGGATAAGCGATCCCTTGGTTTTCTCCTTTCAAGAAATCGTTTAAGAGGCATGAATAACAGGATTGGCAGGACTAAATCTGCAGATGGCTCCAGTGTCAGGGAACATTTCTCTGAAAGCCAATAAATATGTGACAGTCTACTGTTTTCCCAGGCCATTTAACTTCATCTTGATGACTGTTTTGAGCTAAGACAATGATCGATGTAGAAGGGCACACCTCCTCCTTAGCACAGCAGCGGCTACCAGGAGAGCAGCACTGCTGCTACGGCACATGCTATCCCCAGCTGCCTGCCCGGTGCTCCATCTCCTCCTCCACCTGCCATGCCATTCCCCCAGGTAATAACATGCAGTAGTTCTGCTGCATCGTCCATCCAGCCACCCCAGACTCTTCCCCTTGCCCTCTCCATTATCCACATGTGGCTCCTCAATGTGCTTCATCCCTTTCTGGACCTGCCGGTGCCACCTGCCTCCACAGCTCCCAGAGCAGCACATGCTAGCACCTCCCCACCCACTGCACAAAGACATTTCCTTTAAATAGCAGCCTCATTCACCAGGTGCCCCAGCCCTAATTTTGAATGACACGATGAACAACTCTACATCAGCTGCATCTCCCACTCTCATGATTTGGTAAGCCCTGGCCATGTCCCCCTCAGTCTTCTCTGCAAACTGAGGGCTCCCAGCCCTGTCCCTCAATTTGCTGCTATATCTGGGGATGTATTTGTTTTAAGCCACCAGCCCAAAACTCATTTAAGGATAATCCTCAGCTTTACGCCTGCTGATTTCTCAGCTCCTGCTCCATCTCAGGAGACCCCTTACGTCCCTGAAGATGCAATCCTTGAGCCTCTTTTTTTACCTACCCAACATGGAGATCTGTGATACGGATCAACAAAGTTTCCATCCCTTCAAGCAGGGCTCAACACAGCTGAGAAGAAAGGAGAGCAAAGATGCCTCATATCTGGGCAAAACATATCTTCTGGTTCAGGAAGGTCTGGCGCTCATTTTGTACTGGCTGAGGGCTACAAACGATGGTGGAGAATCACTCCGGCAGTTCCCATAAATGAGATTATCTGACATAGCTGATATAATCGATGCCCAAGGGCAAAATGACTGGTATTAACATAGCTGCCCTCTCAATGCCATGAAAAATAAGTCCACCCTTTGTGTATTCCTACTAGGAGAAAATAAAGCTAGAAACAAAGTGCTTAAAAAACCTGTATTTGTCAGACTGATCCTGTTTAATTAAACAGGAAATTGCAGGGCAACTAAATCAATCTTTACAAAGAAAAGCTGTTTGTCTGTTTACAGAAGAGAAACTTGTGGTGATTTTTCTTAAAGAACGTAATTGCCTCATGATTAATAGTGACCAGAGATAGTCAGACGGAGGAAATGAGGAACAGGAGTGAGTTTTCTTGGTGTGTATTCAAAGCATGGCAGAGCTACATGTCCCTGCCACAGTAAGTATTAAACAACTAGAATTTTCTGGTTTATACCAGGAAACTGCTGTTGTGCTACTGTGGCCAGAAACAGCAATTTTTGTTCATAAAACCAGATAGAAATTAATACTTGAGGGACAGTTGGCCTTCAGATAAATCTATCATCTTGCTTAAAAGGACAGCCTGTGCTTTTCATAACATGATCAGGGTCTTCTTGCAGCCATTCATCTCAGGATATCCTCAAAAATATAGATCGGTGGTGACAGGATAGACAAATGAGCATGTCAGGGGTATTCTTTCATTACACTTATTTACTTGTGTGCTGAAGTATTCCAGCCTGACAAAAGCAGTGTGAGTAGACAGTGGGATGATTTGATTGTCCAGAGAACAGCTAGTTCATGGATAGCTTCTAATAAAGCTGCTTTATTATACCACTAATACAGCAAACTTCTCATTTTAGGGATCCTCATTATCTCACAAGGTTTATTCATAAATTGCCCTTCTGTTCTGTCATTGTCTATCAGGTTTGTGATTTCCAGGGATGACTGTTGGAGGATGTGACTGCTTCCGTTAAAAATAAGGGTTATTTTCAGAGTGCAAGTCTGGCGTCCTTCCCTCCCTGAGACACGACTAGATTATATCCACACAAGCCAATGTTCAACCTGAGTGTGCAGCTGGCACCACCATGTTTTGGAGGGGCCCAAGTTCAGCACATCTCAGGAGCGTGTTGGTTTAGGGTGAGCTGCTGGCACTTACCTGCCCTTCTGAAGAACAGAAGATGGACCTGCCTTGTAGCTCCACGGTTAGGTTAGGTCTTCCCCAGGAAGAGTGTCCCTAGGCTGCCTCACCACAACAGGTTGAGCCTACAGCCAGTTTCCTGAGGTGCTGCTGTCAGCCTCCATTTTCCTGCTGAAGATGAACCATGCTGCAATGGGGAACACAGGAGAATATGCATAAGCATGCAGAATGCTGACTCTTTAAGCTGCCTTTGCAGGAAGCTTTGAAATTTCCCTGGGTATTTTCAGGAAAAACATACAAATCTCCCAGAAGCTGAGGAAAAAAAGCCTGGAGGTCCCTTTGTCGCTAGGTTGAAGAGTCTGGTTCCATCTTGGCTATTCCCTTTTCCTGACCCCACTGATTTTCTGTCTTAAGTCTCCAGTGTTCCAGCAGGAGAGCGAGCAGGTCCCTTTTCTTAAACCTGACATGTCAAACGGTGCGCTTTACAGCTGTATGGTACCCAAAGGAGCACATAGCGGAGTGAAGTGTCCTAAACATTTCAGCAGCCCCATCCTTGAGGGTTGCATCTCGGTTCTGTATCCCACCCCAGCTGCAGGACACTCACGATAGAGGTGGGGACTGAACCCAGATTAACTGCATCTCAGTGAAGGACCTCAACCGCTAAATATTGCTTTCCATTCCAAAGCATGTCTGCTCAGGGCTTTCCAAGGGACAAATTCAATTCACTGTTCAGTACTGACAGGGCTTATAAGCGTGAATTTCTCACACAAACAATAACCAACACCATGGCTGCAGAGTGTTGGTAGGACAGTAAGACTGTGAAACCTCATAGTTTAAGCAAATCAGGATTTTTTATTATTACTCTAAGGTGGCTTGCACTGAGATGAAAGTTTGAAAGACTAGTAACGCCTCTGAACAAGGTGTCTTAAACTTGGCCAGGATGTAAGAGGACTACTATTACAAGTGTTTCGCTATTTTGCTGTTGTAGCCGAACTGAAGCAGCACACTGCTCATTTTTTCAGCTCAGTCATGTTTCATCTGCACCTCCAGCAGGACAGCTCTGATCCCAAGAGTTAATGCTCTCTCCCTGGCAAAGTGCTTTGCTAGCATTTCAGTCCTTTACATTAAAGCACACGTTACTCTCTTAGATATACATTTTTCCACCCCATTTCCTTTAAATGACTCAAGGAAAATCTGCTCTCAGTCTGTTGCAGAAAGGAATCCATCTGGTTTTAACACATAACCTTTTTGTGCTTTACCGGCCTAAAAGGCTGCAGACTCACGTTTTAGAGCATCTATTTCCATAACTTAGGGATGGCCATAAAACAGTGTCCAAGCATATCTGCCCTCCTATTCCATAGATCATTTACTCATTATTTATAGGTAGCATCCCAGCTACCTATTCGATGAGTGCTTTCATTACTATGCCTCCATATGAAGCCACTCAGCTAGACTAATATCCACAGATTGCAGTATAAATTCCCTATTAAATCCTAACTCTTGTAATTACTCAATCCTAAATACTCTCATTTCTTCCTCTGTAGGTTCCAAAAATATCTAGCACACAAGGATTTCACAGCCACCCTCATTGATCCCCTGCCACTACTTAATTGAATTACAACACCATAAATAATCTGGAGGCTATCTCTGAGGCACCCCATACAATTTTCAGGGATGCTGCCTGGCGGGTGACCTATTTGGAGAGGTGCAGATAGGTTTCTTGGGATTTTCTTCAAGCTGATTATCTCAATATTCCCTGATGGGCCTTTGTTGCAAAAGCATTCTAAAAAAAAAAAAAAAAAAATTAAAAAAAAGAGTGCTGAATGATTTAATTTATTAACAACCAATCCCAAACAAAATTCCCAGGGTGGAGAAATACTGAGCAGATAAACCTAAACTTCTGGAATAGAAAGCCCCAGGACAGTAAAGTGTTTTAAGATGGGGATATGAATTTTGCAGCTAGAGACCATCTTCAGGCAGTGAGTGGATTATGGAGCCTGTGCAGGGAGCCAAAAGCAGAAGGCACTTATTGCCAAGTACCTTCTGGCATCCACAGACAATCTCCCAAAAAAGGAGATTTCCACCACAAAGAGATGCTTCACATATACAGCCAGAAACATGGTTTCTTATCAGAATTAAAACTTCCGAGGCTGTGAAGGCTAATCTATTGGCAGCAGTGGGTCTGCACTTCAGGTAGATGGAGTGCTTGTGCTGTGTTGTAGCCCCGCAGCCACTCAGCAGAAGGCATTCAGAAAATTGCTCTTCTCTTTGCTTGCCCAGCTGCTGTGTGGATGCCTACCACTCTTGTAAGACAATAGATGCGATGCTGGAGCAGTCCTTCATGCCAGCCCCATACCCACGAGTGCTATCGTATCAAGCAGAGCTCTGCAGAGTGGATCTATGCAACACACATCTCCTTTTGTTATCCACCTGCACAAATAAGCATCTTCTGCTGTCCTGGGAAGAGATCCAGCTCGTGCCCCTGAAGAAACCTTTTCCCACCTCTTTGTTCCCCAGGAAGCAGACGCTGCTCTCCTGTGAGTGGACCCGCTGGCGCTGAGCGGGACCGTGTGCCATTCAGAAGTGGAAGGCCATGCACTTTGAAACATGACAACCATTTCATCGTCCACCTGCCTCGTGCTTCTCCTCCCCTTTGTTCTCCCCCAGGTTCAGAAAACTCAGTACATTCTGAGCCCACTTTTGCTAAAATAAAACACATACACATTTTTCCTACACTTGTGTCTGGAAGAACGTGCTTAGTCAGAGAAGACCAGGGCCTGTTGGACTGGCACAACAGATCCTTTTTGTGCCAACATCTCCGGTCAGCCAATGCAGCCCTTGCAACCTCAGCCCCAACTTCTGCTCTCTCCTTCTACATTTTTCAATACCTTTCGTATCAGTAAAATTGAAAGGGGAGGGGGAAACAGTATTGCAGCTGTTTTCATCGTTAAAGGGGAAAGCCTGTCAGCCTCGGCGGCATTTGTAGAATTACTGAAAGACTGGAGAGCTGACACCAGGGTGTGTAAAACAAATCCTGTAACAGGGAAATGGCAACTTAAAAAAAAAAAACAAAAAAAACCACCAATATCACCGAACAGTAACAAACCTTTGGTTAGTCGCTCCTGCATTCTAGGCGTGAGCATGCCTAAGGAGCGCTGAAATTGGCCCAAGCATTTGTGTGCGCGTTCCCAGCCTATAAATAAACGTAACTTGGCCAGTGAAGGCTAAATAAAATCAAATTACATTTTCTTTGCCTCTGCTTGAAAGCATTCATATAATTGCCAGCTATCCATTAGCCTACAATAACTTGTCTCACTTCCAATGTGACCAAACCGAACCAAATTAAGACACCCTGTGTCCTCAGTGCATTCGCACTGGGCACTGACACGTCTACTGAGACCTCACACGTTTGATAATAGATGAGAACAGCTTGTGAATGGCTCAGAGCAGGTTAGAAAGCTTCCTGGCTTAGTGCTGTTTCTCAGGTAGACTGTCCAGCACAACCACTGTGCTTTCACCACTTAGCCACACAAACTGGTGGGACTGTTCTGCCATGGACCACCTCCAACCACATTTCTCCACCCACTTCCACTTGCATCACTCCTACCTGTCCTCCATGTATACGGCACCACGCTTCGCAAAAGGGATGCTCCTCAGCTTGCAGCAACGTGGTGGTTCTCACTGCCATGACGTGCAGCTCAGGGTTTTGGTGTTTCTTCTTTCTCTCCAGCCCCACGTCTGTGCTGCCGGAGGATCACAAAGGTGTTGAGACCCGATGTTTTTCCCAGCCTCTCTGTTGCTCTGTGTGCACGTGGCTTTGTGTAACTAGAAACTGTTGGTTCCTGATGTATTAATACATAATCCCTACACTGGCAAGCAGCTAAGTCTCCACTCCTGCTGCTCGTAGAGGACCTTTACATCTCCCCTGCTTCCTGAGGAGGAGTTGGGGGAAAAAAAAGCCAAACCTCGGGCAGGGATGTGCTCTTTTTGCCTTCTTATCATGCACAGCTCTACACACACGAGGTCTCACAAGGAGCCTGAGCCAAGCCTTATCCTCACCCCAACCTTCAATTAAGGAAAGAGCGAGCAGGGAGCCTCGGCGAGCACCAGCACCACACCAAAGCCCAGAGCTGTCAGTGCGGCTGTCTGCAGTGAGCTCCCGGGAGCCAGCCACTAATACTAAGAAAACAAGGTCAAAGAGACCCAAAACAAACCCCCAAGCCCAAATTAAATAACACTAAAGTGCCTAATGTAAAGTGCTGCATGCCAAGGCACATGGAAGGGAGACAGAGCATCTGTGCTGGGCAGTCCCATCTGGAGCATGGCTGCAAGAGCATCCTCTGCTCTCGGCCAGGAGACAGGAGGAGGAGCTCCCACAGGAATGGCTATTTGAGGCCGGAGAAGGCAACCAAATGCAGAACAACTCAGAAGGCGACGGAGCCTGGAGCAACAATACCCAGTGCTCACCCTCACCTGCAGCTATCTGGCTGCTCCTCTTCCGTTTGACCCACTTTCTGCTAACTCCCCCCAGAAGTTTTACCCAGCCCATGGGGAGGGCCTGCACCTCCGTCTACTGAGCATAAGACAGCCATGGGAGGCTGAACCTGGGGCCTGAGCTACATCCTTCTGAGCCAACGGCAGACACAGCCTGGCATTTTCAGTTCCAAAGATTTTTTTTTTTTGTTATTGTTGTAAATACCACGTGAGTAGCAATTTAGGCTCCCTAACTGGATCTGGCCTGCTTTATCTACCCTAGTGTTACAGTATGAAGTATCTAGTTGACCTCAATACCAGGGTCTACAACAGACCAAAACCTTCTTTACAAAGCTTCAGGGACTCCTGAGGTGCGCTTGAGGCTGGGTGTAGGACTGACCTGCACAAAAAGACGAGAAAACATTTTCAAGTGCAAGCTCCACCTGTTCAGATATCATCCACTCCAGCGCCAAGGGTGGTGAAAGTGTCAGGGAAAGGGAAAGATGAGGGGGATGCACGGTGCTTTGTGTACCTGGCTGGCTTTACCTTCCCAGAGCAGTGAAATCCCACCGCTGCCTCTGCGCTCTGCATCACCAAATTCCCAGCAGGAACGGGGTCAGCCACATCTGGCCCTTAAAGGAAAATTTAAACTAGGTTACCAATTCAATAAAAAAAAAAAAAATTAAGAAAAAAAAAACCACCACCAACAAAAAAACACAGTTAAAGACAGTAAGTAAACACCCTCCGCTGAGTGACTGATGCGTTGGAAAGTTACACAGCCTAACGAAGAGCACTATGAGCTGCTGGCATTATTGTATTTGCTGTGACCTTAAAAAAAGAATAGCTCCAGTTGTCTCCAGAGTACAGCGTTGTATGTTCTTGGATTTCTAGCGCTAGCGGGAGCACAAAATCCAGCACTGATTAAAATCGTAGAAGCTTTTGCTTCTACACCAAGGAAAGAGTGAAAATGGATTGTATTATAGACATTTTGACAGGAAAAAAAAATATATTTGCTTTCTCGGGGGAGATATAATGTGTCAGTCATCTAGCCAAATAGCAGAGAGGCTCACTTCTGCTCAAACGCGGTTTCAACCAAGCCTGGTTTTACTCTATTACACGTTTCGCAGTACGTGAGCCCAGGCTCTGTGCAAACACCTCCAAGAAGCCCCTTTGCAGATCCTCCTGCTGCAAGCGGAATCGGTCAGCCCGGGGAGGGCAGGCAGGGTTGTAATTAGTGAAGGGGCTGTGGTAGCAGACGTGGCCAGGGAAGAACACATCTGTGATGAACAGTTCATGAACCACACGAGGTGGCTGTGTTGTGGCTGAGTGCTTGTGGAGCTGTGGATCAGCAAGGGCTGCAGAAGATGCCCTCCATGGATTTTTCCTTCCACCTTGATACCATCTCCACAGTGCCCCACAGAGAAGAAAGGGGATTGCTAAAAAACCTCCAGTACCACACCAGCCCTTCAAGCATCGCTAGCCCAGTTCCCCAACACAGATTTCATATCATAACTACCAAAAGATCTTGATTTGTGACTCAAAGCACCAGAAGAACTGTCTCTGCAGCCATGCCTATGTGAACACAGGTTATACTTAACCTCCCACGTCTAAGAATATTTAGCAACAGGATTGCTGTGGAAATGAAATCAGATTCAACAAAACCAGCTTCAGAGACATCAGCAAATTTCAATTGCATTCTCATTTCTGTCGACAAGCTGATGGTGGGTATTGTGCCATCTAATGTCAGTATTCAACAATATGTAACTAATTATACCAGAAATGAAACAATACATTTCCAACATCATTGACTTCCAGTTGGGGCTTTATTAAAAAAAAAAAAAAAAACCAACAAACAAAACAACCCAAAAAACCCCAAACCAAAAAAATGAGGTCTGGCTGTTTGAGATCGAATTAAAAGATTTAAATGCATATTTTCAGACTTTATACTTTTCTTTCATATTTAATCTTTCTTTTTCAGGTGTGGTTATAAGCCTTCAGGTGATCAGAAGTCTTGTTCTTAAGATATTCATTTATTCTGGAAGGTATATGAGAAGATTTTAGGAAGGCAAAAGTTAAGTTTCACCTGCTTTCTCCTAGAGTGCGTGAGAAGAGGAATACAATGCTTTAATTAAATGTATTTATAGAACAGAGTCTGGCAAAGCGTATTTCTCCTGTTGTTGAGAAAACTATTGTGTTTTTCCCTCTTTTGTTATATTACCTAGAAAATGAATAATTTCCCTTATCCATTGTTTTTAATAAAATGTTTGTGTTTTTATCAATATGAAACGTCAGATTGAACCACATAGCTGTTTGCTTTGGAGTAATCATAATATTACTCACAGCTCTATTCAAAGCACCAAACAATATAATAGCGTTAACTATAATTAGATTATTTTCCAGAGATTTCAAAAGATGCATTGTAAAGCAGGGGTTTTCATAAGGAAAGAGTTAGTTTGCTGAAACCCTCAAATACCTCTTCACAAAATTATTTTGAAGAATTAACTCCCCTTTGTGCCTGGCCTTTAATTGTTGTCTTTTTAACTTGGTAATGCAGGGATTCTAATTAGCACATTTTAAGAACATAATAGATGACTCAAAACACAAACATGGTTTCAGACTACAGCACTGGCTTATCCCACTGCTACCCAGAACCTCCTGGGTCTGCAGCACACAGTACAACTACTTTTGAGGACTACCCATCACCTTCTGCACAGCCCAGTAGCACCAGATGCAGACTTCCTCCAGAGAAAAATTTCCTTTCCATGCCACACGCGGCATCCTTCCCAGCACCATTCAGGGGTCACTGACCCTGAAAATGGATGGCACAACACTCTAGTTAAAACAGTTCTCCGTTAGCGTGATGCTACAGGGTTAAAAACATTTAATCCAACATTGCAAGGTTGCATCTTCCTGATATAAAACAGGCAGGCCATCACAAGAAATCATATCACCAATTTTATCATTTATTTCTGAGCAAGCAGGTGATCATGGATTAAATTACTTTTACTCAAGAAAATCTCTGTAAGTGTTTGTTGTCTTTTTTTGCACCTGAGGTCTGCATCCTAATGGATATTTCATAGATGACTCATCTGGCATCTGAATCAGAGACTGAAGCCTCTATTGACCTGTTTGGTAGGAAGTCAGTGCTGATCACCATTGTATCTGACAAGTTTTAAGAAATTCCAGATAAATAGAAGTTGATGAACTACTTGCTGTTATACACCTGGCACTTTTGGATTTACCAATCCCCCCAGTAGCAGCTGTTTCATCTCCAGTTTCTTGGAAAATAAAAGAAACTTAGGAAGTCTTGAAACGCAAGTAACTTCAACAGTAATTTAAATGACACTGCACACTTCTGCTATGGAAGTGATATCCCTTTTTATGAATGACATTGATTTCCAGTCATAAAGACTTTTTCATTTCCAAGAATCCCTAAAGTATGCTAAGCACTACCTACAGGAAACCCATCACTGTGATTCTGCACAGCTGGCCTGGAAAGCAAGAAGTAAACACTGGTGTATTCCATCTCACATCCAGCTGGACATTGTGGCTGAATCAAACAATTCTTCAGTATTAGCCTGGGTTTCTACATAAGTTTTAGTTCTGTTCTGTGACTTCCCAGGTGTTTTCACTGTCCATGGACATTGAAAGGATCAAGCTCACACCTTAAATGCTTACAGGAAGGGAATTTTAGTAAGAAAACACTAGCTATTGAACCAGAGTTGTGCATCAAGTGGGTGGCTTCTGAGGATAGTCCTAATCAAAAGAAGAGGAAATTTCAAATGCCTAGTCTGACCAGAAGACAAAACTATGTCTAAACCAGGAATTAATTTGAGAAATTAATCAACACGTCATATCCTCTTGGCCTCCAGCACAGGTAAGTGTAGTTTTGCAAGGTCTCTGGTGAAAAGACTGCATCTGCCCATGGGTTGGTGCAATATCCCTAGTAGGCTGTAAAGTACTACACCATCAACTACTAGTAGACTTTTCAGTTCTCCCTGTTCAAAGAGCTGAGGAAATTAATAATAAATCTGGTAAGTAATCACCCTTGTTTCAGAAAAGGTATTCAATGGTCTCTACTGACTTATTTTCCTAAGTATTCCTAGAGTTGACATCTCTCAAAGTGGATGAATCTGCCCTGAGCCGTCGGACAAGCACTGACCAGAAGAGTGCCACTTTATTGAATTATTATGGTTGATTTTACTCATATCCCAGGCTGCTCTTGGAGGTCTTCCATTCACAATGGACAAGGCCCAAATTAGCTTACCTTGCAAGACTTCTGTCCAAGCTTCTGTGGCTGCAGATATGTGAACATATTTGCTTCAGAGAGAGCTGAGACCAGCAGGAACCATAACAACGCTACTGCTGGCAGCAAGCGAAATTTTACGTATCAGCACTGGGATTTCTCAGACAGTAGCACTGGCTGTGGAAATTGGATTAGCAGCTCCAACTGAACAGAGATTAAGCCATTATAAAGCCAGTGGGAGGTTCTGATTGACCTTGGTAGGCTTTGGATCAAATCCTAGGAAGACTGAAGTGTTGGTGGAACATGTTGCTCCTAGAAGACTCCTTTCCCCATGACAACAGTGGTGTTAGTGATCAGCTTTCTAACAGAGAGCCTGGGCTACTGGGGGGATTGGTTGGCTGGTTTTTGAAGGGAGTTTCTTTACACATTGGCTGTTGAAGACAAGCACGGACAGGGAGCAGACAGCCTGGTCTAGTCCAGTCTTCCTTTTGTTGTGATCTAGTCAACACTAAGTGTTATTAACCACACTTGCTCACAGTTTTTTTCCTCTCCTCTTAAAGTCTCTGGTTGGGACTTCAGGAGGGTGGAGAGCTGGAGGATTTTTCTGAGCACTTCCTAGGCAAGTTCTCCTCTCTGCTCCCTCTGCTTTCCCTTTAAAAACAGAGCATGATCCCACTTGAGATGCACAAATGGAACATGACACTTAAACCTTGCAACAGCTACTTCTTTTTGGAAAAGGGAATAAACACAGCAAATACATAAACTTGAACCTTGACTCTCCTTTTCCAAACCTGTTATTATACTAAGGAAAAAAATGAAACCCTCACTCCTAGAACTGTATCAAAAAAGGACAGACATGGTCCAAAGCCTGCCATTAAATGTTTCCCATGATTACTTGCTGTTAGAAGGAAGCTGCAGCTATGCTAATACAGCGTGCTCATGACAAAAAACCCTGTAATTGGGACAAGGCAGTCTCAAAGCTTCCTGCAGCTGGCAGGAATTGTGACTGTTCTCCCTGTTTTTAATCATGGCTTTGAAAGCAGATCAGTAACAGCAACAATTAGCCTTTTAGATTGGCCTCAGAAATTACGGTTTTTAAAATATGGTGACTCTGCAGGCACAAACCCAAAGGCTCTGAGCTCTGCATAAAATGAGCAGCCGTGCACTCCGACTTGTTTGTCACCAATTCAGTTCCTCTCTTGTTTCTGCTGAACAGTGGTTCTGAAAAGCAGAGAGGAACTTGAGCAGATACTCAAATGGAAAATATCCTTTGTCACCTCCTTTTTCTCAAGAAATCTATCCTCCAAGACAACTCCTGCTCTGGAGGACTGTCTGGCACTCCAGCTGTGTAAGAAGAAAAACAGACACACAACCAAGTGGTTATGCAGACTAATGCCCAACAAGACGTTGGTTCTTAGTCAGCAGAACAACTTTGGATCTTACCTGGTAGAAAAGGATTGAAGCACAGCCTTTTGGAATAGAGACGTGAAAGAGGAGGAGAAAGAAATAGGAAAATTTTTGACCCGACAAATAGCCCAGAAGATTCACATTCCTGGGGACAATATAAAAAGCAGCGTAGGAATAAGGAGGTGATGATGTGCCACAGGCTGATGTTGAGAGGGTCCTTCAGTGCACCCCCGTGAACAGCAGCGAGGTCCCGGCCTGGCTACCAACGCTGGCAGGAGCTCACTTTGCTCATACCCTCCTCTGCTAAGCCGCTCGGAAACTTCTGCCTGCACAGCAAGGTAACTCAGCAACCCTAACACCTTTTGTGAACCCACCATTATCCACACAAGTCCTGGCATACAAAGCTGGGTATACCTACACAAAAACTCTCTTCCTGCTCTGTGTGGCATGAGGTATGCTTCTAGGAGGGTTTGCCAGCACAGCAACACAAAGGAGACTTTTCAAGTACAGATCTGGCCTTTATGCCTCAGGGCTTAATTCTCTGATGCTGGGACTTCTTTGTATTGCTCTGGCTTACAGAGTCTTTAAAGTGCAAGTGTAAGTGCACTTCGATGTGTCTGCGTATCAGGTGGTAACTGGATGTTTCTTGCCTACCTCAAAGAGCAACAGAGTGGTGTTATCAACCAACACTTCCACTGGGCTTTGATTTCTCTCTCAAAAAAAAAAAAAGCACTTTAACATTGACACTCATTGCTCAGTCTCGTTGAAGTCTGCTCCAAATCCCACGTGAGCTACACGGCATTACGTCCCTGCCAGACTGTTGTGTCAACTACTGTCCAACTTCTTTACTCCCAAAACTTATTTCGTGTCTGGACACTGCACGTGCCCCAGGCACGTTTAGGAAAAAAAATATACCAATGAAGTTTCTCTGGCAGAGGTGAGTAGACTGTAGTCTGATGTATGATGTCCTATTTCTACCAAAACAACAGAAAGACAGTGTACCCTGTACCAACTTTTTCAACCAAAGCAATTATAAAATGGCCAAATAATAAAATCCATATATATAAGAAAAGTTGAAAGGCATCGCTCCATAACTAGATGATTTAACCAAAATGATTATCACATTTCCTGGCTTTATTTCTGTCACAAAATTGGTGGAAAATTTAGAAAGTCATCATTTTTCAACATCATAATTTGTCTTTCTCTATATGCACTATAGACCTCGGAAAAAAAGTGTAGAAGCCGCAATTACAGGAGGCTTTCAAAGAAGCAAAGGAAAATCAGCTTTACAGAGCAATCCTGTACGATTAATAATATGTGGAGCTTAGGCTGAGCCTTTCATCCCAATGGGCTCCATGTACAAGTGGACAGAAGTACAAAGTACCCATTTTTTACTTCAAGCCTGTCATTCACTATGGAGGTTCAATCAAATGGCATTGAAAGGCGGAAGTGCTGATTTTGTCCATGATGACTGATAATGGGTTTAACACCTCCCTGGGAAAGTGCAATCAGAATCGGCAGGAATATAAACCTTATATTTCCTCAGGTCATATTTTGCTTTTAAAATGGGATTTTTTGCTGCTGTAAACACAGTGAATGCTGAGCCAGAGCCATCATTAGGGCTTGCACATTCCGCATTTTACGTTACTACACTTGCCTACCTCAAAATGTGCACATAACAGACACGGCAGGAGTCTGATAAACCAAATGTTTTTGAACGTGGTTACTAGTTTAACACTGGGCTTCCATTTATTCCTACCTTATGAATTTATTCATTGAGGTAATTTGCATTAACAGTAAACCAAAAGATACCTTAGCCAATCAGGACGTGGCAAGGAGAAATGCTATTGTAATAACTATGAATGATTCCTATCATAAATAGCCACAACTCCGTATAGGAAAACAAAGGATAATGTGTTTATTTCAAACACCAAAATGGGCAATATTTCCATTCCATAACTTTAAGAGGCCAGGAAGCATATTCTTCATTATGTATCTGCAATAATTGACACTGGGAGGGAGCACAACAAATGACTTAGTGCTCATGTTAGCCTTGCACAGCTGACCTGCTTCCTCCATACTCACTGTTTTCCAGATGTCACATTTGAGGCAAACATCCTCTTCACCGCTTAGTCTTCCACTTTACTTCTGTCTCCTTGTCCAGCAGGCACCAAGCACTCATGGAAGTGTCTTAACAGCAAATTCAGGAAAGCTTGCCTGTAACAAGAGCAGAGTCTTATTCAAAGCCAGATGATTCTGATGGATTTGTAGTAAATGTGCTCGCAATATACCAAGTGGTTGTTGTAACCTTGATTTTCTCTTTTTTTTTTATATTCAGTAAAACGCAACTATATTAATTCAGAACTTTTGTCCTTGGGGAAAATGACAAGTTTTTTTCCCCCCCTCTTTCCCATCACAAAATAGGATGGAAGATATCTTGAAAAACTGAATTTTTGAACGTGAAGTTTCAACATCCTTTCAGGAACAAAATAGTTTAGTTGGTGCAACACTTATCCTCGCTGCCTCGTGGGAGGTGAAGTTTCACGTCTCCTGCAAAGGCCAGCATGCTTAGCCATGTTATGTTTATCTGCGTCGCACAGGGGACGTGACTCTCACCACATACAGACTGCAGTGTTTTGTGGGAAATTATCTCGGTTTTTGGAGAGGTGTCTGTAACACCCACATTGTATTTCCCCATGCCTCACCCAGCAAGTTCTTTAGGCTTAAGGCTGATCTTCCACAAAACCTGGAGCTTCACCTGGAGCTCTCCATCCCCTAAAGCAATCACCTGGAGTCAGACATAGGTTTTCTCTTTCAAGAAATTATTCTCTGGAAACCACAGGTACCTAAAGATGAAACAGGCATCAGAACATTAAATTAGCAGTTTATACTAAACCATCAACTCTTTACCCTTCAAGAAAATTAAAAAAAAAATAATTAAAAAAGAGATAGAAGTGTTCTTTACATTTTGTGAAGGATTGCTCATAAAAAGACATGTAACCTCCTGGACATCCTTTGGATCATAATGATTCAAGTTTTATATGCAGCTGTTGTCTAAACCTCAAGCATTTTCTTAAAAAAAAAAACCAACCTTTTTTTTTTCACACAGAAATAACTGATTAAAAATGTATCATCTTGTGAAAAATTCAAGAAAAATTGTCCCTTATAATGAAAAACTTTAATTGATATCTGCTTGAATATGTTATCAGATTCATTATTGAAATTCTATTCTTGCTAAGCATTCTTATTAAAAAATTTCAGGGTTTCATTAAAACAAATGTGACAGGTCTGCATGCCTTGAGATGAAAACTATTTTGCTTAATTAATTGTGTGGCATTCAAGCCAATCTCATTGTCCACCACTGTATCTGATAATGCTATGTGATATAGATAGCTACTCACATCTACAGTAACGTAACATCTGACACCGCTATTCCTGCAATCGCTATATTAGCGAGTAAAGCGACTGAGTTTCCCTAGGTCTCAGGATGAGGCTTATGGATTTGCCCAAGGGGGCAGTACACTTTATCCAAACAAATCAACCAACCTGCCCAGGAGTTTCACTTTTTGCAGGGAGTAATATGGAGTAATACTATTAACTCTGAAGAAAGATCTAGCAAAATTTTCCTAGTTTAAATGCAGAAGCCGCTTTATTAATGGAGAGTATTTAACTTGTTGGTTGAATGAAAGGAGATGTTTCAGAAAAATAACTTGAAAAAATGATGTCTATTTTTGCGTAAGATGTTCTGTAACTTCTAGAGGGTGTCCTGCCAATTGCAAAAAACAACACATTTCAGTCATAAATCAGCATTTCTCGAGGCAGACAAAATAGCCTTTAAAATTCATTACGGTAAGACTC
>WHYT01017465.1:139577-214424 GCA_009806455.1 Tetrax tetrax | reverse complement strand
GATGAAAACTATTTTGCTTAATTAATTGTGTGGCATTCAAGCCAATCTCATTGTCCACCACTGTATCTGATAATGCTATGTGATATAGATAGCTACTCACATCTACAGTAACGTAACATCTGACACCGCTATTCCTGCAATCGCTATATTAGCGAGTAAAGCGACTGAGTTTCCCTAGGTCTCAGGATGAGGCTTATGGATTTGCCCAAGGGGGCAGTACACTTTATCCAAACAAATCAACCAACCTGCCCAGCAGTTTCACTTTTTGCAGGGAGTAATATGGAGTAATACTATTAAACTCTGAAGAAAAAATCTAGCAAAATTTTCCTAGTTTAAATGCAGAAGCCGCTTTATTAATGGAGAGTATTTAACTTGTTGGTTGAATGAAAGGAGATGTTTCAGAAAAATAACTTGAAAAAATGATAATTGTCTATTTTTGCGTAAGATGTTCTGTAACTTCTAGAGGGTGTCCTGCCAATTGCAAAAAACAACACATTTCAGTCATAAATCAGCATTTCTCGAGGCAGACAAAATAGCCTTTAAAATTCATTACGGTAAGACTCCATTTATTAGAGTGCTGAAACCACAGTTTCTCAACAGCAGCTCCCTATTCAATGCAAATATCTCTGCCAAGATTTGACATGACAAACAGGGAGGCCAGGGCGGAAAAAGAGGGGAAACTATGAAAGAAAACTTTGCTGCAAATTAGTTCCAAAATGGTTTTAAGCTCTCTTGTTTCAAGTGTCTTTCACCTCTGCTGCATCTTGCAGTAACTCTTCCAGGAGAGCTGGATTATGCTAACAAATGATCAGCCTTGACTTATTCCTTATTCAGGAAATCTCTCAATACCAACTTTCCCCAGCAACAGATGAGGAAGGACCTTTAGGATTTTGCACACGCTGCTTGAAACAGCAAGCAAGAGCTGACCACCGAGCAATTTGCAGATGACGACTGTCTTTCCAGGGATCTATCTTCCTCCCTGCTGTGTTTTGCCTCATTCTCTGTCCCATCCTAGATTTATGTCCCTTTTTCTTTCCCATCATAGTCAGCCTCTCCCTCCTGCATATCATCTCCTCGCAACGTTTTCCCGATTGGGAGGAAAAAGTGATTATTCTATAGCTCGGATACTCACGCTGACGCTCACGCTCCATCACTTGAAGGGTTTTTCAGAGTGATGATATCCAGCCCTTCTGAAATAGAGTAAAAATTAACATGTAAAACCCCCAGAATCTGCGGCCTGTTGATCTGACCCCAGGCAAAACATGGCTCTGGCTGTGGCTGTTTTACATCTAATCACAGTAGAAGAACAGCTTCCAACCGGTCTTATTTGTAGTTTTTTATCTCACCGTCCAGCTAAGTCAGTCAATTGCTGCAAACTGTGTTGTGCTGCAGGGTAAGGAATAATAGAGAAATATTCAGCTGAACTGTACAAAAATTCTTCCTACTGCTGTGTATGTATGTTGAAACAGCAGCCTGGCCCCTGCTTGCCAGGTAATGCCACGGGTCCTTGATAAGACTGTTACAGCTCTTCCACTTTCAGGGAAGAAAAAAAAAAAAAAAAAAAAAAAAAAAAAAAAAAAAATCCTCACCTTTTGCCTATCATTGCACATGTGAATTTACCTGTGAATGTTTCAAAACCTATGCATTAAAAGAAAGCAATGCAAATCTTTTCCATAGGTTGAACCATTAAAAATATATCACTATTTAATCTCTTGGCTCTTCCTCCTCCACCAAAATACTGACTCATCACTTTTCTACTGTTAGAAATGGTCCTGAAGGCTCTGGGTTACCTTCCAGCTCCCCTGGGCAAGTGAGAAGCCAAACTACATGACCCTGTAGCTCCCTCCTCTCAAAATGACCTGTCACTTCCCAGCCCCCTGGTACCTCTGGGCAGTAAACAAGCATTGCTCCAGGAGCAGCGCAATCCATTATTAATCCTGCATCACCATGGCTGGGACTCTCAGTCCAAGACAGAAGTAAAAAAAAAAATACTGCAGCACAGACAGAGTAGGACTGCAATCAGAGCAGGGTTTGTAACTTAATAGAGCTACCTGGAATAATGCTATAATTTCAAACAGCCTTCATAAGTTTTTCAGAGGGAGATTTCCTAAATCCTCAAATCAGCTACAAATATATAGTTGCATTTCTACTATGGATTTCAATGTCCTTGAAGTCAATAGAGAGACTCTTATGGATTTTTTACAGGCTCATTTGGTTTTTTTGTGTGTGCATATATACACACTATATATATATAAATCTCCCTAGGGGTTTAATCTGGCTTGAGAGTCCCTAAAGAACTCATAGCTGAGACCCCAAAGAAAGGCACAGTCTGAAAGCTGTCTGTAAGATTTCGTTATAATGTCTTTTGAACAGAGTTTTTATTCCATTAACCATCATTTCTGTCTTCTTCTCCTTTTTGGCAAGGTAAGAGTTGTCTCTATTCTGTAATGTAGACATCACCGTCTCAGAGCACGTTCCCAAGGAGGCCAATTTAAAGACTGACAAGAAAATCACCCGTTCTGTTTGGGCAGAGAGAAAATGATATTTTTCCAGTTGGAATGAAAAAAAAAAAAAATCCTGCTGTGTAAACCTAATCAGGTTTGCTGGACAAATCAAGGAAAGCCTGAGGTTTTGCCAACCTGAGGATCACCATTACGGGAAAAGCTTACTGAGCTTTATTTGCTTGTACTGTTGCACTGATTTTTCCCAAAACTCTGCTTTTCCCTTGGTACAGAAGCCCGCTCTAAGGCCAGTTGATGCTTACAGTGACCTGCACGGGTCTACCCACATCCTCACTGTTGCCAGTGCCACCGAAACTGAGCTGAGTCACCCGTTTATTTTTATTCCTTTTTTATCTTGCCTGTCTTGTTCCCTTTCTGGCTTCTTTCTTGCAGTCCCCCATTACCAGAGTCATCTCCCCTCCCACCCTGAGCAACATTCCTCCTCCTGCATCTTTTCAGCTCCTGCTGCAAGGGGTCAAGGGATGATGCCAGCTCAGCGCATCCCCAGCATCACCAACAGCTTTGACTGGGAGGATTCAGAGGTGAAGACAGAAACAGCCCTGGCAGTCAAAAACACCATCAAGCACGATCAGGTAAGAGATTAGAAGGCAAAGATTAGAAGGCAAAGTTTTCAACCCATTTCTGTTGGAGGGCTTGATGGAGCAGCTCCAAGAAGACAAAGGGAAATGAGGGGAGAAACAGCTTAAAAATAAACACAGGTATCCTTCAGAGGGCACAGAGCAGCAAAAACCTCTGACATTTTAACTTAACCAACAGCTGCAAAAGCAAATCAGAGAGCAACTTGCTCCTGTAGGTCAGAAGAGCGCTTCGGTGAGGAAAAATCCATATCTTCTTGATTCAGGGAAAAAAGAAAAAAAAAGGTATTTTTCTGTATTTTGTCTCATATTTATGTGAGGACAGGGATTTAAAAAAATAAAAAGCCTGTTTTGCAGGCTAAGGGCTGTCACTGACCTCAGTGGTCCTGTTAGTACCTGGAAATAAACCTTTTCGTACAGGTCTGGTATGGGCTCAGCACATCGAGTCCTGCTGCCGATGCTCAGCGATGGCTGAACCTGCCCTCCAAAATCCCAGGGAAAGCCACAGCAGCAGCACGGGCTCAGCCTGCCACTGCTGCAGGCTCTGAATGAGGGGATCGCACAGGGCTTAACATCTAGAGGTAGGTGCCACTGCTGTGCAAACAATAGAGAAAAATTAATATAAAAATTAGCTGAAAACCCAAATGCATTTCTTTCACCAACTCGTTTACAATTTTGCTCTACGTTTCTTTGATTCAAAGCAGGAAGTGGGGCAGGGGGGAACCAACAGAAACTGCAAATGGAGATAAAGAATGAAAGACAAAGTGAGGTGCATGGAGTGGATGAGTAGAGCATGCATAAGGAGTAAGAAGCCTCAAGCTTCTTTAAATGTCTTTCTATTGCTAATTAAAACACCAGGCAGAATTTCCCATGGGAGGAATCATGGAAATTGAGCCTTGTGGCACAAGCCTGAGAGAGGGGCGGGATGCAGCTGCTTCCCTCCGAGATTAAATTCTCTCCCACACTTCATTTCCCTGTTCTGTCTCACCCCAGCTTCACTGCACCTCCTCGCCATGCTGCTGCCCATCCCAGTGCCAAAAACCAAACCAGTCGGGCAGAGGACTATCCCCATATGCCTGGGCTTCACCAAGCAGGGCCGCAAGCACATGAAGTCAGTTAATTCAGGGTAAGGTGATCTGAGCACACACGACGGGACAACTGCGCGTGATTTACTCTTCTTCATGGCAAATTTACCTTGGATATACCAACGCTCATCAAGCGGGCTGCTATCAAGTGCCTGCAAGGCGCAGGGCAATATGTCCCAGGGGTATATCACATCCTTGGCTTCTGCAGATCAAGAACAGAGCAGAGAGCACCTCTGCAGCCCTGTCCCCAAATCCCTGACCCAGAGCAGAGTTCCCCCCCCTCTCCCAGCCCACCTCCACAGCCCTGCTCATCGCCGCGTTGCAATGCGAAAAATCTCAGCCTCCGCACTCGCTGGAATAATCTCATGTCATGTTCACTGAGATCAGACAGGATTTATTTCTAGATGAAACTCGGCTGATAATATAAAGCAAGTTATTAATCCACTCAGGCCGGCCATCTAACACCCAAAGCCTGTTACTCTTGCTGGCTGGAAGGAGGTATTTGATTGAATCAAGAGGGATTTGCTCAGCTCTGTCTTCTTGTTTAAGTTAGAAGCTGCTTAAAATTTGCAGCTGGGGTTTGTGCCCCTGCATCCACCACCTGACTATTGGCTCTTCATTACTGGAGAGTGAACCTGTGAACTGAGACTTTGCAGTAAAAATAGGAACAAAAGTCAGGATTCATGTTCTCTCTGCTACATTTTCCTTTCATACCAAGACACCAGGACTAGAAATAAGACCAACTCTGATTATTCATGGCATTTTTTTTTTTGTCCTTAATATTCATTAAATACCTTTTCCTTTCAGGCTATGGACTCAGCTTCCTTGCCCTTCCTCTGGTTCTGTCTCACCAGCTCTTAGTCTTCCTCCCTCCCATCGTAAGACTCAAGCTGATAGCCCAGTTCCTCTCTCCGCTGTCCCACCTTTCAGCCTCCCCTCACCACAGTCCCGTTCCCCACCACAACATGTCCCCGCGGTCCCTGAGGGAAAGCCACCTGCTCCCTGCCACGAGCCGGACAAGATCAAAGCCCTTCAGCTTTTCCCTCCACCTCCATGAAAATGCTGCACGTTGGGAAATTCAGGGTGCACAAGATGCTTCGAAGATGGGAGATTTGAGCAGTTGTGTTTATGTACCTCTGCGCTGGAAAACTCTGATTTCTCCATAGAAGTTGTTTAGATCTGTCAAAACTTTGTGTTTAGCTGCTGTTTTAACCAGCAGAGACTGGATTTTTTCATCTTTTTCTGTCAGAGGGTTTGATGAGAGAACTGGTATCAAGAGGATCAGCCAGAGAGTGATGATAATGCTTTTAGCATTATCTGAACTAAAGCCCACTGCTTTTCCATTGACTTCAGTGGGGTTTGATCAGCCCTGCGCATTGCACGGGACAGGGCAGGCTTCGCTTTGAACACATTTTTGGAGTTAAGACACCAAAGTTTTCAAAGGCCACTGTGAGTTCTGGTCACAGGAGTCTGCAAACAGGCAGGGGGACAAGGGAGAAAAAAGGTTTAAAAAAAAAAAAAAAAAACAAAAAAACAAAAAAATCTTCCACTTTCACTTCCTTAAACACCTTTCTCATGGTCCCTCCCATTATATTTCAAGTATTTCCTAAGGGATCCAAAAAGAAAAATGTATTGACTCACTTCTAACGGAGATTTAAAACCAAAAGATCTTGTGCAAATAAACAAAGAAAGTAAATGCAAAAAGATGATTAAGTATTTCAAGGGACTGACAGAAAGGCATTTGTTTGACTCCTCTTCCCCATAATCTGAAATCAGCTAGATGGAAGGAACGCAGCTCTCCCCATTTCTATTTATTGCATGAACTCCACTATCCGGGGAGAGGCGCAGACCTTGCCGTGCTGTGACAAGCTGCCAAAGTTCCCGCAAACAGGAGGTTCCTGAGCAGCCCCCTAAACGAGGGCAGCCCTGCGTGCTCCTGCTGACGTGAGCGTGGTGCCACGCAGAGCGCCCGCAATCTGCCTCCCTCGTCACCCGTGTGAGGCACTCCCGAAATAAATGAACAAACGGCGCCGGAAACGCCTGGCGATGGGAGCAGCGCTCGGTCTTCTGCAGCAGTAACTGATGAAAAATTCTACATCTCCCAACAGTCATTGTTGCTGCCTTAAATCAGAAATTAAGTGAGCATTTGGAGGCCTGAGCTGTCACCATCCAGGGGTTTAAACACACTCATTAAAATGCCTTTTTTTTTTTTTTTTTTTTAAGATTTTTTTAATTTAAAATTTTTGGATTTTTTTTATCTTTACCTTTTAAGATTCCTTCTTAGGCTTTCTGCCTCATTACATACAAAAAGCTGGAAGCTAATTAGCCCCTCAAAATGGAGGAGGGATGAGGGAAGGTGTGACAGAGCCAGGTGGCTGCCATGGGGGAACATCTCTTCTGTAAATGCTGGTATCCATTCCCAGGCTCCAGAAAATCTCATCCCTGAGAAAACACACACCAGATGCAAAGCACATGATGCATGCTCCGCTCCTCTGCAGCGGCTTCCCCTTTGCAGCCCCCGGTTAATTATAACTTTGAGGAACAGCAGCCTATAATAACGTATGTGGAAACTCATTTCTCTTCAAATGAAACCTGGTTAACAGTTGCTTTTTACTGGAACAATTTTCGAATAAACAAGCTTTGAAATTTAAAAGGAATCTTAAACTCCATTAAATAATACAGTTCCTTCACAGGAATTTCTCCTGGGAAGGGATGTCTTCTGTTCAAGTGCCATGTTATGACAAGCATGACAGACTTGATAGCGATCTGTTCCAACTCATGACGCTGCTTAAATTAGGTTAGATAGAATCTGCACAGGCTTTCTAAGGAAAGCTCCTCTGGGTGAAAGCACTATTATTTTTGTTAATGGCTGTGAATTACGATTTTCTTCTCTTAGGAGTCATAAACTACGTTGCTACACAGTAGTACATCATGTAATGTATGTAATACATGATTCCTTAGTAGGGGAGGAAACTATTACATTTGCATACATTAGAGCCAGAGTTGTAATCAGAATGTGTTTTCCCACTTCCTTCATTGAATATTTATGGATTTCTTCCCCACTTCTCCTTCTGCTGCACATGTCTCCTGCTTGACCTGGTGTCTCGCTCTATCTCATTCAAACTTTGGAAGGGTGCATGGTTTGTGGCACGTTCCTGTTGCTTTGCAAACACCAAGTGACTGGCTTTCTTTCAGATTGCTTCCTAAGCCTCACACACGCTCACACGGATTTGCAGTCGCAGCCTCAACCGCGTGAAAAGGCAGATGGAGGCAGAAAGCAACTTAACGCCGTCGCTGCGGGCTCACGAGCGCTTCAGGGCACTAGACAGCAGCTGATGACACCAAGGACACTTGCAGGTAAACAAGGGGATTTTAAGGTTGTAGCAACACCTGAGCAAGCTCGGAGATGCCACAGCCAGCAAGTGATGCTTTATACCTCCAAGGGCTGCTAGACCAGGGCTATGAGATGAGAAACCAGCCCATCCTCCTATTTTGGCCTGCTCATAGTGTAACATCTCAGCATCCCCGTCAGCAACAGGGTAGAAAGGCACAGGGCGATGGGTTCAGGGCTGTGCTGCTGTTTTCAGTGCATTCCATGCAGCTGTTTCCAAGGGCTCAGATGTCCAAATGTGCTCCTGAGCTCCTAAATCACTACGGTTTTATTCAGAAATCCTACTCAGCAGTCTGCCAGGCAAACCCACAGTTGTATTCTTCCACACCTTTGATCATTCACGTCTTGAATTTAATAAAATCCATCCAAGTGCAAACCCAGATCACTAGGAGACAGACTTAAAGGGTTTATTCTGAGCTTACATGAACACACCTATTTCTCCTTCAACGAAAAGCAAGCTGAGACAAGACTGATACCCATTTGTAATTCACTAAGAGGAGCTGGAGGCCATCGGAGCAACTTGGACAAAGAGAAGCAGTAAGTACACTGGTTCTGACGCCACACACAAGCACAGAAACAAAGCAGCAAAGCTGGAAGACTCTCAGAAGGCAATATACCACCAGGATAAATTAACACTCAAGATTTTGGAAGAAATTCCTTTTGAATGCTATAAAGCAACAAAAAGTATATAAAGTTCTAAGAAATGCTCTTGGATCTCAAGTACAGACAACCACACTTGGCCCATTTTGCTAACCACGGTATCTGCAACCTGCATGACAGCACATCTCCAGCCTCCCCTCCAGATAATGCTTGTACAAGTGTCTGGGGTGGGGGATAAAAAGTGGGGTCAGGGGAGACATCTCCCACCGGTTCCTGAAGCCTTGCTGAACACTCAGACACCGACAAAAGCAATGGGTTATGGATATACTCCCAAGTACACTGATGCTGACCAAAACAGAGCAGAACTTCTCAATGTCCATCGCATTGACAAAGGCTCAGTCAGGTTGGGAGGAGGTTTCGCATCCACGTGTCAAAGGCTTACGGTAATAATGGCCTGCATGTTCAGAACTGAGTTATCGTGGGTGCAGGGAGGTTAAGAGAGAAATCAAGACCATTGTTTACTGACTCAAACCAATTTAAACTCATCTTTCCAGAGTGACATGTTATTTGTAAGCCGAGACATCATTCACGGCAAACTTCAACCTTGCAGGCAGCTACAGGTGGGACAGCACGCAGCGACGGGCAGGGGCTCGTATTTGCAGACAGCAGGAGCCAAGAGCACCACATGGTTGTAGGCTGCTGTCACCAAAGGGACACCAAGATCTCTGTTCTGCCGTATAGAAATTTCCTGTCTCGGAGCAGATTTATTGCTGGGCTGCCAGCAAAGAGCTGCCTTTGCTCCTTTTCATTAGGGAGAGGGTGGTTACAGTGTGAAATTACTGTGTGCTTGCAGAGGGTGGGGAGACAGCATTACGTGGTACTCCAAGGGTTTTAATGCATGACCAAAGCTGTACTTAGAGGTAAAAGATGCTTAGATGCCTAAAAATGCAGAGAAGCACATGGACCCAGACACTTGGGGGAGAAAGCTTTTCCCGGACAGGGCTTAGTGGAGTTTCCAAGTCCTCCCAGTCAAAGGAAATACTACGACAGGAGCACAGCACCTCTCTGCATCTTAAAGATGTAAAATGCCTTTGCAGAACTGGTCTTTGTGCTAAAGAACAGTTACAAAACTAAAAGGGGAAAAAAGTTTACAAGAATACTGCAATTTCTGAGACAGCAGGACAGGCACAAAACAAACAGTATCAGGTGGGTTTACGTTCTACATTTGAATTCATGACAAGTTCACATTAAAAAAAAAAATAAAACCAATCAACAACAATGTGGAAAACATCTTGAAATATCTTTAGCCTCTCTCCCCAACGTGGGACACCAGCCACAATGATCTAATCGTTACACTGCAGCCATCTACCACCCTGGGCTGGACAGACACCATCACTGTGCCTGCACTCAGCCTGGAGAGATCACTGATGTAAAGCAAACAAGGACGACACTTCAAAGCACTGTTCAAACCCACATTCCCTAAAGGAGAAGAAGTCACACACCACTGTACAAACATGGGTCCTGGATACCCACTGAGTTCAGGGCAGATGCCATTACAACTGCAATGTGTGGAGACATTTATAATTGTGTTGTATCATGATTTTTCAGTTGATGAACAGCAGTCTTCAGCCTGCAGTGCTGTTAATCTAGCATCTTTATGAAAACAACATTTATTTTCAAAAAGAACTGGATATTTATGGCTGATAAGTATTATTTGATCATTTTCACTAAATTAAATTAAAGTTCACACTGTATGCTCTCCAAACTAGTCTATAAAATTCTAACTAAAGCAAAAATTACATAACTCATAGACAAATCCTCACTCCTAAAAAGTACTGCATGGGTATTATTTAACCATGATGCATGCAAACCATATGCAAATTAAATAGCAGTGGGTGTGGTGAATATGCAAATTCCAAACCCTGCCAACTCCCAGCTTCCCCTCCATGAACTGCCTACAGCTATAACTCTCAGAATTTATGAGCTGCTCAGCTCCTAATACAATCTTTGTCATAGCAATGAGGCAAAAAGAATGGAAAATGATACAAAGTCAACCTACTGCCATAGTCCCCATTCCTCTTCAGGGGTTTGGGCACCCAAAGAAGTGCTGTCTTGAAGCTGGACTGGCAACGCACAGCGCAGAAAGGTGCGGGTGCTCGTGAAAAACTAAAAACTCTGTACACAGAGGGGACCTGAAACTTTCTGCATCATCCGGCAGAGAGCTGAGAGCCTGAGGGCTGGGGTTCATACACAGAAGATGATACGGAATAATAGTTGCCCCACTGCTCCTTCTGACAGCTCATGGGTACAACCCAGTGCTCCAACCTAAATCTCTCTCATTTCCATCACATGGAGCTCACTGTTCTGCAGCAAAATCCGCTTTCATCTGCATCTCTCCACTGTTTCAATGCAGCCTGTCTCCTTGTTTTCCATCAATAACATGAAATGACAAATTCCATGAAGAATTCTATGATACCTCTGCCTAGAGGGAGTATTTTACGTTGCTAAGACCTAAATGCCTGGATTTAATTTTTATAAAAGCAGATCCCAAATTTTTGGACAGAAAATGTTCCCTATTTCAAACCAAGATAACATTTTGGGAAGTCTTCACATCAAAGGTAGAAATGACCCATGCTTGGGGCACATTCAAGATGCAAGAGTCAGTATTTTTCTGGAGGAAGCATGATTGTCATCCTCCTGACCTACCTGCCCCTGACACAGGACAGCTGGCACTGAAGGAGACATGTTCACAGCTTGAGCTGAACCCTGTAGCTGGGTGTACTTCAAACCCAACCCTCTCCAACACTGCTCCTCCTAGAGGGGAATTTCCCATGCATTAGACTGACAAAGCATTACAAGCATTCTCATCCATCTTCTCCTGCTACCTGAAGGCCCCTCACCTTCAATTTCTTTTGAAATTTCCTTTTTATTTGAGCATTCTTACAAAGGCTGTGGGGACTTCCATCCTGTGACAGCCTCACTGCACTTTCCTTGAGATTTCACAAAGAGCTTTCCAGCAGCTTCATTTCCCTCCAGGGCCCTCACCAGGGAACAGAAACATCAGATTTAGTTGCAAGAGACTTGATAACTGAGGAGCTGTCTCCCAGTCCTGGCAGACTCAGATTTAACAGGAGTTGCTTCTCTATCCTGGCTTTCCTTCACAGTTTCAAATGCAATGGGATAAAGCAACCCCAGAGTCTCTCCTTCACTTTCCTCCTTACTAGAAAAAGGGATTTGGCTATTTTTTTACTCCTACGTTGAATTCACTACATTTGTCATCAGGAGTTTTTCCCTGAGGGCATACCTATAGACACACTTTTCTTTCCTGAAAACAGTTCCCCATCGCCACCCAGAGCAAATCTGAATAGCAAACATTGATATTTACTTAGGAAAAGAAGTGGGACACCATCCAGCCCCTCTGGGCACAAACACAAAACCCACTTCAGCAATAGCTTTTGGAGATCAGCCCCCACACAAAGAGCAGAGACTACCCCAGACGGAGCAGGGAGGGGAAAGGACAAAACCAGAGGTTTTCCCTGCCCCACCGACTGAGAACTCGGAGGGAGAATGTACCAAAACACATAAGAAAGATCAGCGAGTCTGCCTGGCTCAGAGCTCCACCAAGACTCCAGGCCATGGCCCACCATTCACAGCCATGCTAGCCAGCTGTATTTGCCAATTGCGATTACATTTTCTATTTTTATTAGACATACGCTAGCCGCACAGCCTGTCACAGCCACATAGAAGGCACACTTAATATGTAGAACAGAGACAGGCCTCACAAACAGAGGATTAAATAATTAATTTTGTATCTGAGTGTTGCGGCTTAGCCCCGCTCAGCAGCTGAAATACCACAGTGCACGCTCACTCCCATCCACCATCAGCCCCACAACGGGATGAGGGGGAGAATCAGGACAGAAAAAAAAAAAAAAAAAAACAGGCAAAACTCCTGGGTTGCGTTAAAAACAGTTTAACTGAACAGCAGAGGAACAGAAAACAGAGATGGAAAACAAAACCAATAACAGAGAGTACTTAAGCACATAACTTACAGCACAGCAGCTCACAGTAGACCCTGACACCCAGCTCCTTCTCCAGTAGCAAAACCCACCCTCAGCACCATCCCCACTTTATACACTGAGCAGGGGGTCACATGGTGTGGAACGGCCCTTGGGCCAATTTGGGGAAGCTGTCCCAGCTGGTGGGTAATTGGTAACCTATCCCAGCTGTGTGCCCAGTCACAGGGCCCACAGCTCCAGCTCCTCTCCCAGCTCAGGTGGAAATTAACTCCATCCTAGCCAGAACCAGGATACTGATTAAGCAGCTCTAAGATGCAGAGAGGAGAGCTTGCTTTTTCCTTCAAACTCAGTAAAGGCAAATCTTGTGTTCCTGGAGACTGGGAAAGTTGCCTTTTCCTTTGTGAACTCCTGGAGAGAGCACAGTTTCTCTGAGTCCAGAGCAGCCTGGAAATCTCTGCACCAGAGAAGGTATTTGAAGAGGAAATCAAGGAAAAATGCAACTCTGAGCACGATGTGCGTGAAGCCCCATCCACTGCAAATAGAACATCCTAATTTGTGACTGCTGACCTCAGAGTACCACGATCAAAGGCAGTGTCTGATAGCGCTCTGCTTGTGAATTGTTCCTGTCTGTTCTGTTCCCAGCTAATTATTTCTTTCCTTAAGTGAAGGGAAAATAGTTTAATCTGTTTTTGTAAAGCTCATTCCATCAAATTAGTCAGCAAGGTACACAGCGCTTTCACTGCTGGTAAAACCTGTAGCTAGGAACTACTGCAGACAGTAAAGCCGTTTCCCAGTGTAAGATTTTCTGTTTGACAGAATCAACCAGTTCCTCCAAGGGGAGAGGAGCAAAATGTGCAGGAAAACGCTCAGCATACACCACCTTTATCTGGCACATGGATCACTTGGCTTCCTCCCATCCACCTTCAGGTGCAAAGGATGGTGGTGAACATTCAACATGCCCACTCTTTCTTCCCTACTGATAGCAAGAAACCAACCGAAAACCCACTGCGCCTTTTCCTCTCCCCACTCCACTTTCTGCCTGTCGGAGCATGGGATTTCCCAGCACTGGTGGTTACAGCTTGCCAAGACTGCCATTGTACACAAAGTTATCCTCAGCCTTTCCAACATTTCATAACGTATGCTCACTCACTCTAGGGATGACGGAGCTCCGGTGGAAATCACACAGCTTCGCAAGGATAGAGACAGCGTGCAGCTTTTGGATTAGCAGGGTTTTCCACCATTTCAGAGTGTCTTAGCATATTCTTAGCCTTGGAAGGTAGCAAGAAGGAAGGTTCCTTCCCAAGGAGTGGTCTGCTCAGAGCATTAGCAGTTCTGCACTTTGGGAGCCCCCGTTAGCAGTCAGCAGTTATTTTATCGGCTGCTGTTAGGCTGCACCTGTGCTTTGGTCTCACGAGCCAGTCAAAGTAATAATCCACCTGACATCTCCTCAGTCTGCCGTATGTTTTATGGTTTTATAGCTTATTCCTCTACAGCATCACTGTATACATACGCTTCATGTGGGCTGACCTTGAGAGGCAAAAGCTACTGTTAGATAACTACACCCATAAATCCAGCTCAGTCCTTGTGTCCCATTGATCCCTATCCATATTGAGCTTAACCCAGGTCCTGCTGAAACTCCGGGAAACCTCCAGCCCTAGATGTATTTCTCTTTATCCTGTTCTTCATGCTTCTCTAGCCAAGTAAGCCACAGTGTTACTAAGCTTTTCTTATAAAAATAATCCTTCATTCGGAAATAAATTTAACGAGCAAATTACACAATTACAGAAGACAGACCCACAGGGACACTGAAAAAGGTTACCCAGTCTATTCCCCCAATCCCAACACAGAACCATGTCTACTTAAACTATTCATAAAAGATCCTGTTTAAGATATTTTTAGAATTTCCAGGAGTGAATCCTGATGCACTCATGTTTAGACATTATTTTTTAATTATTTGCACTGTTTGGTCCTTGCACAGGTTTTTATATAAATTCTAGCTCTATGGAGTGAATCAAATTAAGGATCATTATTATTGGGGGGTGTCAGGGGATGGCGTTTGCATTAAGCCTGTGTGTAAAATACACAAGGCGATGTCAAAACAGATTAGGAGTCTCTTTGTCTGCGCTTTCCAGTCTGAAAAGACTCCAAACTATACAATACAAAACACACATGAAGTTGAAAGTATCCTGTGGGGAGAAATAATGAATAAAACAATTTGATGCCTTTCCAATCTGACAAAACAAAGAAACATTCTGAGCAGCGGTTCTTAGGGATAAAAATCATTCAGCTTTTCATTATATGTGTTAATTTATGCTTTACATATTTTAAAAAAACAGTAAATTTGTGACTTGAAAACCTGCTATTACATCTCACTGTGAGTGTCACTTATACAATACACAGAGAAGCACTGGTAGATCTAAGCACCAGGGATGGTTCCTTTGCAGTTACTACCAACACTTGCTAGTTTAGCGTGGGATGGTGCTTCGCTGAGTAGTTTTTTTTTCGCTAACCACAGATGGCCATCTCCTTCCAAACCACAGCTCTGGCCTCAGTGATGTCAGCGGGAGGAATGACTGAGGGCATTTGGTTCTGTCCCCTTACAAGAACATCCAGCCCTTTGAAGTATACTTTAGTTCATTAAACCAGTTGCACCCAGCTAAGGAACAAATGCAAATCTCCTTATAAATAGTCCAGTAGAGCAGAGAGAAGCCAGCCCCTCCAGGGCTCAGCAACTGGAAACCATCAAGGTCAAGCTTCTGGAATACCATTGCCCTAAACCTTCTAAATCTGCAGAAAATATTTCCTCCAACTACGCCGTATGTTGAGTCAGTTCTGAAGCTCATTGCTTATTCTGCAATGCCATTAAACAAAAGAGAAGGGGGGAGAGGGGAAGCCTAATGCTCTAACAGCTGACTGCAAGATCAGATGCCAATAAAACCAGTCAGATTAGACAGGATTCCAGCCTGGTGCTTATATTTAATTGTGATTACATCATTGAGACATGATTCAATGGCGCTGCTGACTCTTGAAAAGATAGCTCTTTCACCTTTCCTCCTTCTCATCAAAAAGTCTTCATTCGTGCTCCGGGATATAGTTTAATATGGACCAGACCAATGAAAAGGAGGGGCTAGCTGCTTTTCAGCTTCAAATGCAGAAAGCATTCCTATTTCGAAAACTTTGTTATTATCTGGACTTTCTTATGAGGCAGACATATTTTGCATCATATTTTCAATATGAAAACAGAAATCTTGTATTCTGGAAACACTACAAATGTAGCACACCATTGGAATAATTAGCAACTAACGTGAACAGAGATCAGAGGTTAAACTATACATCTGCACAGCTGAGAACTTAAACTGGTTTGCCTTACAAAGAAGCCTCAACTTGTCCCAGGCAAATAAAACAACCAGAGAGAGAAATTCATTACACGGTTTAGGTAGCCTCACCACATCTATTCCCTTTATACCTCACCAAGAAGGTCAGTCTATGAATCTGTAAGCCAGCAAAACAAATAGTTGTGGATAAGTGTCAGTTTATTAATCATGTACATATGGCTCTTCCTGGAAAAGAAAGTTTCACCTACAACCAAACTGATGTTTACATTTCTCTGCTCCAACTAAGTTCAGCTCATCACACATTCCAGATCATTACAAGTTCTGAAAAAATAAAATAAAAATTAAAGTCATTACATGTGAAAGAGATTGATGACTTTCCTCCCTGATAAAAGTCAGTGAAGAATAAAAATGCCCTATTATAAACAGAAGTAAACAACACCTTTTCCAAAAAAAAAAAAAAAGGCGAGGATTCAAAATAAATATTCAAAAAAAAAAAAGCAGTCTTCAAAGTACTTCTTTCAATAATAAATAGCTTATTTGAGCTTCTCTAAAGCTGACCCTTGACCTTGAAGATTCTTACATGCATTTTTGTCTTACCACCTCCCTGCTACCTGCCAACAGTTGTTGGCCAACAGCCTGTCTTGTGACACAGATATAGCCCATGAAAGAACAGAGACAGCTCTGCAGACACCCAAAGATGTTCTTGTGGACACCACCAGCCTTACCCTCCTGAATCAGTCTGCAGGCTTTGATACAAAGATTAAAGAAACTGTTAATAACAGCATGCACCAGAAGCAGACAGTTCATCGTCAACGTAGTTGCTATCACTGATGTCCAGCAAACTTTAGAATGGAGGCAAGTTCTGTTCTGCCTTCTTTGAAGAGCCCATGGGCATCCACACAATCCTTCCTTCTCTCTATTAATTATTCAAGGTGATTGGGAGAGACAGAGAGATCCTGCAGGCTTGGTTGCCAACAGTCTGTGGATGACAGTCAGCATCCTGGTTCTCCACGGATCCAACCATTGACACCAACAGCACACCAGAACACCTCCAGGAAAATAGCTCTTGGAGAGGAGCAGATGGCTTGAACTGAATCCAAGCAAGGCTGAAGTGAATGAATCCGAGCGCAGCCAAAATGCAGGATGAGAAGAAGGATTTCTCTAAACAGCTCATGGAAACATCATCTCCCTCTCTGTGGAAAAGCATGCTGCCCACATTCGTCAAAGCTGCACCTTGAGTCTGACACTTTGCAAAGTCTGGCTGCTTAGATGGCATCAGTAATCCATGAATTTGTCACCTCTGGGCTGGATTATAATAACTCAGCGTGTTTTGAAGCTCAGTGTGGGAACCGTACACCAGCTCCAGCTGGTTAAGAGTGGGGAGCAACTGCTTTTTCTATGGCTGATGTTGCCAAGGGCATATCTGGTTTGTGCTCAAGTCTTTCCCATAGCTCCCAGTCAGCCAACTTTTAAGGCTCTGGTCCTGTTTTTCAAAGCAATTAGTGTCTCAAGAACCAACTACATCAAGGTCTGAATTTTCATCCCTGAAACCCCATGGCAACTGTGCTCCTTTGAGAGGTCTTAAAGCTCAGAACAAAGCATCTAGGAGTTTTGTGACAGGGCCATTTTATCAATAGCTATGGAATATTTTTCTAGTGGAGATCAGGCAAATCCAGATTCTGGTACACTGCAGGCATAATTTCTCTAAGGTGGATTTACTTCTTAACTTGAATGCACAACTCAGATAACTGTTTCTTTCCAAAATTCTTCCCAATTTCCTCACTATATAAACTGTCATGAGTTTCTAGCCACTTTGTGAAGAACTGGGAGAGGATCTACAAAGTTTGTCAGAGACTTAACGCTGCCACTCAACTTGCCCACGGTATACAGATGCTCCAGCACTTTAATACCCTTATGGAAAGTAAAAGCAGGAAGAATGTGCTGGACACAATTTAGTCTGTGCTTCAATCCATCCCTGACAATTTTTTTTTGGATTCTACACTGTATCAGAGAGGAGGTTAAAAAGGAATTTCATTTGGTATACACCTACTTTCTCACATCCACAGGTTTTGCAGCGTTCTCATGTGAATTCTTTTGTTCATTCCTCTTACAAATTACAAGTAAATTTGGAAACTTTGTTATTACTCCTCCTTCAGCCCAACCACCTTGACAAGTGTTCAGGGGGACGTTACCCTATCTAGTGTATTGGTGTGCAGTCAGACTGATTTGCCTCCAGTGTTGACTAGTGGAGTACTAGGTTAATTTGTATTGAAATAATTTGATTTTTGAGCTTGCCATATTTTTAAAAATTACAAAGGGACAGTCTTTTGCAGATGGACGTGATCTTATACATGGTATGTGTGTTAAGCTGATTTCAAAATGCAGTTTCTTCAGGAACCACATTTTTTCACAAGGCTGCTTTCACTAGCCCCAACAGTTTTGTTCTCCTTCCCAGAACATCTGGGACTCTCCCGCTGTACTCTCTTCAGCATCAAGTCCTGCTAGCAGTAGATGCAATTATCTTCCTGTTCCCACCAAGGTCCATGGCATCAGTTGTTAAAAACACACTCGGAGTGGCACAAGCAACCCTTCCCATTCATCATATTCTGCCGTTAACGCAGACAAGATTAAAGACCTTACTGTAATTAAAGATGGAAGAATGTCATTGAAAGGCACAGGGTAGCTGGGGAAGGTCAGTTATCCAAGCGACACATCTATGATTCTCTTGTCTCTTCTGACCCCTTGTTCTGAAGGCTACTGTTTGTAAATCGAGATTAATGAGAAGAACAGCACTTAAGTGCAACTAATCATAAATCTGGCAGAGTTAGTACACTCTCTGACAAGATTAATATATTTTATATCTGACACTGTCTGCGTAATGCTCCGTGTTCAATTTATTACCATCTCAAACCTGAAAGTGGAGCATGGCCTCACTTGCAGTGCAACTTTCACTTTTTGCAGAGCATTTCATTTACAACTCCATATCCATTTTCACCCCTCTTGAGGGTATTTTCATTATGAAAAAAACTTTTAACATAATTCCAGTATAACTATACATAAACCAACATATTGGCAAAAAGCCACCGAAGAGTGCTGTTGGTTAGATTGTTAGGACAACAGGCTGGGAATTTTTTGAGGAAGGATATCACAAAATGCCATTTCACCTAAATCAAAATATTTTGTAGATAAAGGATGATTCAAAAATTTGCTCCTTAGCAAAAAAAAAAAAAGTCATCTAAACTACTTTTTTAATATATTTTTTTACTTAATACAGACTGCATTTCATATAGAACTGCTTTCTTCCTTCAAAATTTATAATGATCAGCAAATACTTCTTTTAAATTTAAAAAAGTCTGAATTCAAACTGCAGTAATTGCAATTTACTGAAATGTTTTTTTTCAACGGAGCCATTTCCCTCCTCAGAAGGGAAATAATCCCCACTGAGCCATAACAGACACAAAAATTGCAAAGTATTGTAAAGTATTGTAAGTATTTTAAAGTACTGTATTGACACAAGAATTGTAAAGTATTTGGAACAATTCTTTAGCAGATATTCAGACATCCAGACATTCAGTCCCCAGTGAGCCACTCCAGGCATGATGGGTAGCGGAAGGGATGGTGGCACATCTCCTCCCGTGGCCTGTCCCTCCTTCCAGGACTGTACTTTCACAACCATGTGTGCCAGACAAATAGCTCCCGTCCCCTCCTGAATCAAAATCAGAGATAGCCATTAATCAGCAGAGGCCCCCAATTTTATTCTTCTGGAGAGAAACATATGGTCATAGATGATCCATCTTTCAAAATGCTCCTCTAATTCCTGCCATAACTCACATGGCTTCCAGGCTGACATATGCCTTGACAAGCACGCGCATGATGGAGGCTGAGTTGAGCCCCCAGATTTCTCTCCCAAGACTCACCGTGCTTACACGCTTTGATTCTCCTGTGCGCACACATCCGTGCTCTCACCGGTTCCTGCCCTCTGCCACAGCATTTCCTAAAGCCGACACCCTACCAAAAGTTTGCTTCTCATTATATTTCTTGCTTTTTAGTGCCACTGTCACCTCCTCCCACTACACCATATGTTCCTCATCTCTTCCCCGCTGAGCAGCCTCCGGTCTCTGAAATCTGACAGCTGAAATGACCTCCCCCTCCTTGGCCCCCTGTTCTCTCTCAGCAGAAGTGAGCGACTGCAGTTGGCATGCTCTGCTCTCCTCAGGAACCAGATCCACACCTGCCAACGAGGGTAAAAGCATGTCCTCATTCCCAGCCTTGATCTGCTCCATCTCCTGGTGCTGTGCCTCTTTGGGACACAGAGGTCTCCTGTTATTTGGCCATGGAGCACGTAAGCAGTGCCTTGCATCTGAGCGAGGTCGCTGGGTGCTTTTGTAACACAAATAGCTGAACCTGCTCCCCATATTACTAGACATCAGCCATTCCTCAAGCCTTTTTGTCACCAGCAGCACCGAAAAGCTTCTAACACAGCATGAACTCTCAGAGAGATTCTCAAGAGGCAAGGCCAGAAAGTTGCCCGTAAACAAACCAGTTATTCCCTCTTTCTGCCACAGCTCTGCAGCCAGGAAAAATACAAAGCAAAGTCAAGTTTTCTAATCTTCCATGGTATAAACCACCCAGCAATCAGAGGCTTATTAGCAGATGATGATTTACTTTCTACCCACCAGCTATTTGCAAAGATTCTCCGCTCTCCCTGTCTGAAGCACCGTCAGGGTTCCTCCGCGAGTCTACTCCATTTGTCATGAGGGGGATTTGCACTGTAAACAGGACAGCTGCGTTACTAAGTCTAATTACACCCTGAGAAGACAAAGCACCGTGTGCCCACACATTGCACTGGAATTAGGAGTCCAGGTAGAACAGAAGAGAGGCTTTTAATTAAACAATGTCAGTTACCTCTCACAGAAAGCCTACGATTTAATTTGAGCGCACACACAGGAAGAACAGCAGGTCAAGCGCCTTCCCTGTCTTGTGAACTTCAGGCCTTTATCCTTCTTTTTGGCTTTCTTTCCTTTAATTAGGAGTAAGGAAAAGGTTGCAGTGACTTCATAGCATGTCAGATTTAATCTGCGTAAGACCCCACCACATGTTGGGGGGTGTGTGGCAGGAGTTTTTAATAAAGGATTACAGCATGCACCTGCTGAGGCTGAAATGTTGTGAGCTTTTTCTCGGCTCTGGGAGGCGTGCATTAAGTCAGGTTTGACTCAAACATTTATTACTTATCAACCTTTGGCACTGGGATAGAGTCTGAAGCACGGTTGATGATACCAGCTGATTTAAATTGCCAAAAAAGTGATCAGGTTGTTTGCACAAAATCAGATAAGTGTTTGTCTTAATGGCGGTTTCAAAGATGTGCAGAATTCCTTTGCCCCAGACAACATATCTTTTTGTTCCCAGATGTCGTCAGATAATGACTTTTATGCCAACAAGTTAATTGTAAAAGCAAAGTGATGCAAATATATACTGAACTATAGTCGTGTATTTTCTACAATTGCTTCAAATTTAATGTTATGAACAGAGTGTTTTGTGATGGAAGACTGCAGATGCCATGGAAAATAAATGCGGTTTCTGAGTGTAACCATCACCAAACGATTTGCCAACTCTTCCCCTTTGCTTGTGCCACTTGTACTGCTCATTGCTTACATCTCACTGCTCATCTTTCACAGGACGTGGGACACAGGGGCCCGTGGCTTTTTCCACATGAAGGAGGTCAACCCAAAGCTCTCCAGTAAACCCCTTTGCCATTTGGTGTAGGAACGGGAAGGATGTCCTCACTCCAACCAGCCGAAGCAGCTCCACATGGCACAGGCAGATCCAGGATTACGGGGGCAGCACCTGCATACTCTCCTACGGGTTTGAGAAGGCTCCCGCTCACACTTCCCTTCCATTTTCTGGTTTTGAGGTAATTTTAACTAAGGAAAGCTCACTGTAGACCGTTATGGGCTATACAGCCTGGTTCAGCAGCTCTCACAAACACCAAGCCAGCAAGAGAGCAATTAAACAGACCACTCCACCTAAGTGTTCTCAGCAGCTGGACCCTGCATCAGCCCAAGTGTGTCTAGGAAACAACCGCCTCTGGAGTGCTAGACGTCTCCTTTTGAATAAATCACTTGTCAGCTCATTGCTCACAGCTGCCAGCGCGTACCAGACTATTTACTGCATCCCAGCCATTTCCATTCTGATGGTACACAATAGAAAAGAAAGACGTACTGAAAATACACAGAGCAGTGACAAGTGTTAATAGGGCTGCTATCCCACTTTAAAGCAATTCTATTAACACATTATACTGCAGCTGAGGGTAATTATTTCCAAGGGAAATGGGTCTTGTGACCATGACCCATGATAGACTCTCATAATGGTGATTAAATTCACATGTGACTAATATACATAAGACATTAACTGAAGTTTGAGGATCTATTAAGGTTTGCAGACATCTGGAGGGCCACAGAAGACAGTCTCCTTGGGCTGCAGAAACAAACAACAAAGTAAGAAAAGTTCATGTTTGCCTATAAAGCTGAATAAATGATTTTCAGTAATACATCTTAAAGTAACACTTCTGCAAATCTAACATTTTGTTTAGTAAAGAAATGAAAATAAAAGGGTTGTTGCTCATAATATATAATAAAAAAATTACATTTTGCCTTCAGTTAACACAACTTCAATCTACCACTGAAGATCAAGCTAATTTAAAAAGACGGGGGAAGGAGCTAAAAGAAATAAAGACCATTTTGATTCACTGCTTCTTATCTGGCATTGCCTGTCTCTTCCTACTGCAACCTGATGGCAGCACAACCTTGTGCACTCAGTACTTCCCTGCCATGCAAATAAGCAGAGTATTGGCAAATATGGGATACTCCTTGTTCCTCTGCAGCATCCAACTGGCTAAGCCAGTGCTGGAGACCAATTAAAGTCAGTGGCTGATCACTCTGCCATTGGAAAATCTCCACCTCTGTCTCCCTCCTGACACTGGGCTCACCATCATATGCCACTCCTCCTGCCTTCAGCACAGGCTTACCACTGGTCCAAGTCATTCCCAACAGGGACTGTAAACAGGGCAAACGGCAAAAGTGATAACACAAGTTACGCTGTGCCCCATATGCTGCAGCCTTTCTGGCTTTGTAAAAGGAAATTCTTTTGTGGATTTGCACAGTGACTCGATGTGATCTCTGCAGTCGCAGGTACATGAGAGCATCAGCAAGCCAGCAGCTTCCCGTACGCTCCCGGGATGGCTTTGTTGTGTCAGTACGGCATCTGGTTGCAGCTGTGGAGCAGTTGGCAAACCTTAAGCTCATCCTTTATGGGAAACCATGCTGCAGTACCTGTCTGTAAGAAGCAAGTGCTGTTATGAAGAGTTTCCCCCTCTGCATGATACCGTAAATGTTTTTGAAGAGCAAAATATTCTGTTTTGAAAGGAGAAATGATTCTCATCAAATTCTGTCCATGCAACAGTAGTGCATGAGGCTTTAGCAAATCTCTCTCCATTGCCTTTTGAATGTGCTTATGCAGAGTTTGGATATAAGAAAAGGAAGGGAAAGGAGAACAGAAGTGAGGAAAATTTGGATCTACATCGTGGGTGGAATGAGCATAGACGTGGTTTTTACCACCCAGCCAAGTTTTCTACTGCATATCCTCTAATGCCTCACGGTAGCTGCACACAGTCAATATTTGACAGACAAGTTGGCCAAGCTTCTTACATCTTACATTACCTACGTACTACACAGCAGACTGAGAGTTGCAGGCAGGCGGGCTACAGGAACCCACGCTAGGCAAACACTACCGTCTGGCTTCTCCCTCGAACCTGCATCTCGGGGACAGAAAGGGAACAGCCCAGGCTTCTTATTCCTCACTGTCATAGGCAATAAAGCAGAGAGCAGGGAGAACCTTTGGCAGGCTCAGTGATTTTATTCCTTCATTAAAAAAAAAAAACCAAACAGCTCTGTAATCTCCAAAGCAATCTTTGAATCAAGACTCTTCTAAGGAAAAAAAATAAATAAATATTATTGGAGAGTACAGAAAATGTTTCTGCCTCAGTTTCAGAGTTTGTCTGACAGAATGTAATTCTACATACCTATTAATCACCAGATCAATGACCCAGGAACATAACTCGGTTGAAATATTCTTGACACGGTGAACATTAATGGCTTAGAATGAGCCTGTAGGGTCTAACCCATCAACGCACCTGCAGCAATTCAGCAGACTGTAGCACCTCTAAAAGTGCCATCAGTCCACTAAACCATAGGTCTACAAGCGTACATCTCGCCAAAGGAGGAGCAAAGTCTGATCTGATTTGACAGACTGAAATAGCCTCATCAGAGCTATTAACTAAAATATCTTCCAAGGTGCTTATGGGGGCTTTTTAGCGACCATGACTACAGAACTCCAGCAGGATGCTTGACTGGATAAACCAAGATTTCACTTGTGAAATCCTGTCAATACAACACAGCACAATCTCCCCACACAGCCCAGCCAGCCTACCCAATTCATGACCATCAGGGCCTTTTCCAAAAGTGAAGATATCCAAAAGGGACTGAAACTGTCACATCATTGGTTTTGATGCAGCCAAGCCTCTTTCTCAACCCAAGAGGAAAGACCAACTGCCATTTTGACCCAGTTCAAGCCCCTCAATTTATGCAGCTTCTCTTTTTCCTCCTGTTCTTCCAGGCACTTCTGTTCTTCTCTCCTCTGTCCTTGCTCATGTGTGATATTCTCGGTGAATGGAGCAGAGAAACAAAGTTTGGAAGCCAAAACCCTGGGAAAGGAGGAGTGACCAGACCTGTGACCACTCAATGTGCTGAACTCACCTTGGTGAGCTGGGGGCCACAGCTGTTGCGCTAAAAACACTTCTGTCTCAGCAGTCAGTCACTTGCCCTCTGCTGATTCAAAGATCTCCATCCCTCGGCATTGATATTAGGAAGGAATGCAAGGTGAAGAACTTTATGGAGGTATTTGTGACCTTCATGGAAGACGACCTGTTGTGGTGGTGAGGAAGATAACCTGGTGCGTGAGTAAATGAAGAACAAGCAAGGACGCAAGGGAGCAAAGACACAACAATGACAATCAGAGCTATACCCAGGCCACATTCCGAGGGCTTCTGTGTAAAAATATTTACACATAGATATTTGGATATTTGGATAGAACCTTTCTAAAGTGGAAGCTAAAATATTGATACATTCATCCTCGATAAACATATTGCACTACAAATGCAGCTCTGTGAACAGAGTCCTGAAAGACATAAACAGCTCAAAAATTTTCCTCTTGAATAAACTCCAGAGCTGTTTTGTTGCTAGGCTTAATTTTCAATCTAAAGGGGAGAAAAAAAAAAAAGATTTTGCTAAAAGAATGCAAATATCCATGTGCTTCATAAAATAAAGCTCCTTTTTTGACATAATTACCCCTATCTAATTAAAAACTATGCTTGTCACATCTTGGAAAATTAACTGTCTTCACACAGGGCAAGTGCTATCATTTGGAGAGGTCACGATAAATTACTTATAAACAAGAAAAAAAAATTCATTCCTGCTCTAAGTACCAAACTCTTTACAAAGCTAATTAAAGAGCAAAAATCATTGTCCTGAAGTGACTCTGAGATGCTTCCCACTTACAGAACAGAAGTCTCTGTGTTTAAGGGAGCAACTCAACATATTTGGGAAAGAGCTGGAGAGCACAAAATGAAGAATATAAAAGATGAGAGACAGGATTTTATGCAAATGCATTATGAATATCAATACACCCCAACACCAGAAGAGTGAGCCTGTCAATATTGTGGAAACTGGGGGGTTGGCTTTGTTGTCATTTGAAGCCAAAAATCAATGCTCAGTATCCTTTTCTCATGACACTGTTAGAATTCATTAATTATTAACCGGAGTCTTTTGTAAGAAGTACCTGTTTACAAGGTTACTCTGTAAGTTAAAATGTTTGTTTCCCCTCAGAACGCTACTGTAAGGCATCTGTGGGTGGATTTACATGATGAAGTTGATAGATTTGTATTTTGACAGTACATCTGTCATCTTCGCTCCACGTGTCAAGAGGTCAGGTGTCCACTCGGTGTTATCAGGTGGCTCATTAACGTCCTGTGGGACATACTACCTTGTCTGCTTCACTTGAAGTGACAAAACCCACTCTTTTTAGCCCTTGCTGCAAGAATTCACATCTCCTTTGCAATTGTTTGTATTTTCCTACTGTCAGAAGATTGGAACAACTTTGTAACACACATAGGGAGAAAATGTCTGGGGACACAGCACCGTGTGGGGAGGAAGCTGAATTCCTTCACGCACACCCCGACCAATCTGGGCTGCTAAGGGTGCTGAGCACCCCCATGGCCTCTTCTTTACAGGACATGAAGTGCATATTTAGACACTCAGCACAGTCACATTGCGACTTGCACTCTCTCTGTCAAATAAATGTGCGTTCACCACTGCCAGCAAGCCATCAGCTCACTACTAACCACTGTGAGGCACTTATGCTCTCTGTAGGGGTAAGGCCAAATCCATAGGCTGTGAAAGTCATGGTACAAAGCAGAAAAAAAAGTAGTTTTCCCGTTACTTTCCAAAGACTGTGTAAAAGTTGCTGAAAGTAGCAGTACCGTTCCTCGACTCTCCCTGCAATATTCCTTGCAGATTTGCTCGTGCCTCCTGCTGTCCGCAGGCACATCTTCAAAAGACAGACTGGAGAACATCATTGCACATTCATCTGGACCTGCGTGAACTCATCAGCTCCAGGAGTTTCATATGAATCCAAGCAGAGTTTAGTCCTGCGAATACCAGTGCTGTTTTACAAAGCATCTATTTTATTTTGTTGGTACTTGGAGGAACGTATTTTACATTGATTTTTACCACTGTAGTAGATTACTTGTAGGCCACTTAATTTAAAGGGTAAGCACACAGCTGACAGTTTTGCTTGCAAATCACTTGTTCTAGTGAATTTTAAGCAATGGGCATATTTGTCGAAAAAACGTGGTAGAGAAAAAAAATCAGCATGTTTCTGTAAACTGAAAAATCATTCAGTGCATGAGCTTGGGTGGATCTGCATACTACTGTACCACAGACAAACAGATTCTGTACCTAATTTTTGTTATCTTTTAGGCCACTTTTCCACTGTTGCAATCTTCTTCATCTCTTTGTCATGGTGGCCGATGGATGGCATAGTAGATGTTCCTTTAACGTACAAGAAAATTATTTTTCAAATTATTGTGGCTCTCTGAGGTCTCAGGCATATGAAGGTCACCAGTCAACTGTCCTTGAAAAGTCTACTGAATAACTCTTTGTATAAATAATATGGAGTATCTTGAGGCAGAGTTATCTTACCAGTGTTACCTTGCTACTCTTCTGGCTCCCTGTAGAGATCATTTGTGGGACTGGATGAACTTCGTCCCTCTTAGCTTTCTTTTCATGTCTGAACTAAGCTTTTCTTCTACTCAAAAGACTCAGCAAGAAGTTTCTTGACTGGAAGGCATTTCTGTGAAAAAAATCTCCCTGATGGTTCAAAAAATTATGTGAAGAAAGTGGATCCACCCCCAACCTTGAATTGCAGAGAACACAAATAAGGACTCTATAGCCAAGAGCCTTGAGTGGGATTACCAAACCTTCACCCGGCGCATGCATTAAAGAGCAGAAGGCATACTGGATTCCTACAATTTATACATTTTTATGTAAATACCCTTACGAATCAGTGCAACTTTGTGTCAATATAGATGGCTGTGAAGTAAAACATAACTCCAGTAACTGGACAGAAGATTTGTGTTTCCTTCCCTCTACTGAGAAGTCTTCAGTGACTAAATACCAAATGTCAGTGGAGTCAGTTCTGCAAAATTTCACTTGCAAAGATAAAACCCTTTTATTCTGTAAATGAAGAAGTCACTGCTAGTGCTGGATTATCCAGTGTCCCTGCATAGCCACTGCATGACAGATACAACGCAGGTTATGGATGAGGCAGACAACTGTACCTGAGAGAGTTAACATGTCTTTAAAAATCACTGCCCCTCAGCTGCAACCTTCATGGTGGTTTAAGCTGCCTCGCTTTACTTCATACCTCCATGGACCACAAGTACGCGTGGTACCTGCATTTCAGCTACAGATCGGTGTCTTGTTGAGATGCACTGCTTCATCACTTGTGATCTGACCATGCCCTTAGATACCTCCCAAAATGAAAAACTTATATTGGCTAGAAGAGATTTGTAAATCTCTGAATTTCAGTCCCAGAAAGGCATACAAAGACTGAATACACAATCTTCTTTCTTCATTGTATGGTATGTACAAGAGGAGCAAAGCCAGAGCTGACTTTCCACTCAGTCTCCCTCACATCTATACCTTTTACGAGGCATTATAATTCCAAAGATCAGAAAGCCATATTCATTTCCAGGACCCATCTTGGACAGGTAAAGTGTGACAGCGACATTTTACAGGCTTGAGCCTCCACGTTCAGTGTAGCCTGTAGTGATTTTTCTGGCAAAATCTCATTGACTATCATTTTCTATAAATGATCATAACGAACAAAATTTTTATCTGTAGTACCAAAACTTCTTTTGAGTGCATGTAATTTCTATTGCTATTAATGGGAAAGTCACACACACACACGGAGCAGGGTAGAAGGGCCCCTGAAGTATTCTAACAGCAATACTAATTCCTCCTAGTGGATGACGTTGTCCTCATAACAATAATTAAGCTACACTACTTTATAAAATGCAAAAAGTCTCTTGAAGGTTGGAGCAGGCTGTTATTCTAACCTATTACCTTTGTGAATTTTTATCCAAATGAGAAAAATCTGGTAACAGAGACATACTCACACAAGGTTCTAGACTTTAAAGTACAGGCTGAAAACACTGCCTAGGTGCCTTTTTTTAATTATTATTACTAAAAAGAGTAAATGTTTAACAAGCAAAAGACACAAAGAAAATCAGTGGGAGATGTGCTGCTTATTCATCAAGGCAAAGTCATCATTTGGGAAAAAACCTCCACCTTTTATCATTCTCCAGAGAATCCTGCCTTTGCAAGGAGGATCTAGTTGCTCAACAACACACCAAGGTAACTGAAGTGGAAAACAGTACATACTCCACATTTTCAGGTGTAGGAGTCTCATTTCCATGCAGTGAGAATCCCTGCAGCTGTAACCTTCAAACAGGCATCCTCATGAACTCAACATAACCAGCATATTCCAAATTCCAAGGTGAGCAGATCCATTCTGAGTCTGCCCGGAATTATTACCACAGCGCAGTGCTTGGGGACACTGTGCTGTGAAAAGCAGTCCTTTAAATAGCATTACTACAGTTTAGAGGCATTTATTTATCCTAAATAGTTAAAATTTTGTTACAGGATCATCTCTATTTCAATAGATTCAGAAGTGTCTATTGTTATGACAGAGGTCTTAACTGTTCTCTTACCTCAGGGTCTATTCAGTCTGCCAGCAAATTGTTAGTCTTCAATGGCATCTTCTGTTGTTGTAAAAATTTGAGAAAATTTACAGCAAATTAAAAAATTTTATTCACTCTTTTTAGGTACAAATTCTAACACAAATCCTTGATGATAACAGACTTAAAGGTAAATTGAAAATGGAATAAAAACTATAATGGATTTAACAGAGTTGTAGGATGCAAGAAAAAATTTGCAGGGATTTCTATTAAGATAATTTATTTTCCAGATAAAGAAAATTCCTTGAATCTAGTTTAACCTATATATCAAAGCATTTATTTTGATACCACAGATATTTCCTTATCTAATTGGAGAAAAAAAGGATGGTAGTAAGGAACTGGCTGCAGAGTGGACAATGGCACTTTCCTGTTGAAAATGAGATAGGGTGGAGTTCCTCACCAGCCAGTCTTGGTAGTGTTCAACCACGGCCTTGCAAACAGACACACGGAGAACCTCAGTACAGGGAAGAGGCAGCACCTCACGACCTCAGCCTAGGAGAGTGACAGCGGGTGACATTCAGCAGCATAAACTTCAAGGCCACTTTCTGAGGTAGAATTGGTAAGAACATATGCTATCAGCAAGGAGGCATGAGCTGAAAGAAGCAAGGCTAGAATATTAGTCAAACACTTGCTGACTGTGGCTTGCTAGCACGATGCAGCTATGAAAAAGGGCAGAAGCAACCTAGGCTGTGGAAAGTGAAGTCTTTGCAGCGGAGATGGGGAAGTGCTAATGACACTCTAGAAAACCAGCAATGGCAGATGTCAAATAAAGTGCATAATTCTGGCAATCCTTGTTCAAAGAAAGATTCACCTAAATTACAATGCAAAGAGGGCTACAAAAATAGGCAGAGAAATAAAGGATATGAAGAGGCCATGATTATTTTATGCCTACTGAAATATCACCTGGGTGAAGGAAAAGACATCAGAGTCATCCTAATGAAAAGAGAAAAGGACACAGTTAAGAAGTAAAATATAGGTATAAGCAGGACATTAATCGGTTCAGCTTGGATATTAGAATAATATCTCATCACAGAAGTGTCTGCAACAATCTTTCTTAGAAGTTGTATAGCAAAGCATTGCCACTTTGAGACCAAAAGGATTACTTTCTGAACCAGACTGCAGGAGACTGCGCCTCCCCAAACAAAAGCCTGGACATGATGATCCACAGGTTTTAGCCCCATAGAATGCTAACAGGGGGATGCAAACTGAGGTTTCTAAGAGATTGCAAGTATGCTGCTTACAAAGACCGCTCTTCTAGAACAAGTAGATAAACATAAACCAAGCCATTTACATAGAGAACACACCAAGAATCTGGGACACTGATCTCCTCTACTAACAGAGCTGCTGGCAAAAACTTTAATTTTGGTGTCGCTCAGCAGAAGGGCAATGCTGGTGTCAGATGCCAGACAACAGCACTAGAAGAAGCAGCAATCCTCCAAAAAGAGACAGGCATACATTACAGCATTTGTGCAATGAGTCAGAAAAAGCTGTAAATCAACCCAACATCCTCTGGACCAAAGCTGCTTTAGGAATATAAAATCTCTGTTATGGGCTGAGGATCTAGGAAGGCAGTTCATTCATATGGGCTCTATTTCATAATCCCATGCTATCAAACTTACATTGTAATTTCCCCCCTTCCAGGTGGCTATCGCAAGGCATGTAACGTACTGCATCCCTTTGGGGTAAATACATTACATGTCTGGAATGGGAAAGACTTAATTAGACAGAAGTTGTTTTGGTTCTATTCTCAATTCTGCCATAAATTCAGTGTATGACCATGTCAAGTAATTTATTTTCTTTGTATATATCTTCAAAAAAAAAGAGAAAAATAATAACTTTTCTCTAAAACTCGTGTTTGTCCACATAGAACATCTCAGCAAAGACTTTTACTATGCCTTTGTAGAGCACTTACCAAAATAAAGAAATAAATACCAGTTATTGGTCAACATCATACAAATAGTAAATGACAATTATCTTCACTGACGATATTGTTGAACACATATGCACAGAAACAGTAGAAATAGTAAAGGTAATTTTAAAATTTAATCAGAAAATTAAAACAAGGGTAAAATATTAGGAACGTAGAGCTTGTTAGGGCAAGCAGAGTCTATTAACTGTTCAGCTGTCCAAGCACAGAGCGGAAAATCTCTTGTTTACTTATCACTGAGTACAATGACCACTATGATCCCAGCTGTAATCAAATACATAATTGAAAGGGAACTAAACCAGAGAAATCAAAACCAAAAACACAGAGCCAGATCTTTCCACCACCGACTTCAGTGGAATTACCTGGCTGAATACTTCCACTCACTCCAGCAAACCAAAGCTAACAATTATTACTCTGAACAGCTTCACGCTGCTGATAGTGTCTTTCCCATAAACTAGAAAGCTTATGCACAATGACCTAAATTAGTACAACACACTCATTTATTTTTTTTGTCTTTTCTGTCTGTATAAAAATTAAAAGTACATTGTTACCCTAATATTTACATAAAGCATAACAATGAATTCAGTAGCTGGGTCAGCAGCAGTTCATCTGCATGATAGCCATCTGCATCATTGCGTTTTAGTCTGTTTCAGTGCATCTTAACTCACAAAATGATGTAACGGGGAACAGACTGGCTACAGCTTCACCTCTACTTACTGTTCTATTTATGAAGACCCATGTCAGAAAACTGTAACAGGCAAATAAGAAAAACAGTATGAAATGCATCTACAATAATGTGGAACAATTATGTGTCACAAAATGTAACCACTTGGAAATTCAGTCTGTCAAGGAACTGGACATTTAATTATTATAATCATCCTAAACAGGAACTAATTGAAAGTGAAGATTCACTTTTATCTAGAATTTGCTTATGAATTTTAAGTATGTTACCTATTAGGATATAACCGAAGCTATGAAAATCCACACAAATTACTCTCCTTCCAGTAAGCCTTCTTTACGCAGTACAAGCATGCTCTCCTTTTTTTTTGAGGCATCTGAATGAATATTTCTAGCTAATGGCTAAATTCTTTTCCATATCTAGATTCAAAGAGGCAAGAAATATGTATACTTTGCTATTCCCCTAGAGAATGGATTTATTTTAGGATAAGAAAAGCTACGTCTACTTTCAAATTTTGTCTCTTCTTCATGCTTTCCTGCCATCACTTATGAATGTAAAAGTTAGAGTACCTAGAACTATCTAAGGAAATAAATCTAATTGCACAGATATAACCAAAGTATGCCCTACAATAATTGCTACTGATTTATAGGTTCCATCTTTTCACCTTCATACAACCTTGATAGTTACTAAATCACAGCTGAAAATACACTAAGACATAAATTACTAACAATGTCCTGTCAACTCACTTAGCACTGGGATCAGCTTCATTTTTTTTATGTTGTACTGTATGTGAGATATACAGTACCTCAGACAAAAATCATATTGATTCTAACATAAACATTTTCTTTCTATGACATCCTAGATTATATTCGTGATCTAAACTCTTAAAACAATTTTACAGATCTTAGTGTCATTAAGCAAGTCTTATCCTTGATGCAGCACAGAAGTTCAGGTGTGTGCTTCCACTCATCTCGGCCAGGTGTCAGATCCTCAGGAATACAAGGTGCATTTCAGGTAGAACCAAATCTTGCTTTTTCTTACGAAATTAAAATGTACCATTCTGTATCACAAAATTCAGGTTAAGGAACTGCAGCCACAGTTGAAAGGCGAAGTATTGTCCTTTTTGCTGACCAGTTTCATAAGTTCAAAGAATTAAGTCAATAGCATCATCACAAAAAAGGGTCTCTGTGTAACAGCCAAGCAACAGTTGCACAGGTCGTTGTTCTGGTAGTGACCCACAGGTTTACTCTTTGCTACCGTGTTACCTATAAAAGAATAGGAAAGAGTTACCTACACAGAATCGATCACACAAAGCACATGCTTTGTTGCTGCAAAGGAACCGTACACATTAATACCTCATGGATGAACTCGCCCCAGCCATACCTACAGACCTTGCAGAGAAAGAGAATCTCTATGCACACATTAATTACACGGTTATTCAACAGTATAAGGGAGATTTCCAGATTTTAAATTGCTGTTTACTGTTAAATTTGCCAAAAACATCTCATGGAACTCTCCTTCTGCTTTATTTTGTGCAACATCATTTTCAACGTCAATGCCTACAGCAGAAGCGTATGACTTGCATCCCAGAAGACCATTGCAAACTGCTCCCCATTCCCAGCTGTCCAGCTGATGGGAGGGAACTGGGGATCAGGTAGAACATGGTCTACAGAGAGGATGAATTGTTCTTGCAGCAGAAGCTACTCCCAGATAGTTGTTCTCCCACAGGACACTGTGGTCTCTTCACCTTACAACCATACGCACACTCAGTCAGGTCTCTCAGGGACATACGTGCAAGAATTAATGTACACACAGAGTGCACAAACCCAGTGGGTTTGGCTATACGGTGAGGAGGGGTCACGTCAGATTTCCCATCCTGGAAATGGATGAGAACAGGCAGCCGGCAAGGAGGAGAGCTTTGTCAGCTCTGATCTGTAGTGTCTAGATGTGTTACAAAACTGAACAGACACTCAGCAGAGAGGAGGTTTTATTTCCTTCCCTGAGGTAACTGATGTAAGGCACAAGCTCTTCAGCTGCTCACGTTCAAACTGTCCCACTCAGCTACTAACTACTCATCTAAATAGTTAGTAGCATGAGGAGTCTCCTGTGCTTCATATGCTTCAAGTTATTCTAATATTTTCACAAAATGAAAAGATAGAGGACTTAAAATTTATTAAGTGGTATTTCATCTTTCAGTGTCTAATTAACCTGTGCGAGTCATTGTCCCAACTAGCACTGATCCCAGGGTCCTAGAAAGCTTTAAAAATTGATTAGAAATTTAAATGGTAATGAGATAATCTTTGCTACATAACATAGAAAAAAAAATTAATATGGAATGGATCTCAACTCTCGTGTTGTAGACATAAGCCAACTATTAAACTGGAAGAATGTCATGTATGTGTACATTTTCTCTAATTGTTCGCAAGGGTTTTGCTGTGTCTTTCTGATTTCAGTATCCCAGCACTGAGAGACACGGGCTGCTGTATGGTTGGCACTACTGAGCATAGTCAGATAAGACAGTTTATAAAATCCTCTTTGTGTAAAGTTTTAATAATGCACTTAATGCATATTTTGTTGATTGAGCTGAGTTTGGACAAATCTTTTGTTCATTTTTAAAATTTAAAAAAAAAGTTATATCATACTTTCCTTTTTCCTATAACAAAGGAAAATTTCTTTCCATTTTATTTTCCTTCCAGTTCAACATTGCCTGTGCCACAGGCTTTTGTTGAGAACCTGGAGTTACCACTACTCATTATATTTGTACAACTACTATATCTTGATAAACAGAGAAAAGCACCCACAAGACAGGCAAAATACCTACAGGGGAAGTATGGACACCAGGACTGATTCAGTAGCACAATTTTTGCTGTCTAGCAAGCAGACATCCACATGTAAGCTTGTCATTCAGGGCTTCTTTGAGGCACAGTAGACAGAAAGACGCACTCGTGGGAACACTCTTGTGGATGGGTACAGTCATGCTGTGGGATCACCCCTTTCTCGCCCCGTGACTTCAGAGCATCCTAAACAGCTTGGCTTGGACGGAAACACGCCTGCAGTTGGGCAGAATGAATCTCACCCACAAAACATGTCCTGTTTTGTTTGGACAAATCATGTCCTTTCTTACTTGGCCCAATAAAGAAGCCAAACTTCGTGATTTCAGAGATTTCTGACTTTCTCAAAAGGTACAATACTAAAAGGATCTCCCTTATGCTGTTGCTAACCACATGCACAAGAAAATAGTCCTACCTTAAGATGCTCAAACCTAAAACAACACAGGGCAGCAAAAGGAAAACACCACCAGGCAAGGGAAATGAAAAGTTCTCATGTCAGGAGTACAGTAGAATGAGTCACATCTAAGCACAAGTGCCATTTGTTTGCTTATCCTTTCAATTAAATGTCCCTCACAGAAATCTCCTATGGTGATAAAAATCAATGCAAAATGTGTTACTCCGCAGCCCAGCAAAGTAAAGAAAGATTTTAACGAAGCAACATCTGCACTCATATGGCTACGCTCTGCCCTCTGTTAGACCCACACAGACTCACTGGAGTTGATGAATTTGCACAGGTCTAATTGCAGGCAGGATGATTTGTCCCACTCTAGCTTTATGAAGACATCCCTCAACTCATCAGAATGCATTACCATATTCCGTAGTTTGCTGGTTGCAATATTTGTCATGGATAATAAGAGAAATGATCCATGCCAAATTTGCCCTTCTATTAGTAAACTCCCACTGACTCAGGCTGCCTGTTTTCACTGTTTAGGAGCAAGAGCCATGAGCACAGGCTATATGACTCATGTGGTCAGTTGACCTCAATGAACTAAAAGGCAACTGTTCGTAGGAAGGGAAGAGACAGCCACATGAAGGAGGACTTGACACCTCAGGCCTTCAGTCACCAATGCCAACGTAAAGTTCGTTCTTCTACCCTTCATCCCTCTAGTATCTATTGAAGGCATCAGGGATATTTAACCCTGGCTTACTCTTTTACAATACGGTCCTTTTGGTATAAATTGCCAGCTCTCTTCTGGTATGTCCAGAGATGAAGTTGTCTTATTCAATATCTAGAACTCCTACTTTGCCAGTCTCATTCTTCAGTGTGAGGCTACAACATCACCCTTTATCTATATATGAGTAGTTAAAAGTCAGTGCCTATGAAAAAAAATGGAAAGGCTGAGGGTAATCTATATCTTTCAATAACTGACTGCCAGTTACTCATACTCATTCTAGACTGTGCGGGTCAGCTTCTGGATGCAGTATCTGTCACAGAACAGTTGGACCTAGGCACTCTTTGGCACTTGGTAAATAACATTGCTTTCCAACAATTCCTCTGATCTTAAAAACAGGCATAGAGTTTTTCACACTGGTCGGTTTGGTCAGATTTTTCAGTGAGTCTTCCACCATGCAATATCTGTAGCTGGGCTTTAGACTACCAACAACACACCACAGCTGCCCAAACCATCTAATTCTCTCTTTTTCATACAGAAATTAGTACAGTTTTCACTCCTTAGAACAGCCATTATTAAACAACATTTGGTGTCAGTATTTGCTTATTAACTTGGACTGTAACCTAATCAACAACATTCATTCCCAACTAGAAGACGTTGTAAAGAAAAAAGCTAAGCATATGGCTTGCCTTGCTATTGCCTGCTAAAGACTCCTTTATATACATTATAAAAATGATCTATTGAGATATGTACTTTGCTATGACTCATTGAACTTCAATGCACTGAACTCATTTTAGATTGTTAAGCAGACAGAGGATATGATATTTTCTCCCCGCTGGTCATTAATTAAAAAATATGATGGCAGAGCAAAGGTTTTTTTTTAAAAAATACAGGCCGTCTACAGGACAGCCTGCAATTAGAAATGATCTGAACCAGCTTGATTTCCTTGGATCCATGTACTCAGTCTGCAAATTGAAGAATTGATCCTGCAACATGATTATCTTGAGTGGCACTCCAGCACTGAATAACTCGACCGGACTGGCAGTGAAAGGGCAGTTCTGACCCAGCATTACCCTCTCTGAGAACAATTGCATTAACCACCACTTTCCAAAACATCGAGGAGTCCAGTACTGGTGCTCACCCACAGATGCAATGCAATAAGCAAGTGCTATCAGCAGACTGCCACCCTTAAATATAGGCGAACTCTGTACTTGCCTTTGTGGTTTTGACTTTATTTCCACTGCTGCAAGACCAACCTGAATAGTCGGGTAGTACTTTACAGTCCTCTCCATCCAAACAGGGGTTCATATGACACCACCACTTCTGTAGGACAATGGAAGCTAGAAAAAGAAGTAGGAAAGAGAAATAGAATACAATCTTTTTTAATACTGTTGGTTGTAGTAGGGAGGTGCCCTTGTGCTGTTCAATTGTTTGATTACGAAAGGTAGAAACCAACAGTGGCTGTTTTAATAGCTTATCACACTGAGTCTGTTTGAGCTAAAGATGTGGCTAAAAACTTCAGCAGCACGCAGAAGCGTAAATGCCATATGCAAATGATGAAAACAGGCAAGCACTGCCAGAGACTGATTTGTCTCCGTCATTTGGATTGGCCTCTGGAAGTGCCTTTCCGTCTCCACTGACTGCAAAGAGGACTTGCATCCTTCATCTACGTGCTTCAGTCAAGTATGTGCTCTAAGGTGGAATGAAACTAAGGTTTCTTGTTTAACCTGGATATGCATATGTGAGATTGGACGAAGAAATGCCAGTTTCTCCCTTCATTGAGTGAGAAAATAGAATTGCACAGAGATGTAAGCACGTGAGGTCTGTCAGCAAATAGTGCAGATAAGGATGTGGAAACTACTGGAAAGCATTAGATTATGAACTAAAAATCTATCTGCAGTTATACTGCCAGTTTTGCAGTATGTTTTGGAAGGCTACAGGAGTACTCCACAACTGTTCAGATTTATTAGTTTTCTACCCTTAAGCCTATTTCCATTAATAAGACCATGCTTGTTATTTTTACAAACATAGTCATGACTTCGTAATACTGCTATTAACAACAGAGATACTTTCCCACAAACCGCTGCAGACATCTGCATGCATTTCTCAGTTTTGCGTTGTTCATGGGATTCATCAAGTCCCAGAAAATGATTATGAAATATATCATTCACAATCTTATGTAACCTAAATTGGATTTTGAAATAAAATATGACTTCAGTGTTTATTTAGTTAGCCTGCATTATCCTAGTAGGTGTACAAAATATCAAAATGCGTGCTTTAAAAGATACCACATGTAAAAGAGATAAACAAAAATAATTTAGTCTACATCTCGTAAAGCACTTTCTTCCCTTTTAATTTCAAGGTAGATTCATAGTTCTGCAACCTTCAAATTAGGGTGACAAGCAGGCAAGTTGACATCAGGATATGGCTGAAACATTCATTCAATTACCTTTGTTTTGCACTGTCACTCTAAGTCTACATAAAAAGCACTACGAAAAATACATTTCTAGAACATCAGCTTGGCTTTTACAAACTATTCTTTCAATCTCATAAAATTATAAAATAAATGCATGATTCCTTTCACTAGTCATTCAGATCTTAGATCACTTGCATTGATGCTGATTGATTGTTGACAAAACAGATGAAACTTCATTGTGCTTCCTAGGAGGGGAGGGATCATTTCTACTTCAGGCATATGGTCCAGTCATCTATTTTATATCTTTGCTACTTTCTAAATTTGTTTCTATTTCAATAACGCATTTATTTCAGGTAAACATGAGCAAGTCTAGAAGGCCAGATTCAAGAAGACTGAGGGCGTGTGCAGAGGTCCCTAAGCAAGAAATAGATCCTGGTAGCAAGCTAGCTGTGTTTTCAGAGCTCTGCTTCAAAGCCAGCGAGTCCTCCTCGGAGGCATGGCTACTGCATGGCACAGCTCTGCACAGCGCTGTTGTGACTGTGGATGTGGTGACGTGCTAAGGCTTCGCCTGCACTCTGACATGTAAACAAGCTTTCATCTATTTAGTGCTACCCTAAAAACATAAGTTCAACTTCACACCTTGAAAACCACCTCTCACTCACCCAGGAGACTCCTGCAGGTACCTAGAATCCCTGTGTGCCTCAGTTACTCTGATAATGCCTTAGATCCAACCTTTTTCATATTGGCTTGGGTGCAATATGTTTTGAGACCACAGAAAATGCACCAAACATGGCAGTTTTTATTTATCTATACAACCTGCATCAACTTGCTTATAAAACTGGACTAAAAAAAAAGTTGGTTTTTTTTTTTTTTAAAAAGGCATTAGTTGACTGGCCAAATGCACAGCAGAGGAGTGGGTTCACACAGCATTCTTGGCCAATTGTGATCATGCAACTTCCTGGTCCATGCAGACTATGTGGAACTGAAGGTAGTGAAAGTGGCCCATCATCTCCAGCAGTACCATCTTCCATTAAAACAAGTACAGATGTGAATGGGAAACATTGCTGAGTCAATTTGTAACTCAAACAAGCTCCACAAGTCCTTCCATAGACCACATATTTCACCACCTATTAATCTCTTGTTTAGATACTTTCATAGAAAGTGACTCCTACCCTTCTGTTGACTGATTTCTATTCTGTGCAGATACCTCTTCTTACTTAATACAGATCTTATTCCATTAGCTTCCAGCAAGTCCCCAATTCTTTGCTGTAGCAATCCACTAATTCTTACATCCATTTTATGTCCAGTCTCCGTAGTTGTAATGTCCACTCTGCTGATCTATATGTCCTAACTGGCTGTAGCTGTTTGAGTCAAATGCACTCCTGAGATTAGTCCATTAAAACTCTCCATCAGAGACTCAGGTTCATCTTCACAGCTAGAGTTCTTTAACATTATTGTCCCTGAAACTGTGTGGCTCACTGAAGGATACAAAGGCTTCCTCTTTTCAGACTGAGGCACTCTCGGAGAGTTTTCAACAGATAGCTGCCCTCATTTCTTAGAGAAGTTATGTCACTCTCATACACAACCACTCTCTTGAAGGGAAAGGAGATTGCTTTAGTTTTACATTAGCCAGCTGATGTGCTGAAAATCAGCCAGAAACCAGCCAGAAATCCTGCCAGAAATAAATCTTCTGCCAACATCATTCCCTAGATAATGCGACTTCATGGAAACAGCAGTTCATAGAGAATAAAGCCAAAAGGTGTCAACACATCTCATCTTGCCTCATGCAATTCACGTGTTGTGCTCCCAGTTGTGTTTGGCTACACAGTGTCCTATAAGTCAATCTAGAACAGCTGAAGAAAGAAACTTCTCCCATTTTCATCAATCAACAATCTCAGCATGAAACACACAGCCTTAGTTTTCTTCTCCTTCCCACCTCTTCCATTGTGCTTTCTTCTCCTACATTACAGCACCTGTTAGCAATCATCATTTTCTCCCTGTGAAGGTATTGAACATGCTGCAATCCGATAACTTTTCAATCTGCTGCCTGATAAGCTGGGCTGATTGAAGTTCTTCAGTTGTGCATCACAATGCATTTGTCTTTATCAACGCCGTTACTTCAAACAGGTTCAATTTCCTGTGAGTAGGACTATGCCATGTGACTGCCTTGGGCTTGTCATTAATTACTCCTCTGCCCCACCAGATGAAATCCACACATGTTTTTGTCAGGAGAGATTCTATATTTGCTTTCAGGTCACTGCTGAAAATGTTGCAGGTGTCAAGTGTAGAGCTAAGCACTGTGAAATCCCGGTAGGTACGTGCCATTTGACTATCACTTTCCTTCTGATGACTCTTCAGAGAGATGTGGTTTTGAAGTATGATAGGTAACTGACACAGAGCAGAGCACACAATGGCATATGGGTTAAAATTAAAGAGCGTACCAAAAAATGAGACTTAACTCCTCAAATGTGTTTAGTAACCAAATATTTTGTTGAATAAATTATACATTATCTTCCAAGGTAACTTGGAAAACCCGGGCTTACATGTATTAAACCCAGAAACTATCTGCATTAGTCTTGAAAACTCCTCTAGAAATGGAACCAGTAGTGTCTGGCAAATCTCTTTTCAGAAAGCCACATAAAGTCTTGTGATCTGTACTCCAGGAATTCCTTGCTAAATGAATGTCATATCAACTTCTCAGTTAATTGCACAGGATTGAGATCAGCCTCAATTGTCCCTAAGTATCTAGACCATGCTACCTACCCTCTCAAAATTGGCACAACACTAGTGGTCTTCTAGAATACCCCAAGTATTCTGAAATACATTTTGAATTACAACTGACCAGAGGTCAATTAGCCAGCTTACTAGGGTGCTAAACTACCCAGGATCAGAATTAAAAAGAAAAAAAAAACAAAAAAAAAAAGTTTATCCCTGTAGATGTTGGTTAGTACCTCTCCATCCTGTTATTTATCAAAAGCAGAACTGTGATACTGGTTTGCCTCAGCATTAACAATGCTAATATTTCATGCATTATGGGCCAATATTTTTTTTTAGGATTTCTGTGTTTTCTATTTGAACAAGCAAATTCACACTTTTTTTAATTTGGACAAATAGAGATGTCTTTCCTACTCCACTGGATTAAGTTTTCTTCCATATAAATTTTCAGTACACTGTACTATTCATTCTACTGTATAGTCCCCTTTTTTTCTTTGAGTGCTGACATAGCATTAACAACCTTTTGAATTCTCAAGTATTCTGAAATCCATTCAAAAACAGTGGGTGGGAAATCTTCTCAGCTCTTTCTTCTTTTATCTATTTCTTATGTATTGATTTTTTGTTTCCTTGTTTCTATAAGCTCTCTTCCCTTCAGTCTGGAACCCAGAAAGGTTCAGCCACACTTATCCTTTTTCTTCATATGGCTCTTTGGCCCTACAGAAAATTCTTAAACAATTTTTTAGTCCCATTCACATTTTTTTCCAGTCTGAGTGTTTCCTCCTCATAAATTCTAGGGCTAATAGAATAGCCTGGATGGGAAATGATTTGTCTAGTGATGATTTACTTAGAGGCATTTAACGCACTTAGCTAAGATAGCTACTCTACAAACAAAAGTTATTAATGTTTTATCTTCTTGGCAGTAGCTGTTAGACAAGATGGAGGTGCTTACTCAAAGATGTTTATTTCCATAAAGAAAATGGGTACAAACAAAATCTCATTACTACTTTAAATGTAATTTACTCTTTGATAGAAAAATGGGTTGACCTGTGCTAAGCAAAATGTTCTGTAGTTGTAATCAAGTAGTATAGCTACTGACCCAAAGAGTTCTTGCCCTATACTCTCATGTAGGCTATGACGAGTGATTTTACTGTGTTTGTAAAAATGCTGGGAAGAAGATCTCAGTCTATAACAAACATTGATTTTTCACCTTCATATCCTTATTTTTAAATTAAGTACTTTGACTTCTCCTACTACCAATATTTAAAGTTTCCAAGATGAAAGACACTGTAGAAATGCAAAGCACTCTATAAATGTCAGTTAGGCCCCACAATACAGTAAGTATTGCTGCACAACATGGAAAATGACTGACTTGTAGCAATCAAGGCACTTCAGACTTTCGTTTTATGTATTTGCAAGATTTAACTAGCTTTTACTTTCCTTTCTGCACCACTTCAACACCTTTTCCTTGGAACTCACCTGGATATCTATATTTTTTTTCTGTAATACCAAAGTACTTAGCTTCCTCCTTAGCACAAATCATGAGAAAAAAAAAATTTACTTCTATGTGTAGGTGTATGCCTGAATGTAATTATGCAATCATTCATTCTGACTTGGCTCAAACAGGGGGCCCTTCCTGAAATTTTGGTAGCTGTGAATATTGGTACATGTATTCACTACCTCTTCGAGCAGGGCTTAGCCTTAACATACAATGCTGCTCCAATAAACTGCTGCTTTATATCTGATCTTGTGTAAAATTCTTTAGCATCTGTCAACCTATTCAAGATGTAAATATCCAGCTGACTTACAATTTTATCCTAAAAAACATGATGATGGGCTTTCTAAGCCTATTTCATGGCCTATATATACAAAAGGGCACACTGCCCAATACCCATCAAGAAGGGTCTCTGATGAACTAGGCTCTGCCCCCACCCAAATTAACAAACAAGCTGTCACTGGAATCCTTATGTGGGATCTAGGTCAGGAAACCCATATGCTGCAAGACTGGGAAAACTAAGGAAAAATACCCAACTAAATTAAAAACCCATAAAATGTTAAAACCAGATGTATACATTTCAAATGAGAAAGGGTTCTTTCAAAATTTACTGGGGAAAAAAAAAATCCAGATAGGTTATAGAAGAAAGCTACTCAAATGTCAAGTTCATGCAGACTTTGCTGAAGTTCCAGCGTTTTTCCATATTCTGTGAGCATCTGTTTCTCACAGTATTCAATTTCTCATGGACAATCTCCAATCTATGACCAGTGATATGCTTGGCCTAAAGAAAAACTAAAATCAACTCATTGTCTCCTGGGTTGTTAACACTAAAAGAGAAATCAGACCTTCATTTAGAAATAGCAAGAAGCAGCAGACTTCTGTAAAATCATCAAGCAGATCTCAACAAAATGAACTGTGCATATTCAATTATATAACCATCCATTTGTTTGGTCAAGAAAGGAAAACATAATTACATTCTGTAATTGTGAAGGCTGCTACTCTGCACAGAACAGGAAATACGATCCCATTTACTCTGCTCCACTGGTCTTTTTGGTGCTGCCCAAGAACAGCTGAAACATGCAAACACTGAAAAGTTCACAGGCAACGTCAACGTAAGAGAGACTGATTTCATCCTATTTACTGTTGTTTTCCAGCATGACTTGCACAGAGTTATTTTCCTTTTGAGTGTGCGTAAAAGAGGCTAAAGTCCAAACAGAATATATTTTCTAAATCCAAATAGAACATACTTAACTATATCTGCTCTAGGCTACTTTTACCAGGAATTCCAATAGGTAAAAGCATCCTTCTGTGTATGACTAAAAATTGTGCAGGTGGGTAGCACTTTCTGGACACATACTCATGAATGTGAACTACGTTATTTCCTTATTTTCTAATTTGAGGGTGTCAGTCGATGGAACAGGGAAGTGGTCATGGAATCAAGTCTGTCAGACATAAAGGAGTATCTGGACAACACTCTTAGTGATATGATCTAGTTTTAGGTAGTCCTGCAAGGAGCAGAGTTGGATTTAATGATCCTTATGAGTCCCTTCCAACTTGAGATATTCTGTGATTCTACAATTTGAGGTAGGAATTACAGGTACCAACCCTCATGCACGTGCCGTGCATGATGAACAGCACAGAGATAATTCCTGCCTTAATATAAATGATAACTACTACTGGATAAGGTCTGAAGTTCAAAGAAAATAGTTGAAAAGACTACAAGCCAATTGCTCTATAAAATATTTTCTTTTGGTTAGAAAAGTAACTCTGTGCTGTGGGCATGTCCTTCCCTCTAAGCTCAGGGCAAAAACTAGGCAAATTAAACAGCCCTGCATTCAGTAAAACGTGCTGGTAAAGAAAATGAAGTGTCTGTATCAGACTGAAATATGCAAATTCAAGACATAAACTGGTTCTGGCTTCCACAAGGTAGAAGCCTACTGAAGGATATGTATAGAGTAGGAGAAAACACATCTAATCCTGAGGCTAAGGAAAGATAGTTACAGTTTCCGTGCTACAGCAACTGAATAACACTGACTGTAGTCCCAGATGCTTGCGAAAATAAGCGAAGCACGCTAAAGCATTACCCTAAGGGCTGAGGGGGAATCAAAGGCTTCCACTTTAGAAACCAAAAACTTACATTGATAACAGTTTGTCGTATTTAGTTTCAACTATAGTTGAAAAAAAAAAAAATAACAACTACTAGATTATTTCAGCAATTATTTGCATTGACAAACTGAACTAAGCTTCTATGGTATCATGCATTTATAGCTTTCTGTCATGGAAAGACAGTGTCACCTTTGCAATATTTAAGCAGGTTAAAAACAATGCCTGGCTTTTATTATCTATTGCATGCAAAACTTTTTCTGCTGTTAGATGTGTCACCTGAAAATACAGAAGGGACCTCTGATTTGACAAGAAAACTACTTAAATTGCACAGTTAAAGTTGATTGTGTTCCTGAATTACAAGGCACGAAAAGACTAAGTATCTAAAAAAAAAGGTCTACTTTCTTAAATAAGAGGTTCTCAAAACAGATAATAAGTTAAAAAAATCAGACATGTCTCAGGTATTTAGAGTTTTCTGTTTAAAACTAAATACCTCTGAATGTTAGATTAAAAATTTTATTTTGAAGCTTTGGTTTATGTTTAACTTGTAATGATTGCAATTTCATGTGAAAAAGAATGAAAATGAAAGGATCTTGCTTGTGAATTAATGAAATGAGGCATCTGGTAAGTTTTACATTTTTTCTTAGAAATTAGAAAAGTTAGTTCTCTCATCTAGAGAACAGCTCTCAAAATCAGATATCCTATCTACATGCCTGGTCTTAGCGTTACATTTATTATCCACTGACTTTTTAGCCAAGCTTCTAAGTCTAAAGACAACTGGAAGGGTTAATATTATAAGCTTTAATTTCTTGTCTTATGCTGTTTTCAGATTAATTTTAAAGGAGAATGATTGTGTGAAAAAAATGAAGAAGTTTTATTGGTACAGACATGAAATAGGCGAGTACATATATTAAGAGGATTAATTACACCCAGATTTATGCATAGACTCATTATCATCAATGCATAGAGATGTTTCCAAAATTAACAAAAGGAAGGATTATGCTTTCGAGGCAGTGGGAAGTCAAATAATTAAGGAGACTAAACTTCTCAAACAATCTTAATGAACCATGAGTGAGCGGGAGACTGCTTACCTTCCACGCACGAGGGCTGAGCCCTTGTCGTACCAGCCACCTGCCCTGGGAAGCAGGAGCACTTGACTGTCTGCGATCGTTCTTCAATTCGGTTCTTATTGCAGCAACGATGCACTGCCACAACTTCGCACGTCCCTTGCCTGACTTGGTGCTGGCCTAAGAATCATGGAGATAAGTGATGGAGAGCAAAACAAAACATCAGTGCGTAAAGAAAAAAGCCAGTTTGTACAGTTCTGTAAGTTACTGAATCTCTCGAACGCCAGTTTAAATCCCAGGATGACAAGCGGGCAAAGCGTCTTATAGGATCTGGCTTATTCCTGAAGTTTACCCTGTTCTTACTAATAAAGATTAGTTCATCATAACAGGTCAATTTGTCAGCCTGTCTTCCCTGGCCCTTACAAAGCCATAGGAAGAAAAAGAGATTGGAGTAGTCCAAAAAAAAAAAAACAAACCGAAAACAAATGAACAACAACAACAAAAAACTATAGAGATTTCTTGAGTTCCCTCTCAGTCCATTTTGAAGAATCCTGTGACAAGTATTCCTATTGCATTCCTCTGAAGTGCTTTCCTCACCACTCACTGTCCCCTATTTCTCTGAGTTGATTTTCCCTTTCTCTCTTTTCCTTGTTCCTGCCACTGCTCCATTTTCACCCACTGCCAAACTTATTCTCTGCCCTGCCTAAAACCCTTTCTCAGAAACAGCACTTCACAAAACCCCTCTCCTCTTTGCGTAAGTCACTTCCATGTCCTCACTTTCCTGAACAGCCTTCAAGTGCTTCATCTTCCATTTGTCTCCTCTTATTCAGCGCAGGGCCTTGGATGGCTCTTATCGGTGTTTGTAAAGCATCTTGTAAATTAACAGCACTACAGGACAGGGTGGGTTTTTTAATAAGCGAGCTAGATAGAGAGACAACACTGAGAATAATAAAAATATTCACCATCAAAGCAGTACAAGCTCCTTGGATGAGAAGAGACTACGGTACTGATATTGGTGTAGGTGTGTGTAATATCAAAGGTACAGCAGGCTAAAGAAAGGGAGGTGGAAGGGAGAGCGCTCTTCAGAAACAGAGCGCCCTCCAAGTGGCAAGTCTGGAGGATTGTCCTGTTTCCTACTCGCTCCATGCTTGTCCTCTTTTGGTTTGGTTTTTGGTTTGTGGAAGGTTTTTTTAGTGTTTTGGAGTTTTGCTTGGTTGGTTGGTTTTTTGTTGTGTGGTTTGGGTTTGGTTTTTTTTTTTAAGTATCTGTTACTAACTAATACCAGACATGGGATTTTGAGATATAGGAAGCCTTGGTCAGAAGCAACGCAGCCAGGCTCACATCCTTATAGATGAAATCTTATTGACTCTTTAAGACTGTACTTTTTGGGCAGAAATATTTATGAGTCGATTAAGTGGGAAATCTTAACCTTCAAAAGAGTTAGCAATGCAACTTAGGCTTATAAGGGGGTTTTCCCAAAAAAAAAAAAAAAAAAAAAAAAAAAAGGAGAGCATTCAAATACATATAACTTTTTTAAAGGTTGGCTTGGCAATGTTCCTTTGCTCTGTGTGTTTTGGTTTCACAAGTATTTCAAGCACAGCTAAAGGGCTGCCTGACTTTTGTTGCCAGATTTGTATTCACCAGAAACTCAATGAACAATTGCACATGTATGTGCAATCTTGGAAAGGAAATTTAGTCTTCTATTTGGGCACTCAACATGTAAAAAGCAATTATATATTCAGAGGTGGGTTTTGGTTTTTTTCTGAGGAAAAAGCTACACTGTACTTTCAAGCAAAATATGCTAGAGCAGAAAAACGTATTTTACAGAAAGTTGGAAAAATGTTGAAAACAGCACAAAAGTATCTTACATAGCTACTATAATAAGTTTATTGGCAGAATGATTTTTCATGCAACTACCTAGTACCCATATCATAATAAACAAGAAAAAAATGAAAACAACTGCCAGCTTGTAGGACAGTAGCTTCTCTGTAATTCAGTACAAAAACAGAGAAATTAAATTGGCCATGCCACTTCATTCCAAAGTATTGTTCCACAAAACACCTTGCCTGACAATGATAATAAGCAGATGGTCAGGGTTCTGATAGAAAATATTTTGTAAAACGCGGTTGTTAATTTAAGATAATATATTTATTTATTTATTAGATCTACAGCCTGAGTCAAAACCCTTTGGTGTAAACAGGGAAAATTTCCATTGATTTCCACAGTGGTGGTCCTGCATTCACTGGAGTCAACAGCAAAATTTATTTTGACTTCAGGAGAGCAAGGTCACAGTCTGGACTGTCTCTTGAGGAAGAGATTCTATAATAGAGGGAAGAAAAAGCAAAAATTTGGAACTGCTCAGGCCACATACTTGAGTTTGCTATGTATCTCATCTGAAAGACCAAACAGCCATTCCTTCTTTTTAATTAAAGTCATTATTCACCAGACATCAGATGCCAGGATAAGAGTAGAAGCTATTTTTTCAGAAGGTACATCATAAGGATGGACTAGATCCAGCTCCAACAATCAATATGTAGCTGAAAGAATGTCAATTTTCAAGCTGAAATCGCACTTCCTTCAGGTGAACAGCCCTGTTAAGTCAATATCAAAATGAATCAAACAGGTTGGCCCTGAGCATACAGCCCCCAAAAAAACCTGGGGCTTGCTTTCAGTTATCTTGTTTGCATTTGAAAGCAGTGACACTTCTCCCCTGAACTGTCAGGAGTCAACAGGCACACAGATGTTTGCAGAAGGCAAAATCAAGTTACCTCATGAAAGCGTCCTTTGGTTTAGCAGCTGTTTTACTGTACACTGATTCATGCTTTGCAGCTACACAAGCAGGTAAAGGAAGGTGTCCCCTCCTCATCTGCTGGCAGGAGTAGGATGCTACGGTTTGAAAGTACAGCTGCTGTGCAGAGGAAGGCAGTGCTCTCTTCCCTTGTCCCTAGCGCGCAGCTCTTATGGAGTATAACAGTGAAAGGCACTAAAAAGCCAAAGACAACTGCATGCATCATTTGCATTAATTGGATTGCCCTTGTAATAGTCATTCCCCTCCTACATAGTCACATCTATATTTCCTCCTGCTTGTTCACGCACATCTTAATGCTTTTTATTCTGGTGAACGCCATATGCATTTCTTCTTAATATTCAGACACGTCTGTGAGCGGGTGCTGAACAAATGCTAAGTGTTCTGGCTTTCTGTCCTGTCGTTGTCAGTGTTCAGCAACCTAGAGGACAAGCGCTCAGTTCGCAGAGTGGCTTTCAGATTTAAGAAAACTCACAGAATATCTTAAAAACTAACCATCAGTTTAGTCTAATCTCTGCGTAGATCTTCCAAAATCTGTTGCATCTATTTCAGGTGCTCAAAAGCAGTGAAAAGAAAGAATATAAGAATACTCTCCTGCACATTTTGATCTCCATCTTGCACTAGATAAACCTTTCTCTCAGGTTTAAAGTACATTTAAGCTACAGTGGAGAGCATAATGACAGAAAAACTCAAGAACAGTTTTAAAATATTGTATAATCAACAGATTCTCAGGAAGCTAATGCATTAGAGGAGCAGAGACTGAAGAATTTTTAAAGTGTGAAGATCACAGTAAGAGAATTTTACACCAGACATATCAGGAAAGCCATTTCAGGGAGAACTGCAACGAGAGATAGAGAGAAAGCCAGGCTCTGAAGAGCAAAACTCCTTTAGGCTCACTTATAAAAAGCCCATAAATTCATAGCTCTTCACCTGTAAACCTATTCAGATCTGCCACCTAAGGGCTGTCAATATTTGCAGTTGAAATTCAGTTATATCTTCACATTTAAATAAGAAAACTCTCCAAGGAGAAATACATTTTATCAGCGACAGTACCAGAGAAAGGTTCCTGTTGCAGAACACTTTCCGCATACCGAGGAGGGGATGTCTGCCAGCCAGGCACTGTGGAGTTCAGAGGACGAATGTTGAAAACTATGGGCCTCTGGGTTCCCTCTGATCAGGAGTTTGGCAGATGTGTTGCTTTCCATATCCCAATTTCTTTACAGCTTAGCTTCCCTAGAAATGCCAACACTGTTCAAGTTCACTAAGGATGCTTTCCCTATCTCGCCATACAGGGCACAGACGGAACGGGATCGGGCTCGATGGTGGAAGCAACCTCCAGGACACTCCCTGCTGTGACCTTTTGTAACGAGATACCTAGAGACAATGACAACCTTCAGGTGCCCTCGTCCAGAATGCCTCCTAATGACCTCCTGGATTGGCCACACAAAGGCTCTGTGACTGTTTCTTTGTTGTCTGTGGACTTCCCAGCCTAGAATATGTAGGCTACGTAGAGCTGCCAGGCAGCCTTCACAGTTTTTGGAGAAGGCAGGAGAAGGCAGTTGTCGTCTCTGAAGCACAAGAAAGTACAAACTAGGAAGTTACTAGACTCACATATTACAAGCCAGCACAAGTGTTGTGAGTAGAGTTGACTGAATAATCACCACTGAACTGTTTATTCCCAGTTTAATACATTTTTCAACTAACATATTTAACAAGACCTCATTTTAACTTTCTTAATAGAAGTCAGGGGGCAGATATGCAATTAATGCTTCTAGAACACTTTGAAATCCTCAAGTGAAAAGAGGGAAATACAATTATTGTTAATAAATTATCAAACATCACAGTGATGTACTTCAAAACTACAAGGAAAATATCAAAGAAAGAGGAAGGCTTTCAGAATGTTGCTAGCCAATTCTGTCCACATCCATTTCATCTCTGTGACTAATTCTAATCATTCCCAAGTACTCTTTCAATGCAATATACGTGCAGGCAGCATGCTTTTATCAGAAATCCTGAATAACCTCCTCTTTTTCTAATTTCTTAGCTAAGAAACATATGGAAGGGGAGTTTCTATCTCTGTTTCATAAGCTGCCCTCATTGATAAAGAAGGAAACCAGTACTGCGGAGAACAGCACATCTAGACAGTAGGACAACATGACCCTAGCTCAGCACATTCTTCTCTAAGCCTCAAACCAGCAAGTTTGGTCTGCACAAAAATGAACTGCATCATTTATTTAAAGGGTAAGAGGATGCCTGTCAGTAGGGAGATGAATGGCTATGGAATCTGATATTGCAGACAACAGTAAGAGAAACAGGTGAGTTTTGAAGTTAGCACTGATGCTCCTTGGAAGAGGAAAGCACTCTAAAAAGCTTGGTGACAGTTCATCATCTGTTCCACCTTCATCTCATGCTGGCTTTTGCTTACAAATATATAAAGACACAGAAGCACACACCAAGAGGCAAATATTCTTAGAAAAACACATGTATTAAAGGAAATAACATTTGCTATTTTTCACATTTTTTTACCAAACGTATTTGTGAGAACCTCTCCAGCTCACAGAGTGGTTTGAGGGGGAAAAGGGGAGAAGGGGTGTTTCTAAAGATGACAGCTCTTCTCAAAAGAAGAAGCTAAAAGTCACTTGGAAGGTAAAATTAACACAGCATCTTCTAGGCTGAGAATTTCAGCAGAGCTGACCATTCTGTCAGCCACTGGATTTTTTCATAATAATTTCACACTCATGTCACAAGGTCCTGACTTAGATGCTCTCCATCCTCAAGGATATACAATATTTATATATATACTGTCTCATAAATTGTCTCTGCATATACAAGTCAGTCCAGTTTCACTTTTAAAGTTTTACCGTTTCACTTGTTGGCGGTAAGGGACTATTCAGAGATAGTCCAGAACTATCTGGATAGGCTAGTTTAACTGCTCTACGAGAAATAGCTTCCCAGAATCACTTGCTCATGATAACAGACAAAGTAAGATGTAGCTTGCACACACACACAAAAAAAGGGTGCAAGGAATCCAGTTTGCTATCCATTACTCTCACGTTCATCAGATACCTAGCGGTATTGTGATTACCAGAGCTAACATTTGTAACAAAGCAAGTAAGCAAAGATACAATGATCTCTCAGATGAAGGAATCAAGGTTGGTGCTCACACAGCGTGCAGGTTTCCAAGGTTCCAGCCCGTAAAGTTACAGCCTTTGTTACAATCAAGACATTTGTGTTTCACCAGTTGTGGAAGCCAGTAGTATGGCATGTGCAAAATCACAATCAGCATTTTAAGTGCATAACCAGTGAACCAGCTCTGACCATTTTAACTTGTTTTGGGCAAGAAGCGACACCCAAGGAAAACAACCATTCTTAAAACAAGCTAATTTGAGAGGAACCCTAGGAATGCAGGAGATCTAGATGTGTATTTGGAAAAAAGGTGAGTGACCTCAAACCCTGATAATGAGACACAAAAAGTTCATGAAATCAAAAGCATAACCTTTTAGTGCAGGTGGAGGACCATGCTGACACAGCTGGAGAGAACCATGTAATACAGTGAATTCTTTGGCGAGTGTCAGAGGTCACATCCATATGGAGATTAAAGTCCCCTGGAATAAGTAGCATAGGTGACCTTAGATCAGACACAAGCACTGACACTTCTCCAAGGAACAAAGCATTACCTCTGCGTGGTCAATAAATCAAAACAGCTGAGACCAAAGTAGGTGCTGTAATAAATGGGGGAGGGAGGAGGGAAAAGTTGCTGCAAATGAAAAGAAACAGGGATGAAGAGCGATCTGGAAGCAAAAACAAATTAAAACATGAGCCTCTACCTGCTGGGGTCCTATATTGAAGTTAATCAATAAGGACTGCCTTTCAGCCAGGCAGTAATATTCATCCTGGCTCAAGCACACATATCACTTGTACAAATGAAATCTAAGAGCATAAAACTTCGCAAAGTATCTTAGAGTAAAGAGGTTCTAATCATTTCCTGCAAGAAACTTTCTACTGTGTGGCTATTTTAGGTGAGGCAGAGAAGAAAATACAAGAGAAAGATTTGGTTTTCCATCATAACCCGTAGCAAATGAGCAACATTGTGCTCTCTATTATACAAGCATTTCCCACATGTCTCATTAACATTTACTGTTGCTATTACATGCAGACCACTATTTTTCTCTCATTCTTTCCTTCTTTCACAAATTTATCATGAGAGAAAGGGAAGACGAATGAAAACAGTTCCGTAGAGAGATTTCTGCTTGCCTGAAGAAAGCAGGTACACACACATCCGCATAGGCCAGGCTTACGGTTATTCACCAGTTTGTAAGCAAAAATTAAATTTTCTATCCCAATTGTGAGAGCTGATCGTCTTTAAAAACAGGGTTACTCTTGCCATAGGAAACCAAAAGTGGCATACCTGGGACTGCAGACTGAGAAGGACTACCCCATGCACATCCATGACTAGCTCTTCATCCATGGCAGAAGCCATCCTCACCAAGACGTCAGGCTTGCCAGAGACCGGGGCCCAGGTGAGCTCGCTGTGCCCAGCATCCTGCTGCCATTTGCAGCTGTTCCCCATACATAACTCAGTACTGTACTGGTACAACTTATTAATTCATAGATATGGCATGCCAGAAGTTCCTCTAATATTATCATAAACTTCAAGAAAGAAAAAAAAAGAAAGAAAAATTCTTAAGTCTGTCTCATGTATGCAAAAAAAAAAATAGATTTTGAGGATTAGTCCGTGTGCCCTTCCAAGCATTCCTCCATCACCTGAAATATCAAATGACCATTTTGGGCTTTGCTGTGTAAAATAAATATTTGTAATCTACTAAATACCAGAGCCAGTTCAAGGTCATTCATCAGACAAGAATGATATTTGTTTAGGGAATATGAAACAGCAATTCTCATCTAAGTCATTAGGCTTTGCAGATTAAGTAAATGGTAGCTGCCAGAAAATGTTTGGAAAAGAAGTGTTTTCTTCATTTCATGTGAAAATTGATTCTGTATTCTCATGTCCAACTATCATGGATAAAATTGAGGAGGGCAACCAAGGAAACCTGTATTCTGTTCCATTTCAGTTCTCTAAACAGCTCAAATTTACAAGGTACAAAGAACTTCTGGTTTTTATTTTTGAAATGCAAAGGTGCATTTCCCTCCTTAATGAAATTACATTTGTGAGACTGTAAAGTAATAGGACTGTGCTTGAATTTAGCAGTTAGAGGTAGGCAAATGAATAATTATTCATTAGTTAACCCTCATTTGAGAATCTGCTCAAGAAAGATCCAGACATAACAGTTGCCATTAAACAGTATGGTTTATGAAAGTTTTTCTAGTTGTCCTGCTTGACAATCTTAATTTAAAAGGCCGACTTAGGCAGTGAATATCTCTTTTTATTAGTTGCTCTGTATTTATTAAAAGCATGCAGTAGTATTTGTTGCTACTAGAAGAATTGCCTTGTGCAAAAACCAGGGCCAGTGGATAATTTGTGAATTTGAATGATACATTTCATTGCTGAAGGGAGATGAAATTTTCATGTGATAGGCAAATCAGGCAAATGGAATTTCGAGGAACATTACAAGCAATCAGATCGGTTAATGCACTGGGCACCAAGCCATCAGCTCCTCAGCTGGTCTTTAATCCCTGGAAAAGCCCCTATGTCTTGATCACCACTGATTAATTATTTTCTGAGTTTGCTTCATTTTATATCAGGTTTTATATAGCTGTAATGGTTACCTTGGGTTTATTCTGATGGAATGGACAAGGAAGGCATCACAGCAGTCCAAGTAGAAGATCCAGCTGCCAGTTAAGCAATAACAGGCCATAAAACTAAATTGCACAAATGCATTTTTAATTCTGAGTGGCATCAGAACTTTTAAATGGTTACAGCATGTGCAGACTCTGTTCAACCTGAACAGCTAATTGAACTTAAGCTATTTTAACTATTATATCCATAAATATAAAGCATAAGTGAGGTTTCCAGAATGCCAACAGACTTTTTTTAGTCAGTATTATTGAATGAGGGTTTTTTTCTTATACGGAAAAAAAATAAGCCCGCAGAGTGCCCACCATTTAATGCTGCATTGTAACAGTGAAAGAGACAACAATAAAATATAGCCACAAGCAAATAAAATGAGAATCAGAACCTAATAACAATTTCCCATCGGCCCACATTATAACTCATGATCCTGACTTGTACAGCTAACAAAATAGTAATTAAAAAGAAGGTCAGAAATAAGAAGTTGTATGGGTCTGTACATTTTCTGTTTCATAGCGATGACTATTCAAAGTTTCACCATTAGTGCCTTTTTTTCTTTTCAAGGTTCTGCAGATCTCTTGAGCCTCTCAAGCTTCACTTTTTTATCTTCTTTACCTAGCAGTAAAGAAGAAAAATCTAAAATTTTGACATGTCAGTTGTAGGCTGTAGCCCAAGAAAATCCCAGAGAGGTGCAGCTCAGAGAGCCGTGTCTGGAGATCTGTGCTCAGTTACTAGGTGCATGCAGAAATGGGTGCTGCCACCACACATGCCCTGTGCTGATCTTCCACCTTATTTCCTCCAGGTTATTTGCATTATGTAGCCTACGTCCTTACACAGCAAAAGGCCTTTCTGCAGTCAGTATACTGCTTGTTCTACCTTTTTAAATTTGGCAGCTAGCAACAATAAATATATTTCACCCAGGATTACAATGTGAGTTTTTATGAAAAAGCTATACGAATCAGTAAAAATAGAGTGTTAACAGACCCTCCTCAAAAATGGAAGAACTAGAGGTTAAGATATTATTCTCCTGTTCCACAGATCCTTCTAAGCACCTGAGAACCCAACTCTTCTTCCATTTTTATTAAAATGGACAGTCCTTGACAATGATTACATAGATTTTCCATTTTAATTAAGCTATTGAGCTTAAAGTGAAAAATTAAAATATGATTTTTAAATGGCACAGAAGCTACTATATCCTGTAACCTGTACAACAGGGACAAACTGGAGAGTAACATCAAAAGTCTCCCTCCACATCACACCTTGACAGAAAGGGACAACATCTTTGGTAGAAAGTTCAACAGTTTAAACCTTGAATCATATTCAAGACTCACTGTCATCTCTCAAAGGACTAAAAAGGCTCTTGACTCTTGCAGATTATTGTATTTGGAAGAGTGGTTTTCTACCATGAGATGGAAATTTTCTCCCTGATAACTGAGCACATTTATTTTGTGATGCTGCAGCTGCAGTAACAGCACATTCCTACATCTGTATGTAGCAAGATAGTCACTGGCTTAGTCCCAGGACACTTGACAAAGCACATTTGGACTGGAGGCTCAAAGGAGAGAGGATTGAAGGGAAGTCTTAAATTCCTGAGGGGTTTTTATATGTCCAGTTCTTATGTTGGCAACGAAATCTATTTGAAATCTGTGGAATCTGTGGAAATGAGATGTTTAAATAGCAGGAAGACACTTGGATATCTTTCAAGATCTTGGCAAAAAAAACCAAACCAAACCAAAAAAAAAAAGAAAAAAAAAGCCAAACCCAGGTCAGCCAGTAAAGGAGACATACTTCGTTCACTACAGGAAAGAGGGATCACCTTTTTTAGCAGGAACATTTGGCACAAATGGGCAAGTTGCAGAAGCAATGTAGTGAAAATGTCTTTCTAAAGTATCCCAGCCAGCTTGTCAAATTTGACAAACTTTTGTTCTTACCAGAAAACAACAGGCGTCCTCACCTGGTGAATTTTCCCTCAGCCCTAATGAGACTATCAGCAAATGCAGAGGTGAATTAGAATAGTCATTAAGGAGGCAGAGCATAAAAAATGAGCCACAGGAAAGGTCAAAGAAACAAGGGTGAATGAAGAAGAGCACGTGCCCTGTCACAACCACTGCAGATGTGAAGGAAACAACCAGGGAAGAGAAGCAGATGTTCCTGTTAAAGCTGTGCAGATCTGACTGCAGCTTTCAAGGATAATGGAGCAGCCATAGGTGGCAGGAGAGGGCATACCATTAACTCACAGAATGCTGGCTGGGCTCCCCCAAGAGCCATTCACTTTAACAGCAATGTGCACCATCTCCCCTGTCTGAGCGAGATTAAAGGTGACCTGGTACAGTTGTCGTTAGTTCCACTGTCTTCCCACAAAGATGGTACTCTAAGTAAAATGGTTGGGTTTTTCTTCTTGCAGTGTGCACATTACAAAGGGGAAATTTTTAAAATGTTTCTTCTGATCATATTCTCAAAAAAAAAGGTCACGCGAACATTTACACTGCTTATTTTTCTTACCTTTAAAATCTGTGTTGACTTTAACTCATTAGAAAACAGTTTCTGCTTGCGCAGTGGCTTTTCTTGATCTCAAAACATTCATTGCCTTGCTTGCAGGAGTTGTTACAATGGTAGCTAACTTTGCAAATCCGTGGACATCACCAGATTATATATACGGTGTCCTTTTGGTGCTTCCTTTAACTCAGTGTCCCACCAGGGATAGGGTGGGAAGGACCAAGAGGCACTGCTCATGATAGCTGCTCTACAGAGCAGTAGCAGCTTCATGAAGGCAGATTCCTCTGCAAGACCCCTTGCTTGAAGGTCCTGGGAACCCAAGAAAAGGTCATTTTAATCTGTGGTGAATCACAACAGCAAGAGTCAGAGACAACTGCATCAGTGCCACTGTCAATAATGAGCTGTGAAGTCCTTCATAGCCTGTACAACACACTTGCACCCTGGATGGATAAGGCATGGAAAAAGACTTCTCTGCTCACTTTTGTTCACCTGCTGTTATTTTCAGAGCTTGCTAAGACACTGTGTGGGGCTGGAATGCCTCCCTCATACTGTTCTTCAACTAGCTGCCCCTTTAAAAGTGAACTGCTCTGCTGCTGTCATCCCTCGGGTGCCCACATCCGCCAATGCAGGTCTGACAGCATCATCGCTGCTCAGCGGGCAGCGCTCAGCAGCAGTGCAACCGGCCAGAATCACATTCACCTTCCCCAGTCGGCTCAGTACAAGAAAACAGCAGAAATTCTGTCTCCTATCTAGATAGGAGGGAAGGAGACAGACAGAAAGAAAACCGCAGCCACAGCAATTTTTCTTAGGTGGATATGTACTTACTAACAACCCTGAGAGCTCCAACTGATTTCACGCTAACCACTCATCTGATGGCACTTCCAAACATTACCAACCAGATCTGGATTAGAAACAACGACCTTGAAGTGAAAGGCTCTGTATCTCATTACTAATCCATTGAGGCTTCCTGTTCTCATGTGATTGCATCTTGTAAATAATTACAAGTGCCTCTTGCGAGCACAAGGAATTACAAGACTTTCTGTACAGTGACAATACACCTTTGGAGCACGCAAACCTGACCATTTGAGATTAAGCAATACAATTAAGTATTTGCTTCTGCACTACCACTTCCATGTGGAGAACTCAATTGTCAGCCCACTGACAGTCCTGGCTAGTCCAGTTTAATTCTACTTTGGCAAACAGAACATCTAAGGAAAGTAATTCACACACCTGGACTGCCACGCCACTACTTCTTTAGTGAAATAGTCTGAATTTTGTAATGTAAAAATAGCTACATCTCTGCACTAATAAAATTTTTCTTTGTTAGGCAACAGGCATGGCATTATTCAGCATGACAAATAAATGGCTTTTGAAAAGTCTTTTTGTCACTTTATATATGATCTATTGCCTGCACATTTCCTGTTTAAATACTTCTAACCAAGTCATTTACTTTTACTCATGTATTACATGTGAAATAAGAGGAAGTTTTAATTGAGACCTCCAATTGCTTCTGAGAATGTAAAAATGGCAGTACAGGTTAAAGCAAAATTTCCTTTTATTTTTTGGGCAAACTTTAAGGGAGAGGCAAAAGATGAGGGAGATTTAAAGGATTCTAGAGTGAGTATAAAATAGTTACTGGGTTTAAAACAGTAAAATCCAGCGAAAGATACATTCTGCTGTGAATCAGTGACTGTGATAAGGAAGGATGGGTTTAGGATGGATGTTTTTATTCATTCTGAAACTGGTGGCAGATGGCCTGAGCTTATCATAAATACGTACACTTTGGAAGTGGCCTTAGCTGAGAAGGTATCTGCCTTCAACAACGTAACTCCAAAACAGTTCACTTACGAACAAGAAAGTAGGTTTTCCACTATGAAGTTCCAAGCATCCTGTGCTCTGAGAAGCTAAAAAAAATAATAATTTAATCACAACAATGTGAAACTACATAGCAAGCTTGGCCAATGAGCTGAGAGTTAACCTGCTCAGAATTTGATCTGGCCATGTATAGAGTATCCCTAACTCCAGGTTACACAAAGTGTTGGTTTACAAGGCTTAGTAGCACAGAGACTTAGACCGTCAGACACGGCCTTTAAAAATATCTGACACTTCACTTAAAACATTCTACTTCTACTGAAGGAAATTTGCCACACAAGTTCACTAAAAAAGCAGGAAAGTACCAGAACATACATCCATTCCTAGCGCTCACAGGTCCTAGATGTGGGGTGACTAAATGACACATTTTGGTGTCACCTTTTCCTCGGGGGCTCTTTTAACTCTAACACATCCTAGGGACAAGACCTGAACAACCAAACCATCACAATGAGGTAGGCAAATGTGATTCCCCCATGCATCATGACAACTCCAAGAAAGATAACATCAATGGGAGTCCCTGAGCCACACATTCTGCATTGGTCAGGGATGGGGCAAACAAAAGGATGATAGTTCTCACAAGGACTTCTCTGCTGCCTCTCCACAGAGGCCACTCAGGCCATAACACACTGCATTTTGATGATTCCAGCTTGCAGACGATTCCCAAAAGAAAAGCTCAGATAAGTTTTCCAGTATGGCTTCCAAGCTGACTGTAACAGTTAGGCACCTGAAGGACTGAATCACTGTATTTAGTATAAATTTCACTCCCACCCCGAGCTTTAGGTACAAGTATCTTAAATCTCAAGTACCTTATATATCAATAGTAAAAATCTCAGACCACCAACGCCCTCTTGTTAGCTACAAAAGCTGCCCTTTTTCCCTCCTCTTGAAATCTATTCAGAGTGTGAGCTGGGGTGGGGTCGTTTCCAAGGTGCCCTGGCTTCACATTCATTCTTTAACACAGGAGAGCACCGAGAGCGCTGAATGGCCACCTGTAGGCATCTTTTACAATAAAATGAGCAACCGGGTGTGTCAAAAGAAGAACTCAGCTACCCCCCTACTGAGAACTACTGCATTTTTTTCAGTTTGTACTCATTAAATTTTGCTAACTATTAGACATTAAATCAGACATGTTATTTGGCAACAAACTTGACAGTTACTTTCAATGGACTAGAAAAAAACAGCATCATTTATCTCCTGCAGGAATGCACTGTGCACTCTGAAATTAAAAGGTACAGACTCTCTAAAATCATAACTCCTTTTTTATTATTATTTCTTTAAAATCCTTGACATTTTATCAGGAACTTTGGTAACATATAGCTATTTTTAAAAAAGAACCACTGAAATTCTGTAAGAGGGAACAGATTTCTATTTCTTTTAATGTTCCTCTCAGTTTAAACTGGAGAGATTTGTTTTTTAAATTAACTTTTTACATGTCCATCAAATTTCAGTTAAAATTCCAGTAGAGAAGAGGAAGAGTCTGTTAATCTAGACCTCAAAGTGTGAAAGTACTGTAGTGAAAAACCAAACAAATTTGTGCACAAAGTATCTTGTCAAAATTGGGACTACCTTTTTTAAAAATAATTTCTCACATGTCCTTCCTAAGATCAGCGAGAACAGTATCATGACTGATCACGATTCGCTGCTTAAAGAACAGGTAAGTTAAAGAGAAGAGGCAGATGGCAATTACTGGGATGAGCAGCACCTATATTAGAGATTCAATGCGCTACCATTCCAACACATTATCCTCTGTCAGCTTTTGAGTAATTTGAAGCATTTGGATAGAGGTGGACCATCAGCTAGTTTATGTTTCTAGGCACACAGACAATATATGAAGGCTTACTGTTAGACGTGGAAAACATCTTTGTTTGCAGGGTTCTGTAAATGGCTTGCCCAGATACCTTCACACTATAAAGCTGATGCTTTTACTGCAACTGAAGAGGGACTCTTTCTCCCAGCTGCCACCTCAGAGCAGGAAACAACACAGAAAGTGCTGAATTAAAATCTTTAAAGAAGAACCTGTAGCCAGGAGTGACCAGTTTCCAGCTACAGGCAGAAAGAAAAGACAGTCTAGCTTGTTTTAGGAAGCAATTAGTCCCTGGGTGCAAGAGTAAATACAATGTGGCTTACGTCTTTATCTTCACCGGTACTGAACCAAGCCGGGCAATTAGGCAAAATGAGAATGGACTCAGTGAAACAATTTGTTATTTGTTTACTATACAGTACCATCTAATAGAGACTCCACCGAAACAAAATCCCTTCCTGGAGGTCTTTGCTTTGCTCATAATTCATTACCCTAGAGTCAGGAGATATCACTGAGGCTATTTTAATCCACTAAGCTGCCTTTGCTCAGCTACATGGCAAGTCTTAGAAAACTCTGCTATGTACAAAGCAAAATCTTCTCTCTCCTGGCAAGACGACCTTGAACTTGAAGGTTTGAATCTATAGTAAGTCAGACTATGGCAAAATGACTAGTCATAACAGTAGTGCAGGATAATTCCTTGTATTTTCAAATTTTAGGTTTTGCTGTACTGTATTAGTGCACATCCAGCAGCCCTTGTCACCAATAATTACTATCCCACAGCAACTACACAACAATACTTGCCAATTAACTAATTTCATTTTGACAGTTTTGGAAACAGAAGAGGAGAAATATTGATGTCTCCAAACCACAGCCAGCAGCTGACACACATCGCCTTTCTATCTGAAGGAGCTGCTGTCAAATGAATTGCTTTATAAGGTATTTGAGGTGGTTCTGTAGAGCCTTCTACAAGTATTAATTCCTGGGGTACTATTAAATCGGTACAAATGAAAAATACTCCTTGGTGGCAAGAAATGACAATCTGAGAAAAGTACTATATATAGACAGCCAGTATTTTAAGGGCTAAAAGAATTTTGAGAATAGCAATTGCCTCTAAAAAATAAAGCAAATCTTGACTTTTTCAGCAATATGCACTAAATATTTAATAAGGGATCCTGGAGCTCAGAAAGGTTTAAGACACTGTGTTAGGATATTGAACTAATAAGCTCCTCCAGTAAGCCTCTAAATATGTATAGTTAAACACTACCTAGTTTATTTTAATTATTTAACACAGAGACTGAAGGAGGTTAATGTGACCCAGCGGACTTGTTTATGTTGAAAACTATTGCCTCTCCTTACTCAAAAATCTGCATGCTGAGCTGCATCATAGCACAGAGTTACAAGGGAGCAATAAGGAATAGAGGTTTACAGCTGCTTGCTAACATCCAAATGATAGCATTTATACCAAGGCAGTGACTGCATGAAGGCACAGGTAATAAAAAAAGTCAGGCCCATTGACTTTGTTAACATCACTGGAAAAACTAATTTATGCGAGTTAGGTGCAGAGTGGAGAACACCCTTGATGATGGGGAATTCTGCTAGTTTCCAAAAATTTACTTTTTGAAATATAAATATCCCCATAATTTACTATTCAGCTCTCAAATCATAACTGCTGTTTGTCCTTCTTTCTCTTCAGACCATGGATAACATGTCACTTTAATCCTCAGCCTTCTCTTCCAGCTAAGAAAATGGAGAAAGCAGCCTTCACTAAACCACTGAAAACAATGAAAAAAACCCAAACAACTTCAAAAAACCCCAAAGAGTAGTTATTAAATAATGGGGGGAGAAAATAACTTTTGCAATCTTCCACATCCAATCAAAAAGAGAGAAATGAGGGAAAGGTAACCATTCATGGTCCCATCAGGGGAGGGGGGAATAATCCAGTTTTAAGAAACACCAGCTAAGGCCCAGCGTATTCACCTGGATATCTCTTCCTTAAAAAGAATAAAAGCTAGTCTTGCATAAGTAAAAAAGTGCTTGAGTTTCATTTTTAACTGGGTACATGGTTTATCAGAAGAAATCTTGTTCAAAAACATTTGTTTTCATTTGTCCTCAGGAACGTAAGCACAAAATGAGGCTTATGTTCCTTCTCACACATGGAACGCAAAATCATAAATCTTACGTGCAGAATGATGTGCCAATGAAAAATGTGGGTTAGTACATGGAACAGCTGACTATTTCAGGGCAATACAAACTAGTATTTATATAACGAATGCTGTTTAAGGAAAAAGCCACTGAGAGCAGAAGTCAGGGGACTCTTAGAGGATCCGTTGGCAAAAGGAAGGCTTTGGAGTTCACTGCACTAAGGGTGTTAGATGCATTCAGAAGGGAACAAATAATGGAAATTTTGCATATGCATTTCCTAGAAACAAAGAATCTGCTGTGCTAGAGCAATGCTACCAGCAGACCCACGCACAAATGCAGCTTTGCATTGCTCTACCATTGGAAACCTACTGACCTAAAACTGCAGCATCCTGCCCAAAGGCATGAGAAACTCTTCTTTCAGCTTCTCGAGAGACCAGCACTGTGGCCTCGACCTTCTGCCGTTCCGTCTCTCTCACCATCACCATCACCTCCTGTACGGTTATAAGTGAGGATGACCGTGACTGTGCTTTGTTTCTAACTCAGTTAGAATGCCTGAATGAGAGGCGTGGCCTTTTTAAACATTTCCTGAGATGCAGGTGCCTGAATTCCACAGCTATAGGATTTCTAGCATTTAAATAAGTTGGAGTTTTTGTTTTGGTGCTTTGCCTTCTAGAAAAACAAAACTTCAGGACAATTACTGATCTTACATTAAAAACAACCTGATTTTCAAACAAAGTTGAAGTAAAACAATTCCAAAACCTCCAAATAAGATCAACATCATCTTCAATCACCTAAAATCTCAGTACTGGGGAATTCAGTGGGGCAGAAACAAAGAGGGAAGGTCATCTGTACAAAAAGAACATTTAAAACTAAGTAGTGATTCAAATTTTTAATCTGAGAATGAACCCAGGAGGTACCAGAGTCTTTTTTACCCCCAGTGTTGAATAAAAATAGCACACTTATGTCTTAATTTTGTTGGCTTATTTTTCCTTTTCTGCAGGATTTTCATTACCACTTTCCTTTAAAGCTCTCCCAAGACTCTGCTATGTGCCTGGAGAGCTTTTAAAGGAAAAGAGCTTACTTGCCTGGCATCTCTTTCCAGTCTCTCCTGGCTCTAATTACAAGGTAAAGATTAAAAAGATAAATGAGCTTTATCATTGCATCTTTGGCCTTTGGAAAGAAAAAAAAAAAAAAAAAGCAAAACCCAAAACAAACAAACAAAAAAAATCAGTGGAGCTTCCAACCTCAGGTAAAATGTTGAAGTCAGCAGCTTGTACTGGGGCAGGAGGTGGGGGAGATGAAATCCAATTTACAAAAAAATTTCCCTACAAACCTCACATGCCTTGTGGCAGACTTGCTTGAGTACAAAGTTGTGCAGCATGCAGGTGACATAATTAGGTCAGTGGGAGCAAGGCTTCTTAGATCTATGGCATAAAAAAAAATCCATAAAATTTCTCAAATTAGACTTCCTCCAGGTTTCAAGGAGGTTCAAAACAGCGACCCTACAAAAAACTTGGAGTAAGTCTTTCCTGGCAATGCACAGCATTGCAGTTATATGATCTGGCTAACTAAACAGTTACTTTCCATCATTATTCCATTCTCAGCTTGTAATTATCAGGGATCCCGATAAATACATATTATAAATTTGGCACCGAACATGAAACGAGATTAAAGAGATGCAATAGGCAAGCTGCCGTTGGTGTTTCCCTGGCATTTCAGGGTGAGTGACGTTGCTTATACAACAAAAGTAGCTATTAAGAGTCAGACTTTGCAAACAACATTTTCAGAAGCATCTAAAAGGTGACCCGGGGCACTGAAAACAATGACCTTTCCTGCTCAACATTTGTTGCTACTACTCAAATGAGTGGTATCTAGTAATCAAAATCTAATGGAATAGAAATCAGGCGTGAGTTGGACACTCACGTTTGAGAATGGCAATGGTTGTGCTGGCAGGGATGGACTCCAGTGTTGGGATCACAGTCCACACTGACAAAACAGCCACAGCTCACAGCCATAAGCAGCTGCCCACGCACACCTTTACTGGATTTTTCAGGCTAATACAATACCTGCTCCCTTATCACCGCCAGCCAGATGGAACTGGCCCACGGGCAATCTTACATCTGGCCCATTTCACAGTGGCAATGCCATGAAAACCAGCATTCAAATCATCACCGTGTTCTCAGATCAGAAGACATCAATTTTTCTGACACTAAAGAAGTCGAATTCCATTTAAGAGGTGACCATCTTTTCTTGAGATGACTGTAAGAAACAATCCCTCATTGGTCATGCTGTTCCACTAAGTTGCATCCATGACAGCATGTCTGTTTTCTGTCCCCGACCCACATCACTGCCGTGGCTTTCATTCTCATCCACTTCACAGTCCAGGCATCTTCTGTTCCCCCTAACTACAACAAGACAAGCACTGGTTCCAGTGTAGGGATGTATTAACCAGCAAGCTGTCAGGATATACGTGGAAGGTAACCTTCACAATTACACTGTGGCTTTTTCTTAGTGGGGGCAAAAATGTACCTCACTGTTGATTTTCCTCAAATTCCTAGAAACTCTACCACATTTTAAATCTTCATTTGGTTGGATTTGGCCCAGCAGCTTCAAAAAATTTTGAGGGAGTTAGTGACATTTAGAGTGTCTCTAAAATTATGTGTCTTGCTCCTTTAGGAACTGTTAGTCATTCAAGGTTAAGAGATGTTTGAAATGCAAGAGCTATACATGGTTCCTGTTTCAGAAAGCATTGTGAATTAAACAGTCTCACTAAACGCAGCAAGACTCAGCCATCTCTTGTCCTCTGCAACAGCCCCCATTCCGTTTACTCTGAAACATTACTTAATTAATTCAGAACATGCTGGTCTATCAGATTGACAAGTATCACAATACACAAGAGCAAACTGAAATGGAACAGACTAAAGAGAAGGAAGAAACAACTTGCTCTGGACAAAAAAAAACAAAGCTTTGTTCTTGCCACCTGTAGCTAATCCAGACACTTGGGCCAAGACACCAACATAGGGATCTACTTAATAGCAGCCATTTTACACAACCGTTACAACTACATAAATCGTCTCTGGATTGTACTGCATCATTTCCTAATGAATGGACAGGAGACAATCCCAGTACACATCCATGCTGTGCCCTTAAAACTCCCAAGCTCCCCTTAAACTCTCCAATTTTGTACAGATTATTTCATGTGTCTGCCAGCTAGAGATGTTCTGTCCTCCTTGTGGATCTTCCATCATCTGTCACCTAGGGCACACACAGCACCACTCCCAAAGGGTCAATCACAGAGCTAGATTAATAACGCTAACCAGTTACCTTCTCTGAATGACACAATTAACCCTAATTAACAGATCTCTCTATTTCTAAAAAATCCTCCTCCCAAGTGATTTTTCCTCTAGGCTTTTAAGCCAGCCAGATAAATTCACCAGCTGGGACAGTTCCATAAGTCAGACAGTCCCAATTTCCATAGCGCAGCATCAGATAACGCATTCAGCCGCAGCACATGGCTTGTGTTGATAAGTTTCAAAGAGGTTTGTGTCACTGTATCTGCAAGCAAGTGCAGAAGGAGGTGAACAAATTGCCAAAATCTTGTTTCATTCCAAGACTGAGGGTCAAAACAGGGGTCAAGCCCGTACCAGCTCCAAGCTTGCATTTTTTCCCAACATAATAATTTTCCTAACTTTATAACTCCATATGCTTGCCTAGCACCATCACTAGGACCTATGGCTGGGATTAAGTCTTTGCTACGTATCCCAGAGGAACTACTGTGGGATTACTGCTGCCTCTCCAGTCCCTGGGTGTCACTGCTAGGGCATTTATAGGCCCTGCTGCTCTGGGGAAATAATCTGTGCTTTGATCTCTTATTTCCTCCTTGTCACAAACAGCACTATCGTTATTCTACCACTTAACACCATATTCAGCCCCTAGTAAATACAAGTATTTCCTCTTAAACTTACAACCACCTCCAAAGTAAGCAGGTGTGATGTTTTCAGAAATACATCTTACTGTCACGTCAGCTACAGTACTTACTAAGTAGTCAAGAACAATTTAAAAAAAATATATCAACTCTCAACATTTATTTGCAAGACACGATAACTAAAAAAAAAAAAAACAAAAAAAACACAAACCAAAACCAAAACTCTTCTGCTGATTTAAGTTCAGCCTCTAAGTAGATAACCAAAAATGTCATCATCATCATAATTTTAATTTCTGTGGGACTTTCTTATACTGTAGAGAGAGCCTCAACTGTACAAATCTCTTTTCTCTTACTGTACAGACTCAGCACACAAATAGCAGAAAACTCAGCACACAAAAAACAGCGCTGACACTGAGGTGAACTGCCCACACTTTCATCCTAATGGATTGTTAGCCTCAAAGGTGAGATGGATCTCATTTGAATGCTGGCACAGACATAAAGTATTGTAGGTCTGAACACTCAGCATAAAATCATGATATTTAGTTAAGAAACATGTTATGTTATAAAGGCACAATGCTACACAAGACGTTGTTACAGATTTAAAGTAACAATTTGCATTTTAAAGAGACTCAAAAATTTCAGGTACTGCTTCAAGTAACATGAGGAATGTGGGATTGCTCAAGGTCAAACCTAATTACAAAGCCTGCTAAGACGAGGACCATTTTTTAAACAGTGGGAAATTAAATTATTTGTCCGCGCTATCTGGCAGTAAATAGCTGCCTGTTTTAATTGCTCTTGATATAGCCTAATAAAAATTGGAAGGGAAACGCTCATGCTCAGTTGCAGTTCCCTTCCAGGTAAAGTTCTACCTGACGAGCTGGGCTGGTCATTGCTGCAGTCTGACCCACACCAGGTACAAGGGCACATCACCTACTCACCGGCTGACTCAGCCACCGGCTCTTCAAAGATCTAATACAGCAATACTCATCCTTGGACACTGAAATGAGGAAACTGAAGACCAAGCTGTGCCTCTCCTGGATACAAGAGGCAAGTAACAGAAGATTAAATAGGGAGAAAGTCACACGAAAGCTGGGAGAATATTTTCTGACTTAGACAGTCCCACTACTTGCTCAGACAGAGAATACATGGATGTGTTCTGCTGCTGCCATCCAGCGGGGAGCACGAGTAGGAAGCACTTGAGTAAAGATCGATGGCTAACAAGGGCTGAGTCTGGGTCGCTGTCAGATTGATGCTTCTTCTGCACCTTGCTGTCAATGCCTTCCAAGATAAAAGTTTTCAGAGAAAGTAAAACAAAACAGGTGCTGAATAAGAAACGGTTGTAGCAACCTGCACCTTCTGCGCGAGGACAAAAGAGGCTCTCTGCCGCTCCGGCTCGCTCCTGGTGCTGCCTGCGAAATCACTCCCTGGACTCCATCTGCTTCAGTCCCGCAGCTGTTTAGCTGTTTTAAGATGCTGGAGCTGACAAAGGGATGGTTACACAGAGTTCTGTAACATGCAGGATCTCAGCGTATACCATCACAAATGTCAAGTCTCCAAGTCTACGTATTTCCTTGGAGTTAAAATGGAAGTTCAGCAACTACCTTGCAAACACACATTTGAAAAATCGTACTGGCTGCTAATCTGCAGTCATAAGCATCTAAATATCTTCTTAAATCTCACTTTAAAAGCCCTTATATGCCTTGTTTCAGTACTTGGGAGCTCAGAATATAGATGTGTAGAACAAAATGAGACTCTGATACTCTGCTATCTACTTAGCATCCCCTCATAGGTAACAGAGGACCTCAGAACTGGTAAATGATAGCATAACATTTTCATTATCAACATCATTACTTGTGGATCATGAAGCAGAGGCAGCAACAACAATTTAAAGCCAACTCAAATTGTCAGGGTACAGTCTACAGAGCAATTTGTGAAGAAGATAAATTTCTACTGCTAACAGGACTCTACAGCAAGACATCAATAGGCAAGAATTTCAACAAATCAAGGAGAACAGGAGGGAAGCAGAGGCAACTGGACTGACTTGGGACTAGGAAAGAGGAAAAGACAAACCTTTCCTCAGCGGTCCAGCTGCACAATCAGCATTCTGCTTTGTGAGAATGTGAGATGCAGCTGAGACTGACTCTTGTTTCTCCATGTTCACATTTTTCACATCTTCATAATACTTCCTCTAAAATTACTGCAAGCCACATAAAATTATCAGGCACCAAGTCAGCTTTCTACAGAGAATCTGCAAGTATATTTGCCCTTATTTTCTGCCATATGTTCAGTTCAGCTCTGTCTGAACAAGACACCAAGCCCAGGACCCTCTCAGTGCTTTAATTTCCGAAAGATTAATGCAAGATAGTTACGTTTTGTCAGCAAACATATGTCCTTGATTTGCCTCTATACCAAAACACAAAAAGCTCATTTACCTTTTAAAAAAATTAACTGTAGCATTAAAGCATTCACACACTCATATAAACATCACATGGACAAGACTTGCATAGCACATAACATTAAGAATAATCTCAGCCTTTGCACATTTCTACCAGGTTACTGCTTAGCTGTGTTCTAAATTTTAACACTTGTTTGAATACAGGACAGTAGAACTAACTGAAAATGTACAATATATAATTTAATCTCTGATTCCAGTCAGGAGGGTATGTAATCATTACTGCAGACCTATTTATCTCACTATCATTTTAGCACCCAGCAATTTAAATGTGATTTTTGAATTTCAGTTGGCTTATCAAGTGCTCAAAAACATCATGAGATCTTGTCTCCAGTGAAAGTGATTTCTGCCTTTCTTCTTCCTTGAAGACTGTCATGTCCTGCTCACTCTAACAGGCAGCCTGACATTACCTTTCATTCACAGAGCAGATAGCTTAAGTCGTCAGATTTATGCAAAAAATAACAAGTAGCTCTCACTGCCCCAGAGAGCACTTCGCAATTGGATGTTGTTCTTTATACACTCTCTTCTTGAAGCAGTGTTTATCCTTGTGTATTCCATACTGTCTTATTTTATATTCATCAATTCTTTGCTTAATGCTTTATTTACAGTATGTTATAATATCAATTACTTTAAAAAAAATACTACTTGTTGATTTTTAAACAGATATAGAAAAAAAGGTAAAGAGGAAATGGAAATACAGGGGTATTGAAGAAATCCATTAACACAAAACGCAATTAAGATCTGAAATATAAATTCTTTGTTCTGCCTTAGGCCTTGATTTAAGGTTTCTATCATCCTATTGGTGTGCAATGATTGTATTACCACCTCATCTGAGTCTGAGGGACCCCACTACTTCTCTCCACCATCTCCACAGGCAAGTGGCAAATCAGTTCTTCGTGAATCTGCTAATATAAGAGCAGTAGCAATTAGCAGTATCCATTGTCTCATTACAACCATCTGCTGAGGCTGCCACAAAACAAACATCTTCCCATTGCTCATCCCCTGACTGAAGTTAAGATTTCATAACATGCAGTTTTCCCTTGGTCAAAGAACGGCCTTGCTAATACTGCTTTTTATCCAACAGATTTCAGACTGAAAGCCCATATCATATTCCATAAAAATATAGTGAACAAAACTTAATAACCGTAAGAATAAAGTATTTAGCATTGAATGTAAAATGTTAATAATAATTTTTAAATGCCACTTCTTTGCATGGCCTTTTGACCAACTTAGCCGATGGACTCTGGACTAGGAAAAACTGGAAATAAGTTTGGGAAGGATCTTACTGGTCACTTCTCAGCTTTGATAGGTGTATACCTTCACTGCAGCTGGCCAGCTCGGTGCAATGATAGCATTTAAGTACCGCTCGCTGTTGTTTGCGTAAGCAGTCCAGCCACCAAGTCCCAGGCAAGGCTGTGTAAACAGAACCTCTGGCACCGTTCTGCAACTGAGTCCAATTTGTTCCAAAGACCTGGAAGCGTTCACCGCGCACATGTGTGTTTCAGCCCCCGCATCTGTTAAATGAGAATTATCACACTTCATTTATAAAGCGCTTCGTGTTCTCCTGACAAACACCTTGTATTGCTTTGATTTCAGCGAGCATGGCTGCCAGAGTACAGCTACTCCAGGATATCGCTGTTTATTTAGACTGAGGCACTTGGGGCAAAGACCCTTCTCTTCTCTTGAGACAGAGAGATCACCTTTATTCCTCTGGTAAACTGGTCATGCTGTAGCCATAGCTCTTTTTAATCCTGTTTTGATGCAGTTCTTGCTACAGCTGAAAGAAAAATGTAAATTATTTTGAAAAAAAAAATAAAAAAAAATCCCTACTCAGGCCTTGGTTCTGATCCAGAATTCAGTTAATCCAAACCCCTTGATACCAGGAAAGGTCAGGAAAGTGCTTTCCGTAGTCACTGTTGGATTACATTTGTTCCCACAGAAGAGGACATGTTTGCAGAGTAAACTCACTTTTTTTTTCCCTAGCTTGGCACAAACTACCATGTGATACAGTCCGATAAAAGGATGTTTCTTCACATTAGCATAGCAGACTTATTTGTCAGTTGCAGACTAATTATCTTGGCTCCTTCTTTGGGGACTGTGGCATCCCTTGTAGTAAATTGCATTTTGCTGAGGGCAGCAATTTTACTTTGTTTCTGAAGAACATCGACACAAATTTGTGGGTTTTTTGTTTTTCCAGTAAAAATTGTGTGTGGCAGGGGGAGAAAAATAGCACTGCTGCCACAGTATTTCCAAATGAAATGTCAAACTAGTGCTTTTTCCTATGTAGTTCAAACAATAAAAAAAAATAATAATAATTGAGCATAGGTCTGAGAGAAAAATCCGCTGTGTTGTTCCCTCCACATTTCTGAAACCTTGGAAGTAGAAGAAAATCTGAAAAAAAAAAATAACTCAATGCAAGTAAATTATTAAACTTTATTATGAGTGGGCACTCTGAAAACCAGTCAACTCATGTGGACACGCAGTCAAGCACGTGTCAGTCCTAAAAGGCAACTTCCAGTGCAATCCGGTTTCTTTTTTCTTTTTAGCAAGATACATTTAGAATCACTGAAAATAAAAATACCAGTTACATTTTAATCCCTCAGTGACCCAACAGTGCTAAGTCCAACAGTGTGCACCTTGAGAACAGTGGGGACCTCTTTCTACATTCAAAGTGTTTTAAATGCGAAATTCCAGTTAATTTTGTTGTGGGAGTTTTTTGTTTTGGTTTGTTATTTTCATTTAGAGGAATACCAGCATCAGCTAAAAGGACTCAATAGACAGAAATCATTAGCACATCCACAATTTGGGCTAGACACTCATATTGCTAGGGCGATTTATGCCAACTGACATAATTTGCACTTTTTTCAAATTATACTGTGACTTCATTTTCGTTTTACAATTGCTTACAATTTCATTTTTGCTATGGGGCATCAACAGCCAACATGAAACTAAAATCAGCTACATGCAACACCCTACAAACACCTGTCGACCCAACCATGATCTGTTACACACAGATCCTGCCATTCCATCCCAGAAGTGTAACACCAAGCCGATTAGTAACAATTTGTCTCTGAAAAAAAGGGCAGTAAAATAAATCTGTTTGTTAAAAAATACTTGCTGCATCTTAGGACGCTACTTTAAGGAAACACGGGTGTAAAACTAACGGAAGAACTGACACTGGAAGATGCAAGCAGTAAATAATGGTAGGAGAAATCCTGCCTCACACTTTTCTGGTCATTAATTCCTAAACAACAACATAAATCAAAAGAATACTGACCATCACTGGACTGCAAGGCATATGGGTGATGCCCATCAGGGCAACATAGTGGAAATAATTTTTTTTTTTTTTTTTAAAAAAAGGGCAGGTCAAACACTAAGCAATAGAACTGTTGATCCTACAATTTTCCACTCATAACTTCTGTCATTTGCAGGGTGTTGTTAAAGATTGCCACCCTGGAAGATAACAAATGTCAGGTGTAGCCTCCACTCCTGTGCTGATGGATAGCATCTCCAGTCTGATGAGGAGAGATTACCCTGCTGAACCCTACAAGACATCTTTAATCTCCTGATTTAGAATCCATTGTCCTCTACCAGTTGTCACTCTCCTGAAAGAATGCAAGAATACTGCCAAACACTGAAAAACAGCTGCAGCAAAAGGCTGTCGGCAGCAATCTGGAGGTGCTCTGCCAACAAAACACTTAAATGTTAGTTAAAAAAAAAAAATTCCATCTCCAGGTTCTTCCATTATCAATTAAACATTTTCTGGTGTCCAAGAAGAAATGCTTGCTCAAACGTGTCCTTGAAATCAGAGACATCAACACTGTAAACTTTGAAACTAACATCGAAAGGCAGCTCTCTGGCAGGCGAAAATACCATGACTGGCAGGAGAGCAGAGCTGAGCACTTCTTCACGCAGCCTGAGCGGACAAGGCACAGGTGGGGCACGTTTGATACTATAGCCAAGTGTGACAACTAATTTCTTGCTCTTAAATACAGAGTGAATATTTTGTACCCACCTACGGCCAAAATCATGGGCACATAGAGGGTCTGATGTCCTAGCCTGCTTCTGAACCACCCTTCACGTGGCAGCACAGACAAAAACAGACAGTAAGCCTAAATCACCAAATCACTGCTATCAATTTCCACGGACTTTTATTCAAACCTGTGCAGTCACTCATTTGGGATGAAACTCTCCAGTAGCACAAAGCTTTACAATTCCATTAAAACTGAACTTTTCGTTTGGGACAGGCTCTGTGCTGTTATTACAATTAATGTAATTGTAAGGCCGTGGCAATGCGGCCTATGCGGTAAGCACAGACGTGTCGATCAATAGCAGAACAGGCCCTAAAGCAATTTCCATCCCTCAAAATGGCAGTGATTTACAAAACACCGAATGATGAATTCTGCAAGAATGACTGGTTTAAGCACTAATAAAATCACAACTATGAAGTCTAACTTTTCTGCTGGGACCAAAAACCATATGACACATCCGGAGCAGGCTGGAACTAAATCACAGAAGAATCACAAACTCCCTCCTCAGTGGGGTCAGGACTTCATCTTAGGCAGGTCTTTTAATCATTTCAGAGCAAGGAATTCAATGCAAGTCCTTTACATTTCAATCTATTGCCTTCATCATTCAAGCATCCATTCTCCCAAGGACTCAGCGTGTTGACCTCCATGTAAACCCAGAGCAGAGCTCTTGAGTAGAACTTGTTCCACGTTTTGTTGAATCACTTCACCCAAAATGAACACTGAGGACAAGATGCTTTCCATCCTATTTGTGGATTTTCACTTATCCAACCATTTATTTCTCCCCACATTTGCACAAGCCTACGCAATTGCAATATAATAATTTTTATATTATAAGTTCTAAGTTTAAGAGAAGTAGATTTTAAAAAGGCAAAGAGCAAAGAAAGCTTTCTTCATTAGAACTTTGGTCAACAGAATGCAAAGATTATCATTTATTGCAGATAGCAGCTGGATAAAAAATGATGCTGCCGATGTAAAATGAATAAAATGAAGACACTATTTTCACAAGCTTTCCCCAATGGCTTTAAAATAAGGTCATTTTGATATTGCAGGAAAGAGCTTTGTTTCAGCCTCCTGCGATACAGATTGATACACTGCACTGGGCCATTTGTGTGTTAAATGAGACTCTATCTTCTTTTTGTTACAGAACCTTTCTCCCCACATTTTGAAAGACAACAAAATATGATGCACAAAACCTCCACATTCACCAGTTCATCTGCTATTTTTTCCTCATAACTTCCTGAAATACACAAATCTTTTCATATACAATCACACTCCACGCAGTTCAAGTGCACATTCAAGGAAAACTATACCATAAGCCATGTTTTACCTTATAAAAGACTAAATTAACACTGAATTGCTCCTTACTGGTAACACAGCTATGCATTCAGATTGAAGTCGTTGTCATATATATTAAAAGTTCCCATTGCTATTTAAGGAGAAGGAAAAAAAAAAAAGCAAAATAAGAAGTATTACTTCCTCTTCTTTCTTCTCAAAAATAAATATACCAGCAAACTTCACGCAGCAAACTCTGGTCCTTTTTGTCTTAAAGGGAGCCTATTGCTCAACTGAATTGCTTTCCCTACCTTATTACTTGAAGAGATTACAGCCAGGGCTGTATATTGTAGCTACCCTATATTTAGAAGCTGGATAATAAAACACATAAATAACACACTGAATAAAACATTAAGACATAAAAGGAGTTAAATAGAACAAAGGCTAAAGCTTATTGTGCACTAACCATGTCTGACCCGTCGAAATACAAAAGGAGTCATAATTCTAATTAGTAAAATGCACAGTTATGATTTAAATCACGAGCAAGCAAGCGCCGTGCCTGTCTGCAGCTGTGCGCTGGAGCCCCTTCGGCGGCCTTGCAGGGCCCTCTGGTGGAACTGGGAACCCAGTTCACGGCAACCACACAGCGCGAGTACAATAAATGATGCTCCAACCCAAAACCAAGGGGAGAACAAGCCTGGGGTTTTCCCTTTTTCCTTGAAAGCAGCAATATTTCTAATACAAAGCTGCATTTTTCAGATGCACAGCCTTCACTTAAGAAGATGAAGTCCTGTAAGGGAGGAATTTTTCCTCTGACTCCAATGGGGACAGGATTCTAGCCACAACGTCCTTAAAGTTGTGAAAATCTACAATTGGTGTGGAATGATCCAGTCTTCTATCAGACTGCCTGAAACCAAAAGCATGATCAAGAGGTATTAACAGGTCTGAATTCCAGCTGACAGTGACATTTCACTTTTAGAGCTAAAAAAAAAAAAAAAAAAAAAAAAAAAAAAAAAAAAAAAAA
>WHYT01017465.1:115302-127476 GCA_009806455.1 Tetrax tetrax | reverse complement strand
AAAAAAAAAAAAAAAAAAAAAAAAAAAAAAAAAAAAAAAAAAAAAAAAAAAGAAAAGGAAAAAAAAAGAAAAGGAAAGGAAAAAAAAGACAGACTCAGAGAGTCCTGCAGACCAAAACAATATCTGATACACACCTCAGTACATGAATTGCCACTTTGTGCATAAAGGAGCAACTTTCTGCTGGGATGTTCCCAGTAATCATTTATGCACACCTCCCACTCAGCCCCCCAGCCCAACAGCATCACCGTATCCCTTATTCATCCTTCAGATGAACTGTGATGTTCATTTCTTCTTCACCTAATGTCTGCTTTACTGATAACGCACCCCACACCGACAACTCATCAAGCCTATTATAGGCTGCTATTCCTCCCTCACTACAGAGGGCAATGAAGCATGCACTTTCCCAGTGTTTTAGTGTGCTGGCAATGTTTGGAGGGGATATTCCCCCACTCCTCCAAGGTACTGCCTTCTCCTTGCTGTTTGGGACACAGAAAAGAAATATTAAACACCTAGCTCAACACATACCCTCTGTGCTGCCTTCAGCAGGTCTGGTTTGCTGTCCATCAAGGGCAGATCTTTACCTCAGGCCCATCTACATACAATACTTCCCACTACCAAGTGACAGGAGGTCTGTTTCCATGACAAACAAGTGACTTTGACCATGCCACTGGTAAGTAAGACCAGCATTTCTTCAGAAAGCAATCAAAAAAGGACAAAAACTAAGAGACAAGTTGTGAAAAGATTGCTTTCCCTGAGCTATAGCAAAAGCAGAATGGGAGAAGCAGTGAGGAGCCTTTGTCTTCTGCGTCAAGTGCACAGCTGCATTATTCACTCAGATTGCCCCTTTCCATACATCTGTCTCTCCCCGTTCAAGCATCAATCAGAATGAAACAAAAGGAGAACACTTGTGGAATCCCAGAAAATTATCTCAGGTCCCAGTTCAGGCCCTGCTCAGCAGAGTCTACAAAAGAAGAAGCTTGTCTTTCACACATGATGGAAATCACTCATCCTCTGAAAACCAGTTAGAACAGCACTCTCTGCAACCTCTACGGTCATGCGTATTTGACTTGCCACTGCCATTTTTAACAAGACTTCTCCCATTTAACCTCTGATAACCCTGAAAATTAAACTGTCTGCAGTACAACAAGGAATAAATTCCATGAAAAGAAGTTGCTACTTATTCCTCCAACCAACTAAAAGACCAAGCCGACCCAATGCACTCACACACAGTGATTTATCCCTATGATCTGCTTCTTCCTGCAGGTGTGGTAAGCAAGCAAACCATTAGAGCTACCATTGAAGTGTTCACTTGAAAACACAAAGAAAAGAGAAAATATGGACTGTGTAAAACAATTCAGAGACAAATTTGGCCCTGCTTTAATCTACAGATGTTTATTAACTACATGGATTCTGCGCATGTTAATAGTGGACTTTCCAAAAATCTAGACCCATCAGTAATCAAAAAAAGGCCGGAAGCAATTCAGCTGAGCATCATCAAATAAAAATAAAACACAGCAGCCTCAAAAAATCCAAGCTGTACTGGTAATTCATGACAGAACCTGCTCAGCTGGCTATATCAATTAATAGCCTGCAAGTCCAGCCCCTAGATTAGGTGACCGGAGGAAGCATCTGTTCAATGCTTCATCATTTGTGGATCCTGACTTATAGCAGTGAGGTGGAAACAAATCTTTTCTGGTTGCTCCTTTCTGCACAGCATAAATTGATAGTTGTATCAGTTAGGTACTCTGGGAGCCTGAAATACTGCCCAATTTTAAATAGCTATAGTAAGGTTGGTGCTTACGCTACCCTCAGCTATTGTCTATGTGAAAGACACTCTTCAGAAGGGTAATTCAGAGCAACAAAGTCAGATGAATATTCTGAAGTGCCTTCTTCACATAGATGTACAGGTAGCCTGCTGAAATAATCTGCATAAGCAGCATCTTCAGTGATCTAATGGTAATGAGAAGGAACATTTCTCCTCTACCTTTTGCCTAGTTAACTGCCAGTCAAAGCAATTACAGCGTTCGAATGAAAAACAGGCTGCAGCCTCCAAGCTGGGCTCAAAATCCACACTGCTTCAAAGCAATGGCAGGGTTGGCTTGCTAGATTGAACAGCCTCTTTCTTCACTAACAGTTATTTGATGGTGGTGAATATTTTGCAGAACAAAAGAAAGAACCAGGTCTGTCTTACACTTTATTACAGTGAAGAGGCCTTTTTTTTGTCAAAGGGATCACTCAATGGCATTCTCTTCCACTTTTCAGCAACAGGATGGTTATTGGGTCCTTAAAGATCTAGTCTCTGTTCCTGTCTGAATATTGCAGAGACAGCTGTCGAATGTCATTCTTTCAGGCACCATCTAACATGACCAGAGTCAATAATAGTCTTTTCCCAGATTAAGCTCCTTAAAAATGGCAGTATTTTGAAAAGAAAAAAAGTCAATCCCCACTTTTCATCTTAAATTCTATTATCTGCTCAGCTTTAATGAGTAAGCATTTTTTCCAAAAGTGACTAGTGATGTCAAGTACATTGCTTGAAACACACTGATCTGCAGGAGCGGAGATAAAATGTTCTTAAAAACCAGCTCCTCCTAAAGTGTCTCAGGCTAGGCATCTCATAAACAGCATGTATTTCCCACCTCAGTACATACCAGGTTTCAGCTGCTTGACCTAAGGGACACAGGACAAAGCCTTTGCCAATCCCAAAGCTTGAATTCATCCCTCTAATGTGCTTCAGGACATTTTATTTTGAAAAAAAACCGCTAATGTTGTCTCTCAACTGCAAAAATTTTATCTCAATTGCCATCCGAGAACATTTGTATTAAACAAATGAAGCTAATTATTTGCTTTCCACAAAATGAGCTACACTAAAATCTCTAAATTATTTGCTTTCCTGATGAACAAGACATTGTCTTGCTCACATATCAGATCCCGTCACAGAGCGGGTCATATATTAGAAGGCTGATCTCGGTGTTGTATCAAACAGCAAAGATAAGATGAGGCTGGGAAACACAGACCCCTTGAGAAGAGCCCCCCAAGCCTTCTAAATGCTCTGTGGTGCCATACATCAGACATTGGGAGTTGGAGAATCAAAAATGGGGTGACTGTTTCATCTGCTGCATGGAACCATAAAGTCGGATGAGCATCACTTCAGTGTACACAAGAGAAACTGATGTCTGGGAAAGAATACGACACCATCATCTAAAAATGTGCATGAAGGCTACAGCTTCAAGTGTGTCTATTTGAAAAAGAGCTCCATAATCTGACAAACTATTCATGAAGAGCAGAACCTTTGTTTAGCCTACAGAGAAAGCACTGTACGCAGATTTGCTTAACAGTTGAGCAGCTTCTATGTGTTTTACAGCACCTCTTTGTTACAGGGGGTGGGAGTGGGGAAGAATTCTTGGTGTCTGTTAGCAGTATGCAGTCAAGCATTCTAAAATGTTAAAAATATTGTCTTAATTTACATAACACATAACGAGTGTTAACCATATGAGCCCACAATACAGGATCACTACTGCCTTATTACAGGTATTTCCCTTAGGTACACATGCAAAGTGCATCTTTAAAAGACAAAAGTAACACTTCTTTTTACAAGACACTCCCCTGAAAGACAAAAGCTGCAGAAGGCTGTTCTCCAGGCTTTGCTGCATAGTCAGCTCTGGAATGCTCTGCTAAGCAGCAGTTGTTTTCAGGAAAGGTCAAGAGGGCCAAATTAACTTGTCATTGTGCATAGACCTCCTTCCTCATTGAAGCAATTCAACTAGTTTCCATAACAGCTACCTGCAAAACAGTAATACAGATCATCCTCTAACACTGTAATAACTGGAATCACTTTATGGGCTTTTGCTGCAACGTCAGTTATTCTCCATAACCTATGACTGCATTTTATGGCAAACACATACAAGTGGTTCACAGCACCAGGGAACGCAGAGATCGTGATGGGGTGAGGCTAGGAGGTTTTTTGTGTAGCTCTTAGATACACACACTGCTGATGTGCTGTGAGCAGGTAGATAGAGACAGCAGCTATATGCAGGTCACAGTCAGTCCTGCTTGCCAAGATTGAAGAGATTTTGGCGAGCACACCAGGAGCCTTCAGCTCCTACCTAGATAATCACCAGAAGCAGCCAGGAAAGGGATCAATAGGTTGACTCATCTGGAGGATGGAGCCTCTAACAAGTGCATTCCCACTTCTTAGCACTGAGCTGAAGTGGATGCTAACATTAGATCTGGACCCACAAGAGTCTGGCTCAGAGCTAAGAACATTACCTATGGATTTAAGGCACTGCATGTAATTTAAGAATGAGACTACATCCCAAATAGAAACACTTGCGGAAATCCCCAAGCCAGTATGAAGCTAACTATGGTACTGAGAATGCAGTCATCTCGTCGTGGTGTTGCAGCCAGGCTTTTGGTCTCTCTAAAAAGCAGAGCTCACAGGTGGCATTTTGTTAACTTACCTCTCTCTCTTCTGGCATCAAAGGTGACATAGGGCTAACTCAGCTATCTAGTTTTAGGACTTACACTGATATCTTTGCATTAGTACTTTATATTTCTTTCTCATTTCATGCACACGTCTGCATGACCCTACAACAAAGATATTGCTTCGAAGATCCAGGCTGGTATCTCTTCATGAAGCCAACCCAGCTTGTTCTGAGCTACTTCTGTTGTTTATAATAAGACACTACATCATGCCTGCTAGGTATACCCTGCTACAGTTGTGCGTCCTCTCACACGCAGTACCTTTCTGCTTGCCTCACTATGCAGATTAGGAAAAGAAGGAGCATTACCACAAGCTGAACTAAACCATAGTTCAGTGTTTGTGTTACTTAGTGAAAGAGCTGGCTAACACATGTCTGAGTGCTTTGATCTATTGCCCACCAAAGCCAACGATACCGCTGTAAAGTCTCTTGATAACAACTGGATTAAGAGGGAGAAGATAAAGATACATTTCAGAGTATCTTTGGATAAGGATAAAGCAAAAGGACACAAATAAATCCCCAAGTCCTAGCAGTCATGAAGTCACTCCAAAAACTGGTGAGCTTCAGCACATAAAAATACTAGACAAAAAAAAAAACACGAAAATTTACAGTAACTCATTCTTTCTTGTTGTTGTCGTATTTTTAACCCATTGCACTGATTATAACATGCTGTCAACAGCCTCATCAATTATCCATTGCTAAAAAGTGGGCTCTAACGTTCTGCGAATGGTATTAATTGGTCTCAGTAGCACATAATGAGTTTAAAAGCTCCTACCTGTGTGTCCCCGGGGATGGTGGCTAGAGGCGGACAACAATTTACAGCAGACCATTAACACATAGACCAGAAAGAGCCAGTCAGACAGAAGCATTGATTTGGCACAGAATCTCATCCTGGAGGCAGAAAAGGAAGCAGGTGAGTCAAAAAACAACGTGAGCAGAGAATTACATAAAAATGATGCAGGGAAGGAAAAGCTCAAAAGATGCTGAAGAATAACTACTATGGTTTATTACAAGTATGACAAAATCATATTCATTATTTAGTTGGGATCGATTCTTTGTTAAGCATGTTCTATAATTGGAAGCAACGCAATGGCCATCACACATCTTGCTACTCACAAACACATTATGAGTGCAACACATTTCTATGAATCTGAGATAGGGGGTGGGGTTTTTTGGATCAAGATCTATCCACACTCAATTTAAATACACATATTTATAAGTTGTGCTACCATTTTAAAATTGCACCTGCCTCAAAATCATAGAAATATCACAGAAAAAAAAAAAATGTCCTTTTTACTTTAATACTTCTCAGGACATATTTGCTATAGCTACCAACTCCCATGCAGCCACACACGTGAATTGGCTGGATCTCCCAAGTACAAAACATCTGTCAGCTTTCCTGGAGATCAGTAAGTTTGCTGAGGGTTAAACACTCATGAAACCAGCACCACGGTCAAATATGCAAGGCCTCACTCTTCTGCCAGGGTGTTAGAAACTGCATTTCAGAAAACAGTTGTTCGAAAGAAGGCAGATGTTGTTAGTCTTATTTATGTTAGTATTAGAACTAAGACCACAAATCCTCAGTAAATTTGCTGCAAATATCTACAATTAAATCCCTCAATAGCTTGTGTTATGCCATTCATCATATAGAGAGGTAATCTAATCATTTACTTAAACTCAGTTATGATGATTTATTACTTGTGCAATACATAAACAGGCATTATGCAGTTGAACCCTTAGATACAATGTTCCACACTTTCAGCAAATGCTGTAAGCAGGAATACATCAAATTCATTAAAGGTAATTTACAGATTTGCATAAATTGAACTAAATACTGCTTTCATAGCAGTGACGTTAGTCTACAGTTAATCAGCATGCTGGGATTTGAGCAAGCCTGTCATAAGCATGCTTATTTGTACCAGAAAGTCCTTTGGGAACTTCCTTCCCCTGTAGGTTCCAGTTCTGAGTCTTTCAAATATTTTCTAAATAATTTGTTTATCTGTATATCTTTAAAATATCTGAGACTATTCAGCTAATCCAATATTCAAGTGCTGAATAGACAGAAGTTTAAAAAAAAAAAAAAAACAACCAAAAAACCCCCACAAACCAACAAACAAAAAACCAAACCACTCTTGCCTTGGACAGCTCTACTGTCAAAGCTAGGTGAAGCACTTCGATCCTGTTTTAAATTTGGTAACCATCTACAAATGAAACCAAAACAGATCCCATATTTTCATATTTAAAAGCGCTGGCATAATTTTCTCTTTGGCACATCACAAGACAATTTTGTTCTCTCATTGTGTATGAATGGGAATGTTGATACAGCCCAAACAAATCACAAATGCACTTAATATCAAAAGTTGAGAGACCAAAAGCCTGTTATATGTAAATATATTTTAGCAACAAACACTATTTGACACTTGAGAAAAAAAATACATTGGTGGTAAACTCAGCACTTTCAGCTGTCCTTGTAGACTTCACTCTAGCCTACAAACTTTTTTAAAAAGCCACACAAATACTGCTATAAAAATTACTCACCATGTCTATAGGTTTAATAAAAAAAAAAAATTACATGTAACAAAGCTGCATCTTAGGGACTGATCTGGGAAAAAGGTACTTTTCCTCGTCCTAAGAAAGGGCTCTGTTTTGAGCCCAATATGTTGCCACCCTGAATGCAGCTGAACCAGAACACGAAGAAACGCACTGAGGCTCTTTTGCAGCAATATATAGGAGTCTTCTGCAAGCATGAATCAAGCCCAGAAAATAAAGACATCACTGGTCCTTGCCTATCCTACAAGTATCCTCTTATTGAGCACTCCCCAGGCTCATGCAGAGCAGCTACACTTCAGCTAATAAGCATGGACCTAATTCACCTCTTTCACCCAGCTGAACCACATAATGCTACTGCAGCTAATGGGATTGAGTCACTGTGAAACCAGCATAAATGTTTTTATTGCCATTGATCCAATATTAGTCTAAGGAAACTGCCCAGTAAGCTCTGAAATCAACCTACCATTTCAGATTTTAGTCACCCAAATCTTCCCCAGGTAACTGAATCTCATTTTCCTGAGGAGACAGCCGAATTTAACCTTAGTTTTCTTGTGCTCTCCATGAGAAACACATGGCTTACACCTCAATGCACCAGTTACCACCAAGTAAGAAGTCATCATCTGCTCATCTTGCAATATCAGCCCTCTATTGCTCTAAATGCAAACACAGGAATCTGACCCAAGAATCAGTGGAGACCCCAGCTCTGGTATCACTCTGTCATATCATAACAAAGACAGGGACCTTCCTTCCTTTCCTGAGGTGTGATTAAAAGCAGGATTTAACCCTTGGAATTAAATGCCACAGATCAGACATCTTGAGCATGCCCTTTCTGGGGTGAGTTGATGGAAGGGACAGGTATTTAGTCCCAAATTATGCACCACATGCTCAACAGCTGCTGTTTCAGCATGTAAGTGAATCCAGGTGTTCCCACCATTCCCAGTGCAGGGGCAAAGCTGGTCTCAGTGGAAATACTTGTGTGCTGACTTCATTTCAAAACCTTTCCCAGATTATGAGTTTGACTCTTTGGAAGCCGCGGCCCTGAAGTTAGACAGGGAATGTGAAACCAGGTGACACCAGGTTAACAGGGTAACCTTAGCCTTCGGTAAGTACATTCAAGTCCAGGAATAAGTGTATTACTACAAAACATCAACTTAGTTATAACCAAACTGAAAGGCTGCTAAAAGCATCCAGTACCATTAAAATGATACAATATTTGCAGACTTTAGTCCGCCTTGCAGGTAGACAGGACACAAGTCTTCAGCCCGCTAATATAAAGAAATACAAGAGGATCTTTAAAAAGGCAGGGGAAAATGGAATTTGGCAGAGAGACGCAGCAAGGGGTGCTGAGCCCCTCAGCGTCAGTGGGCTGCCGCTTTCAGAAATGTCAAGCCTTCATTCTCCGTTGGATTCAAGTGGATATTGTTGCTAACCAGAATGGCAAATCTTCAGTGTCATTTGAAAGATAAAAAGTGCTCTTACCTTGGGGACTTTGCAAGAATTTTGTTCCAGTCAAACACAATTATTTCAGTGTGTTTTTCATAGTTATTCCAGATTCCCATTTGCAGCAGCAAATAAGCCTTTCTGCATTTCAGAATTTTTCCTTCGCTTTGGGGACCTAAAAAGAAAGCCATATTACACTGCAATTAACGTCTGGAATGGTGCTGTGAAATAGATCTTCATTACTAAAATCATTGTTTCACAGTGCCATCTACAGTGCAATCCAAGGCAAAAGGCAGCAGTCATTTTACTCTTTTCACTTGTTTCCAAGAATATAGAGAAACTGTGATAAGGCAGCTCTGAAATATCACTACATTAAGTAAAGGTGGAGTTTGCTATACTAGAAATTACAAACATAATATGCACAGCTCACTGTGTCCTTATAACCACGTGCCTTCTTGTCACCCCATCGCTGTGGAAGCTGTAGGGTCTGAGACATTACCACAGTGCAAACAGACTTCCACACACTTACTGGAAACCTCCAACAGTTTGAAACAGAGGTTATTAAAGACATGGGGGAAATCTTTCAATGTCTTCATGAAAATTTGGCCAAAGCCCTTGGAATCTGGCTGCCTCAGGAGCAGAGGGTCTGTAGGGTCACACCCATAGGATCATGTCTTTGTGATCAATGCTTTATAGCACCCTCTGACACTTTTGTCTCTACTCGCTTCCAGCATCACATCTCACATCCATCCCACCTATACCCAGAAGCTACACTTTGAAGTCCCTATATGGAGACACTTTTGCAGCAGTACTGGCACACATTCCACAGAAAAACGAGCTCAAGCACTCTATTTCATTGACATTGGAGTCTCTTTGTTTTTATTGTTTATATTTGTTCTCTTACTTCTGTCCCTGGGTTCAACTTGACCTTCTGCTATTGAAAACACAACACAGCGCAATTTGTGAGAGTAATAATAATGTGGTCTTCACTTATAGAGTGAGCACAATAACCTTTTCTCATCTTCTCCCACCACTCTTTTCATTTCACTCTTCCTTTGATCAATTAGAAATTTGCTTTTAAGAAATTCAAAATTACACTATCACATCGGAGGGCAAAGCATCTCTGGGGTCATACAAGCACGTAGGCAGACACCGTTCAGAAGCTTAGGAGAGGAAAGCCCCTGGCTCAATACACTCCGTTCCTTTCTGTTCAGAACACCATGAGAAAACAGAGTAATTGCTGGAATTAAAGAGGTACTAGGCCAACAATCTAAAATTAATCACATTTCACTCTATCTTCTTTTTCCAATGTGGAGAGTTTCAGAGCGAGGTAAAATTGCAATGCAGCAGTTCTAATCCAAACAAAACGTGGGCAAAGAGATGTCTTAGGACAAAGCACTACCATCCCGTTGAATCCTTTCTTCCACAAATATGCATAAAATAATAAAAAAAAAATAATAATCAGTGTCCCTCAAAAAGCCTATTGAGAAAAAGCAAACAAACAGGCCTTTTAATATAGCATTGAATGACTGAAATGGTTGTGTGGTACATTTTTACCCATTTCATAATAGGACAGACAGATAAATATATTCTTACAGTGCTCTTGTACAAATCAATATTGCAATATACTAACTCTGGTTTTAGTGCTTCTCTGTTTCATAACTTTTATAAGAAAGGAAAAAAAAACAAACCTGTGTAGACACATCTACAAGTATACTAACTTTAGTGTAACCTGTTCTGTAAACACACGTTAAACACACATTAAACACTCGTAAAAGACAAGGAAGTATTGATTATTCTAACTCATTCCAATTAAATAGACACAGCAAAAGCAGCTGATGATACAGCCACCAGCATATCTTGGGGCTTTCTGATGCCTTAAAGTAGCAATATTTCTTAAGAAAACAGGGTTGTTTGAGGGGAGTGTAAGGCAAACTCCTACAGTGCCATCTTAAGCCTGAGATTCAGCTGGTTTATGTCAATAAAGGAGGTAGATCAGAACAGAAGCAAGAGGCTCACCTAGTTAATAATGGTAAAATAAATTCGAGGGTTCTCATGGTGAAACTCTGTTTCGCGCGTTTTTTGTGATCGGTGGTTTTAATGCTGGTCCCTGCCTCATCTCAGGGCACAGTGTTACTTTGGAAAGCGGAGCTGCTTATTTGTGGGGTGCACAAACAAGCAAATCACTCCTGACCTTCTATGCCAGGAGGTCTGCTGGGGCAGGGCGGCCTGAGAGGGCAGCTGCTCCCGTGAGCGGGCACCAGCCTTCCCACCGGCCACCTGCGAGCAAACCGAGCGCCGCTTTCAACAAAGTAAAAATCAGCGTCACCTCCCAGGAGGCACCAATATGTCTGACAATGGGAACTTTGTGGATGAAGTCCTCGACTTCAGCGCAGCAGGGTCAATTTACACAATAGGGTTTGGAACAGAAATGACCCAAGGAAAGCAATCTTATGAAGAAAGGGGTCATTTTTACACAATGAGCTCTAGCCAGGAGGCAACTGAACCCTCATTTCTTTATCTAGCAAAGTTATAGAAAAGAAGAAAGGGGGAGAGGGGAAGGGCTCTGCTCTCAGTATTTACACATGGGCTGGCCGTTACTCGCCCCAGACTCCACTTTAGGCTGCACAACTCTCTCCTATTGGTATTTAGGACATCCATGAGCCCAAACTAAGTCTCTGCGTTCTGATATCTGGAGGGAATTGCAATGGTCAGATCTGCTGCACCTCAGTCCCAGCATAGTTTGTCTCTGTGCCTCTCAGTTGGGTAAAATGGGTATAAATAGCATTTCCCTATGCCAGAGAAGTGTTTCGAGAACAGAAACAATAAGGTCTAAAGTTATTTGAAAATTGTATGGGCGCTGTATAATTCCTTTGACAGATGGAATAAGATAGCATTTTAAATTAGGTACTTTTCCTACCAATATTTACATGCGGTAAAATACTTCTTACAGCTACTTTCTATAAAGAATAATTTACTAAACCATTTTATACCATCTTTTATAATAAGCTATTAAATAATTTAGAAAACCTCTGTCCATTAAATATTTAAAAGGCCTTAATTTCTCCATTCTCAATAACTCCTCACTTAAAATAAAGATTGTGCATCCCTTAAAAGACTCCTCTTCTGTATAGCAACTGGTAAGAAGGAGGCAAGCGGGGACAGAGGCCCTGTACTTCACCGGGAGATTTTCCAGCTGGAGAGTTTAACCCCTCCATCAGCCCTGTTAAACCCTTACGTCCCGCTGAATAAAGATCTGAGAGAAAACAGAACAACATCTGGTTCTTAGAGAAGAAAAAAGATCTTGTCTGGTCACTACAAGTATTTGAAAAGCGACGCTGTTTGAGTTTGAGGGGAAATCGAGGCAAAAATCAAGAAACAAGCAAGAGCGAGCACCTGCTTGGCCAGTTCTACCTGTTAACACACCAGCTAACTAACACAGACTGCCCATTTCAGGGCTAAACGTTTATAAACGGGACATTAATTTGGCAACATCCCTCCACAGACCCCTTCATCCCACAGCAGCAGTTTGCCCCAGGCCCACAGGCCGGAGAGTGGGCGTTGCCCCTCAGGGGTGAGCCGGCACCTGAAAACCGACACTCCTCAGCCCATCTAGCAGCCCACGGCAATTTTAGGGCCGCGAGTGGGGAAATCGTTTTGTCTGTGTGCAGCAACTTTATTGTTGTTGGCGTTAAACCGCATTTGG
>WHYT01017465.1:74723-105418 GCA_009806455.1 Tetrax tetrax | reverse complement strand
CCCTGCTGCGTGGCGCTGCTGCCCCCTGGCGGCCGCCCGCCGGCTCCCGCCGAGGCCCGCGGCGCGGTGGAGCTGGCCCCGGCCCCGGCCCCGGCCCCGGCCCCGGCCCCACGCGTGATTTCGCGGGGAGCTGTTCAGCCCTCCCAATGACTTTTGTCATTCCTCGGAAATCCCTACAACATGCGCCAACTGCTCCGCCGAACCCCGCTCCTTGTTCCCCCATCCTCGCCCTCAGAGACATCTCCTCCCAGGCCCCCGCCTGCTGCCAAGCCTCTGATTTGCGGGCGTTCCTTTGTGCGAGGATGAACTGTCCTCGCAAATTAAGTTTTGTCATTAATCCTATTAACACGTTGCTGTCACAGGATTCCTCCGCTCACCCTCTTCTGGGAGGGCTGGGCTGCGGGCACCTGCGGGAGAAGGCTGGGGCCGGTGGGCTCCCTGCAGTGTCTCAGGGGCCGGTCCCCTGCCAGCCCACAGAGATGGGCCAGCCAGAGGGAAATGACGCTGTTTAGATTCTGAATTTAGTCCCTCGACCCTCACCCAGACATCTCTGCATCAGGTCAGGTAACTTTAGCTTGATCTGAAGGCTTCAAGCAGCAGTAAATTCAACACAGCTAAGTTATTCCAGCAGTTAATTGACCTCACTTTAAACACTGCACTTGATTTCTAAGCTGAATTTGTCCAGCTTCTGCTTCTGGGCATCTGATCTCGTTAGGCATCTTGCTGGCAGATGAAAGCAACCTTCACTCTCCAGTATCGCTGCCCACAGCCTGCCATCACATCCCTGACTTTCGTGTAAGTGAAATGAAGGCAGCCTCTCCTTGGAGGGCTTTGCGCTATTAAATCCGTCATGCAGCTCTTCTCTGCATCACTGCTGATTTCTCAACGTCAGGTATTTTGAAGCGAACCTCAGAAGATGCAGTAACCAGAGATTATCTTTACCACAAACACACGTTAACAAACCTCCCACTCTGTACCTCGTGTTCTCTATTGATATATTGTGCTTGTTTTCCCAGCTGGCCCATCGCACAAGGACATGTCAAGTCCTTAAAGACCTCAGTTCTGCCAATCACCACTCACACCGAGTAGGAACACACAGTTATGTGAGTAGTAACAGAAGACTAATTTCACCGTGCAAGAAAGCCAAACTTGCTTCTCTTCCTCTACTCTTTACTCCCAGAGCCAACATCAACTTTTCTGCTGTGTCTGCTTCCCTATAGGTATCACTGAGGGAGGTCCAAATGCATCAAGCTCCATAAGGCAAACCGAAGTGAGAAGGCTCTTCGGAGAGCAAAAACTTAGATAATAAGATTGCAGCAAACTGCAAGTGTGCTTCCTCACTTTTAAGAAAGCCAGGCATGTAGCCTAAAAACCAGGGGGAACTGCAGCAGTTCCTCTCAGACCCCAGCAGACTCCCCACACACTTCACCTGCAATTTTTGAAGTGCTTTTTTGTAGCATCACATTCCACTTATGACATCAGGCTCCGCTGGCAGAAGCTCAGTCTGTCACCACTAGTCAGCCCTTTCCTTAAGAATATTTCAAAATCTCACTTAACAGCAACTGGGGGAGGTGGGGAGGAAAAGACAACAATGCCAATGAGAGCTAAAGGAAGTAAAACCCACAGCCTCCTTAGAAGGGAGCACTGAACTGCTGTGATACCCACATAGCATCAGGTATCGACCACACCAGCAGCCGGACCATCCACACACAGACAGACATCCTGTGTGCCAAGGGTTTGAGGGGAACTGTGTCTGTCTTCAACAGTGTTTGGAGTTCTCTAGGGTATATCTGTCTCCGCTGTTTCCTTTAGAGATGAGAATAAACCTGTCTGTTGTGGGTATGTTAAAAGGATGTGCTGGGAGGACTGCAAAATACGCCTAAGAGATTCTAATTCTCTGCCCCAGTCACTGTAGCCTTCCTCAGCTGATTCTGCCAGAGTGAGAATAACGAATTGGGTGAATGTTTCTTGGGAAGCCATTTTCAGCTGGAGTCATTTTAAGTGAGAGTTTGTGGCCTCCAAGTTTCATCCAGTGGAGCTCAGGTCACACAGAAGCAGTAACAGTGATGCACAAAATCAGAAAACAAACTAAAGGAAGAGACTGGAGGTGATAACTAGAGGACTGCAAGAAGATCTGAAGTTCACACAGTGTAAGGAGGAATTTGAAATTGAAGCTGTTGCCTCCTCTTCTAAGGTAGAACAAGTCTCAGAACCTGATGCAATGCAAACTACAGGGGCTAGATGAGCTTCTCTCCGGGCAAGGGAACAGTAGCTTCTTCATATACACTAAGTCCAGTATATATTCTAGGGACCTGTGGTCACCAGAACTCACAGCTTTCAAGTGTATCTACATGGCAAGAGGAAGTAGTCTTACAAATGAAGCATATGAGTTGTGCTGGCACAAATAACTGATCACTTGCAGTCCAAAAGTATAATCTCTGTATATGAGAAGATCATCTAACTTAAATAGAATCTTATTCAGAAATTGAATTTTTAGGAAAATGTTTTAGAATCTGCTCTCGCAATTCAAAGTAAGTCTTCATCTTTCCTCCAGGAAAAAGTCCATCAAGGCCAACAGGACTGCTCAGAGAGTAATATGCAGCTATTGTAGCTGTAGACACAGAATAGACCCTTTTCTCCATACAGCATTATTTATTATTCATCACCATCCCACAAAGAACCCTTCTGCCAAAATAAACTCCTGGAGAGGTAAGTATTGCCATCAAGCTTTCATTTTTAAGGTTGCACGGACTTCCCAACTTGGATAGGCAACACAGGATCTCCTCATTACAGCCAAGCGTTTCAACTCTTTCAACTACATTTATCAGAGAGAATTTTTCATTGTGATTATCCAGGTTCTTTCAGACCCTCACTACAGCTCAAAATCTTCCCCACCCCCTGGTGTATGGCCTACTTAAGAGATGGACAGACTTGTGGGCGTTGTGTTCAAGGAAGCCCAGGAATTGCTTCAACCCTGTTCAAAGAGAAGGCAGAGCAGAGACAGTGCCCCACTCCACTCCCAACTGACATCCCAGAAATAGAGCAGTACTCATGTAAAGCAGGCAGCATGCCAAAAAAAAAACATGGAGAGAAACGTCTTTGAAGGAAATTTCTTTTGCAGGAGGCTTCAGACAACACAAATAAGTATTTTTTCCCCTACTGCAAAATTTGCCTGCCAGGTAGTAAAGCAGCAAAGTTATTGCATAGATTATCTCAAGCAATAAGATACTGTTTTCTATACCCTGAATTGATGGAGGAATTTAATTTCTACCATGGAAGGAAAAGATAACTGACTCAATAGCTATAGAGTAGATCACTACTCACCTTTCTTCCCACTCACCAGGGACCCAGGTGAGCTGGTAGGTTATTAGAGACCACTTGGGGAAGGGAGGGAGGGAAGGGATGGAGGAAGGAGCCTCATGTCAGTTTGTGCATCTAGATAACACACTGGGAGGTCAGGTGCCTGGAGGCCAGCCCAGGGCTCACAAGCAAGAAGTAGATGATCACTGAGTATGGGCAGCCATTCAAATTAAGAACAAGAGGCCAATCCCAAGGAAATAACATGAAATTTAAGAGATTCAGCAAGTGCAAGCAGTAAAGAAAGGCTGAAGTAGCTGGAGACATGCTAACTGTCTCCTTGAGGAGGTTTGCTTTAAAGAAGGGCATGATTTAAATAAGTCGTTCTCTGTACCTATTGCAAATAGCATAAAAAATAAATTAAGTGTCCTGCAAAGATAGTTTGGTGGGTGCATGAGAACAAACTTTCTGTATCTAAGTGTGGGAAACTAGTGATACAAGCTGCTCAAAAAACTCATGGGGCCTGTTTCAATGGAGTTTTTTTTTTTTTTAATTGGCTGAACACCTGTGGTATGGTCAAAGCTTCCTTCTCCATCCACAGGGTTCGAGTACATGTTTACTCAGGGTAACAGCACTACATCTCCTTATGCCTTGGAGCAAAAAAAAAGGAATGAACATAAACGTGAGGTAAATAGTCACTGTTTACAGTCTCATCCTCAGACAGTCATCAAGTGAGAGATTACTGGAGGAAAATGGTGGCAGAAAGAAACAGAAAATACCTCCTACACATATTGATTTTTTTTTCATGCAGACAGGGTCAGTTTGTGTTCTATTTAGAGATCTTCCTGGTGGTTCTGAGGGTCCTTATGCAACCAAATTTGCTTCTTTCTGATTCTACTGCATTAGAATACTATATTCTCTTATTATTCCTCAAAACACCTCATTCACAGTAAATAGTCACAGCGTGTCCAGTCATGCTTCCCTAAGCTGTATTAGGTCCTGACTGCAACAGTATCTGTCCATTTCTGTGTCACCAGTGTAATCTGGCCTCTGCTTGTGTTTCAATTCATGAAACACTCCAAGAGCGAAGTACAGAATAGCTAGTTTTGCTTTTAGAACACAAACATGCTTTATGAGCAGCGGATGCACATTGGCTGATGAAGAATCCCAACTGTCTGGGTGTATGGGATAATTGTTCCACTTGGGACTCATTAGGGACTAATTGTTAAAAGATTCTTAGGAAAAGCATTTCATAAATACAGTACTAAATTTCCAGAACTGTAATTATGGGCTGGATGCACATTTTTAGCACCTGTGTTATCAACTACATAAGCCAATAGCAAAATACCTTGTGGTGTGCTCGCTGCTCTCTTTGTCTCCAGGTAGTACGTAGGATAACTACTAGCAAATTGAAAGGTAACGTTTTTGATATTCCCATTTTTGTACAAAGATAACACAGTCAGCTTGGGGTTGGTTGAAAGTTCTGCCCCCTAGCATATAGTATCTCTTAAGAGCAAATTTGCACAGGAGGGAAGAGGCACAGACCAAAGAGCTACAACTCAGCTTCTTGATCTTGTTTTGTCACTTGACTTTCATGCTTTTTACTCAGTGTTAAGCAAATAACGTTTGCTTATCGGAGCCTGCTCCTCAAGTTATTTTTAAAAATTACTGCTCTATTGAATAGGAAAATTCCACAACCGAGTCCCTGACCCATCAGTTCAGAAACTGAGAGTGAAAAAAAAAAAAAGAAAAGTTTATTATCATTTCTCATTTTCTGTAATTGAATGACAGAGGCAAAATAATGCTAATAAGCTAGCAAGGCATTTGTATCTCACGAAGACTTAGAGTTGAAGCAATAAACAACTGCACTTTAAAGGAGAACCCAGTCTTGTTCAATTTTGTTCCTATCTAAACAAACAAAAGCATATTCAGACCCAATCTCAAAGTTGTATTTGCTTTTCTATGGTTTGGCAACATCATAGAATCATATGGTTGAATGGGACCTATAAGATCATCTAGTCCAACCGTCTTCCCACTACCATTGCTGCCAGAGCTACTAAACCATATCTTGTAGCTCCTCATCAAGCCGCCTCTTGAACACTGCCAGGGACGGCGACTCCACCACCTCCCTGGGCAGGCCATTCCAGTGCCTGACCACTCTTTGGGAGAAAAAGTTTTTCCTCACGTCCAACCTAAACCTCCTCTGGTACAACTTGTGGCCATTACCTCGGGTCCTGCTTGTTGCCTGGGAGAAGAGGCCAAACCCCTGCTCATCACAACCTGCCTTCAGGAAGTTATAGTACTTCCATCATGCTGGATGGAAGTACTGACGATCACACAAAGTGCACCTGTACTCTCCACGGCGCTGTCTGAGCTGGGGATAACTTCATTCCTACTCCAGCACTGACAGCACTGGCTTTGAGTCCTGAACTCTCATCTTGGCTCAGCATTGTACCACGGGGAAGTATCTGCTTGTTCGGAGCTACCAGGGCATGGCACAGTTGGGTTTAACTCTCACTGGGTTTGGGAGACCTGGGTGAGGCTGTAGCTGGACACTGTTTGTATTGTGCTCTTCAGGTACCAGGAGTCATATAAGGTCATCTAATTCCTGACAGCAGCCTACTACTGAGTCAAAAAGAAAAATGAGCAGATAGATATATCTGTTAATTATCTTCTGAGCCATTGGTCCTGTGGCCCTAGAATCAATATTAGACCGCCAAAAGAAAAAGCAAATTTAAAAAGTGAACAGATTTCAAAAAGATGTATCATTTGTGATGTGTAAGCAGCATGCCCTAGCTGGTTTAGTTGCCCTGTACATGACTCTACACCTCTCCTGCAGGCCCTTGTCTTTCTCCTTGTAACCAGAAAAATGCCAAATTCCAATACAAATACATCAGGTAACGGGCTCTCTCAGGTATCTTCATTTGCAGCAATACCAGTTGCTGGTGCAAGAGAATTTCAGAAGTCCCTTAAATTCCATTTTTCCTCCTCACCTCCAGAAGGGATCTCCTTCATCCTTTCCTCTTCCAGCCAGTCCTTCAGGCCTCCTTCCCTGTTCCTTCTCATCCCTCTCTGTTTCTTGTTTGCACAGCATCTCTGCCTACGTCCTCTGGGAAGCTCACTGCTTGGCAGCAGCATGTGTGTGAGCATCAAGAGAATGGTTGACAGGAAGGGAAAAAGACCCCAGCTGAGTCACATAGTGATCAATGGTGACTGCTCTTCAGAAACAGTAAGAGAAGGTATTAGCATGGTATTTCTCCTTCAAGCCCCTGAATTGTCAGAGGGTGCTCCTTCCAGTACCTGTCACAGCTGAAGTAACAACCTCAGGAGGCTCAATAAGTTAACCTGACAAGTAAGACCACAGCCAGACTTTGAATGAGTAACTGCATATCCTCTTCATGGCTAAATCTAGAAACTTTCTTCTTTATTTGCTTAAAAAAAAATAATTTTCTTTTTCACAAAGCTTAGAGAAGGCTGAACCTTAGGCTCTCAGTTCCAAGTCTGCCTAGAATGGATTCTTACTTTTCTATTGCACCTTCAGTCATGCACAAGCCACTTCATGATCATGTAACCATGTGCAGGATTGATGGGAGGAGCTGGGGGAAGGGCAAGTGGCATAATTTTGATTATGCGTTGAAATGTCAGGGTTGGAAATGAAGTATGAGATCCCTCCACTTTCCCTGCCTCACTTTATGGCAATTATGATTGCCTTAAAGATGTGAGATCTGTTGAAAGTAAAAAATTGTTGATTGTTTGCTTATTTTCAGGGTAGACAACAATCAGCTTTTAATCAGCTTTTCATCACCACTAGAGAGCTATTAACTGTCTTAAAAATAATTAGGAAATGGGAAAGAAAAATCTCCTCCAATTATTTTCATCCAGGAAACTGGGACTTTCACAGAAAAAAAAAAAAAAAGTTAACTTGGTGGCACATTTATTTCATTATTTTAAAGATGAAATACTATTTGCCAGAGATGTGGGGAAACAAAATATGAAAAACTCAACCATACCTAATATTTTTCCACAAAACCTGCCACAGATAGTCACCTACCAAGCTAAGTGCTGATGGGCTCATATACCTTGTCACAGACGGCACTGGCCTGCTCTCCCTCTTCCAAATCTCTCTCTGAAGCTTTTCTCCACCTTCTGTTTCCAGGAGCACTGTCCTTTCACACCAACCTCCAGGTTTAGTCCCATATTGGCGGTTGTTTCCCCTCACCTCCTTCACAATGGCAGAGCTAAAGTAAATAATTGCCATTTCTCTTTCTGTGGATTGTGCTTCCTGAGCTTGTATGATGTTACAGCATCTGCATAAGAACCAGTATTTTCAGCCGCCTTGGACAGATCCTCCATTATTTCTGCTGAACTTTTTTTTTTTTTTTTAAGGAAGCAGATTGCAGAAGTCTTCCATTTCTCTGATCTCTGATCAGATTCTGACAGAATCTTGTCTTTCGGATCCCCACAGCACACATTTTTTCCATTTTTGAGGAAATGAACTGTGAATACTGTCCTGGGGGAAACTGTACTCAACTACAATAAAGAGAATGACCTCCAAATTTCAATCATATTAGAATTAGCCACAGGTATCAAATATCACCTTTCTGTGATTTCAGATAGGCAACATAACTAAACAGAGCCCCTCCAGCTCACATACAGCTTCCCAGTCACTTTCCACACCAATAGTCCTATGAAAACACACCCTCAACGTGCCTCCACTTCCACCTTGTTGCCACGCACACCTTCACCAGTACACCGGTTGTAACTCAAATGCAGTTATCCTCACAGGAAAATAAGATCAACCGTGAGCACTTTGCTAGATCCCAAGGCAACTGCTACTGTTCTGTTGTCGAACCACTGATCAACAGATATTTGCTTTTTGAGGTGCTGACCAGACAATGTCCTATGCGTGCTCGTAAGATGCAGTTAAGTGACAAACAGCCTTTGGTACGAAGACTGGGGGACAGCCATGCTTTGTTGTCATCACATTGCAGGGAACCTGTCCCCAAAGCCAAGAAGGGATGCCCTTCTTGGTGGTAAGCCTTAATCAAAGACAGGTTCTCAGCTCCAGTAAGAGCTAACTGAACAAAAACGTAATGAACTGGAAAAAACAGATCAAGCTGGGTTATGCAATCTAAGGGATAACTAACTAAAGAGTGTATGAGGGGCTGAGCTAATTAAGTACTTCCCCACCAGGATCCCAGTGGCTATATCTTTTTTTTTTTTTATTATTTTTGCAATTGCCCGTCGGAGATGAATTGTGATTCACTTTAAAAAGGGATTCTTCTTGTAAATCGATCAGCGTTAGACCCATTTGACCTACTAGTGTCTCTTTAAAGATTGATGAACTGGAACACAAAAGTGAAACTCTCTCATTTTAACTGTTCCCATCTGAGTTTCCTGCTCTGTGAGATACATTTTTAAAGAGGTCTATGGAGTGATTGCATCATTGATTCAAATTCCAGGGTTATTGCACAAAGAATTTCCATAGCCTGGCGATAGGCAAGACAGCCACACAAACTGAAGGAAGGCCGTTAGCAAAGACAGTCACAGGACTGTTTTAGAGTAAACACTGCTGTTATTAAAAATGTGCCACATCTCATGGACGACAGCAGGAATTTGTTAGGCCTTTTACTTTAATACTGGCCACTAATTAAATGCAAAACAGCAGCACTATTTTTTTTTTTTTTTTAAAGGAAGAAATGGAAAAATCACATACTGGATTTATATTTTCCCCTCTCCAAGTGAAACCCCTTCCTTGCAAATGCCAAACGTTTTGGCCAATATTAGCAAGAGAGGCTGCAGGCAACCAAATCTTCACTCACCAGAGGGTACCACTGCATACAAAAAGAAAGATACAGGCTTTTAATTTAGAGTTGTGCCTTGCAGTATTTCAGGCAAACCTCACTTGTTTTCATATAGCTGTTTTTTGTCAATTTAGTCTAACGTTTGTTTTAAACCAAGGATGAAGTCCTGCTCATCTCTAATCTCCCCCAAAATTCACATACAATGGTCAAAATTCCCTTCTCTGCCCACAAGTACTTTTTGGTGAGCACCCAAAGGACATTTTTGAGAGAGTGCAAGCACCCTTATCTTACCCTCTTGGTCCTTTTTCTAAGCTGCTGGCTTTGAGCAAACAAAATAAGTACTTGAGTATTTATCTATTCAGCTTCATTCAGACTTTACAATTTTGAAGAGGTATTTGTGAATACGAAGAGTTTTATAGCATATGAATGGCAGAAAGATGGCATAACTTGCTTCGTTTACTGACACGACTGCATAAAACAGAATAAACGGCCAGTGGAGGGTGTGGTTTATAATTTTAAATTATTTTTGCACTCCAGTCGATGACAGTTGGTTTCTTAAACCATGATTTTGTCCTTTTTAATTACTCAATTGTACAAGAATTCCTAATTATTTCTCTGCTTGCAACAGCACCATCCAACTTATTACCTGAGAACAGCAGTATTGCATAAATAATCTATTGCCTTTTTAACCTGAAGGTCTCAGCATCTGGTCTTCAAGAATATGAAAAATTTCTAATTTAATAATGGAATATTCCTATGACAGTCACCCTAACTGAAAAGCATTACATTCTGAAGCTTCCGTTCTCCACTCAGGAGGATTTAGGGTCAAATAGATCATTCAATGACAGTGCATCCTCCTCCAGCAGAGACCCAGAAGTGTGGGGAGAGATCCAGAGCAGGCTGGCTGTCGCATGAAGAGCCAGCTGTTTGCCAACGTTCAGGTTAGAAGCACGAGTGTTGCACTGAGAATAGCAGGCTCAGTTTGAGCATTGTCACTGTTGGTCCGTGCTTGGATCAATGCTAAGTTAGCAGCGCTCTCTGAGTACAGTGCTCAAACCTGGCTCCAGTGCAACAGCCTAGACAGAGCTGTGGTTATCTGGGACCTCTCGGAGCTTTCATCTGCCACAGACCTCTGGCTCCTCTGGCTCCTGAGACACATGCCCCGAAGCGCAGAACTACAGCCACATCCTGTCTGTGTGTCGTACAGTGTTGAGCAAAAATGTTTCGGAGTGAAAGCAAAAGTCCAGAGGTTCCTCCCCTGGCACAGGAGACCAGTAAGAGTATCTCTGCTGTAAATGGAAAAGTTTCAGCTGAAAAACATCTCTAAGCAAGATCTGCTGAGCACCAAGCAATAAAAATAAAGACAGGCCAGACTTGACAGGTTTGCAATTAATTTTCCTTGGCTCTTATTTATATCTTTGATTCTGGCAATTGTCATCTTCTGAATGAGAAACACTGGCTGCCACCGGTTACTCCTAACATAGCAAAATCCATAACGTGGCAGGTGTTTGCTACTCATTTCATTGACACAGGTATTATGTTTAATCAAAAGCTGAAGCAAGGCAAAATGAATAAAGCACAATAAAACAAAGCAGAGCCTGAAGCACCAGTCTATCCTCAAGACTTCACGGTTTGGCAGGGCATTGCTGGGTAGAATCTCAAAGAGTAAAATTTGCCTGCCCGAATCACACACTATATCGTCAAACTCACCCATGGAAGCTCTACAGAGGCATCCTAACAGACTTCTCAGCTCACATCCTATCTACCAAACAATATCTTAGTCAGAGATTTTATAAAATGTCTCTCCAATCCCTTCCCTTATAAGAGTATATCCCTTATAAATATAGCCTACTTAAAGCATACCCCTCTTTCCCATCATCCAACTAAATTATTTAAAACAGGACAGGCATGAATCTACAGTTAGGAGAAGGCAAAGTCTGAAAATCTTTATGAACCAGCTGTTGTCTTACCCTAGAAAGCTAACAGAGATGTCTAGAAAAGATAGGAATAACCAACCTTCAAAACAACCGTTGGACAATGCATTTGCCACAGAAAGGCAGTGACCCAAGGACCTGAAGCAGAAGCTCAGCCATGCTTGTCAAATGATGTATTTGTGGCTGCACCAAGATCGGAGAAAATATATTCTGAAAAACAGGATCTTGAAGCTTGAAAACCAGTATGACTCGGGAGTCACTTAGACTTTAAGCATGACAACTGTGAAAGTCTTATTCGAGGCTCAGCATTGTACACACAACTGTTCCCACCAGGGAATCATCAGTGGAACTTAAGTGGATACTTGCTGTAGACCAAAAAAAAACCCAAAAGAGCTTGTGACACAGAGCAGTCCTTCCAGCAGAAGGCCATTTGTCTCCTCCTTTAATAAGATCAGCTACCATGTCTCAATAGAGCAGCTCCTCCTATCAGCTCCTCCTCTATATTGTGTACCCTGACGCGAGCTACACGGTATCAAAAGCAACGCCGGATGAAAGACAGAGGGCCTGAGATGTCCCTTTTTCATCATGTGTAATTTGTAAAGCTAGTCAAAAAATAGCCTGGAATTTTGCCAGCTCTGATATTCATAGCACATGTGATCAAAGAGCAGAATTTGCCAGTCAGTGGAAAAACAATCAGGCTCCTAACCTGATTTCCGTCACCGAAGACAAAGCCCACAAACATTACTATTGATCAGGATAAAACTATTTCCATCAGGATGCATTTCACTGCACATTAAGTATCTACAGAGTCAAGGCCTACATAAGCTGAAGTTGAGGCAGGTAGTTCCAAGAATTTAATATTCCAAATACATGAGCAATTTTCAAAAGACTAAGCAACTGAAGACACTATGAAATTACACTGACAATTAAAGAAAGGGATATAATAAATGGATTTTATGTAATACTCCAGGTTATGTTACAGCATATTGACATATACAACGAATTAAAACAGCTAATTCATCTTACTGTCTTCCACTGATAATTTTTTAATTAAGTCACTTATCTTTATCTACATATTTAATAATGTAGATCTTTCATTATTCATCTCTTAAAGAAAATCAATGTTGTCCTGATTTGCTACACCTCAAACAAGCAAGCAGCATTAGCTAAGATAAGACAGCCTAATAGAAAAATAATTCATTAACTTTACTAACAAGCCCTAAGAAAAATGCTATTGAGCAGATTTTCATACTCCTAGAAGTCTGAATTATGAACCAAAAGCTTAATGGTGTTCAGTGTGACTAAAATATAAATAATAGGGTTTTTTTAAAAAAAATATAAATAGGAAAGGAAAAGGGAGAAAACTGTTAAAAACTATTAGAAGAGTTCAATGAAATATTTTAGAGAGTTTACCCCTAATATTGAATTATATTATAGAAACCACTATCAAAAAGCATCATAGTCTGTAATGAATTAAGAGACTGGAAGCTCATCTGTAGCGCTGGTTAGATGTGAGTGTCTAATGCCAATCCACTATGCAGTTTTGAAATATTTGCACATCAAAACAAACTCTGGTTCTACACTTGGGATTCTAAAGCTTTATAAAAGACCCCATGAAAAGAGTAAACTTTGAATCTCAATTTCTTGAGGAAGCAGACGTTTTCTAGTCATCTTAAGTGTCCTTTTCTTCTCAGGGTGACCTTAACTTTCAGACTTGTAAAATGGTTTCCTCTTGTGTTCAATCCTACTGTGTAATAAATTTTAAAAATGACTATTTATCTTCTTTAATATATTAGTCCTATGTAGCAGGAGAAGCCTCTCTGGGAATTTTTGCTATCGAGTTTGCTAAACCTTAAGTCAATGCTGATTTAGAAAATATAACTTACGCTTAGTAACAAACAATGGTGAATATCTTTATTGGAATAACATCTTGCCATTCGCCTCCGGCAGCGTGTTTGCTTTATCAGCTGCAGTGCTATATATCGATATATATTTACAGTCACCGAGGCAATTTCAAAGTAATGCTTTTATGTTGCCCATCTTATTACACTTTTACAAGCCTGAATCACTGGCATTTGGAAAACAAATAGATCTGATGGTCCTGAAAAATGCAAATTAGCCAGGCAGGTATAAGTAGTATTTATTTCTGGAAAGTGTGAATCAGTGCATTGCTCAAAAGCTGCCTGTTGCAAAAGTTATGTTTAAGCAAGTTTAAACATTTTTAGGTTTTGCGTTACTGATCATGACCTCAGCTGCTTCCTCCATGTAATGACAATAATGAATAAACATGCTGTGCTTATGAAGGACTAGAACCTAACAAGCTGATCAATTGTTAATTCTATAAAGTGACTAAAACGTGTCTCTACTATCAATAAGTAAATCAGCTTCTATCTGCGGGACTAATGCACCTTGTACAATATCCTCCAGCTATCCTGCCCTTCTCTGTAATAATGTAATTATCAGTTTGGTCATATATAAGTGCAACATGAATGACATTTGATATTATTTTTGTCTTGAGGGTGGAAAAATAGAAGGAAAAACTGTTTGGGTATTTAAAGAGACACACTACATTTGTTTGGAGGATGCAGATTTTCCATTTGCTCTCCAATTAGTTATACACAACTATTCATTTGAGAACCAATTATTTTACAGTATTATTCTTAAATCTTGCAGGCTATTATCAGACAGACATTCCAGAGAAAGAGGCCTTTTTATTATTAAAGCCCTCTTGCTCTAAGCCTCTGTAACAAAGAATTTAAACAAAAGACAGCAATTAACTGTAACAGAAGATGTTACTTCTGTAGAAAAAGGCATTTAAAACAAGACCTGTTTGGCTTTATTCAATCTTATTTTTTCCTCTTAGATGGAGAAAACACAGAAAGTGTATCAAGCTTTCAGCCATAATACAATTATGTATATTCCAAATATGTTAGTTACACATAGCTGCCAGTCCTCACTACATTTCTAAGCAAAATTTAACACTAATAGTTTATTCATGGCCAATGATTCTGTTCAAGAAGAAAAAAAATGCGTAACATGAAGAAAACAAGAGTTTTGCTGAAAATATCTGATTTCCTTCTCATTTCTACAGCCATCTGCAAAGATGCTGGGTAACTGCAGCTACTTGTTCATCCACTGAACAGCACATCTCACCTCGGTCTGGGGTGCAACCAGAGAGCGAGCACAACCTGGAGCGTGTTGTAGCTGAACGATGCCAGCACACTGGCAGGGTAAGTAATCGTATTTAAAGTTGCTGCGCCTTTTTCACACTTGTAAACAGTAATTCTTCTTAAAGGTTGAGGGCCTCTATGTCTATTCTATTGTTAAACCAAAAATATATATCACAAAAATACATTGGGAACATCTACAGGAAGGAAATGTTCTGGAGGGAAATGCCATTAAGTATGTGGATAAGCTCAATACCAATTAATTTCTAACACTTAACGAACCAAATGAACCTATTCATTTCTCAGGTGAAAGGTTACACTAATTCTGCCAGAAATTGCTCTGGTTCACCTCAGATCCATTCCTCCGTGTCAATTTGGCGTAGAAAAGGAGGGAGAACCCTTTTTATCCAATGTTCTCTTAATTTAAGATAATCGGTGCAGGTTTTTTAAAGTAACAATTTCTAACTAAATTTTGTTCTTTTAATAGTCCCTAAACAGAAACAGCTCTATAATTAAACAAAAGTAGAGGGAATCATTTTAGCAGCACACTAAAAATGTGGAGATAATTTGATATGAATATAATTATTTTGGTTTTCCCCATTCAGCCCCAGTTAAGCCTATACTGGTACATATTTTCCCAGTTAAACTGTTACTCCAGGAGTACCTTTCAGCTAAACAAGCCAGTGTCAAATACTCTCTTATATTCTTCCAAATCATGGCTATTAACTCAAAGGTTCAGGGGCACTCTTCGGCTGAGTAATGTAACAGGAATACACACATACAACAATCTTTCTCTGTTCCACAAAATTACTAATCCTTTTTTTCAGATTCAATGGCCTGTTTTATGTGCAAGTCCACTCACTGCTGCAGACGTGTGTTTGGGGAAAATTTTATAGCACTTGACTTCTAACCGCGGTGCTTCACAGTCATTAAACTGACAGCGCTCAGCACAAACAGCGACGCGGCCGCCACGAGCCCACCATGCAGTTGGGATCGGTCTCTTACAGCTACCTGTGTTCATGCTGGGCCAGTCCCAGTGAAATCAGTAAAACACTCAGGGAGTGCAGCATAGCTGCATATATACAAAAAAAGCAAAGGTTTAGCCTCGTAATAATAACGCCGGCTGACCAGCGTTAACTTCCCTGGCTCGCTGCATCCCCGTTTTCCTTGGGGAGGAAGCAGTGGCCCCAGAGCTGGGTTTCAGAGCAGAGCAGCCACAAGAGCCTTCTCTCTTCTCAGCTGTACGAGTGAGCACAACTGACAGAAACCCCATCCCTGCGTGCTTGACGCAATCCAGGGAGCATCTGGGATCTGGGGGAGGGCTCACCCAGTCCCCTCAGGAGCTGATGTACGTAGTGTGCAGGTGGCAATGGAGAGAGTTGTGGGGCATCACAAATATTTCCTTCAAACTCCATCTCTTTTTCTAGGAACAGGGCAAATGGATATCATGTATGCAAGCCCTGGCATGGCTGCAGTCCCTGGCAACGGCCCGAAGAGGGGATAACAGCAAAGGGGAAGAGATGACCTCTCCTTCCTTCCTAGTCACCCTATCTGGTGAGCGTTTGCCAGGAAATTGGAAGGAAATCAGCAAGGAGTGTGGGCTGCCTGCATGCCCAGCGAAGGAACCATCACCAGCAACTGTAGCTTCTGTTTCCTTTTCAGAATTACAGGGAACCGGGTCTCAAAGACTGATTGAAGTAGGGCGTATTAACCCCATGGTTTATGCCCAAAAGCACACTTCCATTGAAGACCTCAACCCTGTCTGTTTTCCAGATTAAATAAAACAAGAAGTTTCATTTAGGAGCCTAAGTTAAATGAATTTTGCTAGGAAATTATAATACAGATGCATTACATTAATTTCTGAAATAAGGCATTTTTCTTGCTGTCTCCAACATTATTAGCATGTTACAGTGGCTTAAATTAAAAAAGAAATATTTATTTTATCACCCTGATATCAGCTCACCGCAATATAACATTTTTGAAACAGGAAAATATCACAGCTTAGCATCATAAATTCAATACTGCAACAAGATAAATACGTCCTATTAATGTAAACTGCTGCACTTCATAATATATCTACATCTGCAACGCACTCCTATTTGCTGATCAGACTGTCATAAACACACATAATTCTCATTGAATAATGGAAGCAGCAAAGGAATCCGTGGGTAACTCTGTTCTCTAGACTGAAACAGCCACAGCCTGCTCCTTCAAACAGATTCACTCATGCAGGGATGTTCCCGCTTGCAGACGACAACATAAAACACATCGTCCCCATAACTGGAATCTAGATAAGCCAGTAATGACATCGAAGTACAGTCACTCCCTAACTGCACAAGCACAGAATGCATGCTGGAAGCTTTATTAACTCGCAATATACATAAATCCCAGAGATGCACATATGAAAGGCTGGGTACCCTATCAATTAAGAATTTCCGAGTTTCTCACTGAGTACCTGAGGTGACTCAGAAAAAAAAAAAAAGCAGCTTGTTTAATTTTGTTGAAAAGAAAAATCACTAACCATTCAATGCTGCCTACAACAACTAAATTCTCTCCTTTTCCCTTTTCCACTGACATTAATGCTCTGAAACTTGCGCCAACCGGGAATTTGGCACACAGTTTAGGGAACGCAAACACATGAATTGATAACCTGAATTATGCAAGTATGAACCTGAAACTTGTAATTGTTTTAAAAAGCTAAAAGAACTTGGATTAACCGCTTTGTTCACGTCCAGGCATTACTCAAACGCTTCTCATTTAGTTAGTTTCTTGCAGGCTGGAAAAAAAAGCCTACAAATTAAGAGCTAAAGCATCAGAGTCCTGCTCTCTCCTTTCAAGGGGTCAGTTGCTTTCATAAGCAGCAAGGCCAGGCTGACCTCAGTTACACCACGTCTATCAGCTGAGAAGGATGTAACGAATGTACGACCCCCACCAAGGCTGGGGGTGCTGCCACTTTATTTATTTATCCTTGCTTGTTCTAGCTCGCCTGACTAGTAACACACCGATTATTTTAAAGGAGGGAGGGAGAAAACTGGTGCTGATGCTGTGCAGAGGGAAATATCTTCCAAAGGCAAAGGCCTGACTCCACCACAGTTTTTATTCCACAGATGTTCCCTGTAAAGTGTAACTGAAAATGAAACAAAATAGAAGGGGCGATAAAAGCAACAGGTCATCTTTTGAGCCGCTGAGATACCTGATGCTACTTTCCTTCCTTTGAGCTTTACTCTGGCACAGTTGTACCAAGTCCAAGAAAATCAGCCTTTCAGGTCACAGCCTTTCCAAAATAATTGCTGGAAAAAATAAAATAAAGCAAAATTGTTGGAATCTGCAGTCTTTTGTTCCTCCTTCTAAGCCTCTTTAGAAAAGCAAAGAGGCTTCAGTGACACAGACCAATAGAAACCCCCAGAGCTTGCAAGCATTCGGGATGCTTTGTGGCTGCAAAGCAGCTCACATCGCACTGCCTAACCTCAGGTGAAAGTGTGCTGTGATCTTCTGATCTGCAGGGTTGGCACTGGCTTCAAAACAGCCACTTGCATGATGGTTTTCAATTTTTTCAAAGGGAAAAAGAGATGCTGAGGGAGTTCTCCTACTAGACCTTGAGAAGGGGCAAGGAATCCCAGGGCCATAAAATGTGAGAGTGAGATGAGGAAAATCCAATACCTTGGATGAAAAGGATGTATATAGGACAGCTCATTATTCTGAATATGCTTCCAAAATTCAAGACTAAATAGTATCCTCAAGACTTTCCTCAGGAAATTGCAATGAGGTTTAGCACTCCAAGGTACCTTGTTGCTCCATACTGACAGCAAATTAGAAACGATAAAAGATTTGTCTTAAAGTTTTTTTAAAGATTGATACTTCGAACAAAACAACTTCTTGCACCCACAAATTCAAGTTTAGTTCCAGATGAAGGGCTTAGCTTTTCATTGACCAGACCTAAGTGGTATTGCAAGAACGCAGTAATTTCAAGATTTCATTAGAAACTTTATTCTAGATTAATCTGAGAATTAACTGCTTTCCATCAAACATTTTAGTGTTCACCTCTTAAATGTCCTTTTTTTTTTTTCCTAACACTTGAAGAGTACTGGCCAAATTCTGCCCTTTTCACTGAAAGCCCCGCCCTTAACTGGACAGCTTGCCTGGCAGAGGACAGCAGGTGTTGGCCTTGGATTGATAGAAGATTGGCGTGGGGAGACCGGGAGCTGCTCCACACAAGTACCATCAACCTGTTGCCAATTCAGATCTAATCCAGAGCAGTCACGTCTGGAAGGCAAACGCCTGCATGGCGAGATGTATGATCAGGAGAACTGGTGGATTTATGCTAGCTCTTAGAAATTCACCTAAATCTCAGTGAAGTCAACAGGAATCTTTTTATGCCATTTAAATGATATCCCAGAATTACCAGAACTGGAGCAACCTTCTAGGCAGCCAAGGAAAGGGGTTGTGGAATAAGTGGCATGGACCCAGACTATCTCTGCACCCTGGCAAGGCAGAAAGCTCTTCATTATTGCACTGAAATCTATAACCAAGCCTCTTGTATCATTTTGCCTGTGTTTTTCTTCAATAATTATGAGCTTTTAGCTATCAGAATACATCAAACCCATACCTTCCACAAGCACTGAAGTCACTCAGAAAATTGATAACAAACATCAATGTGAAACTAGAAGACAAAAAAAAAAAATCTGCTACAGCATCATCTAAACACAAGACAGTAAGTAATAGCATTAAAAAAATCTATTTCACACAGATGAAAATCATTACAGTTCTCTAGAGACCCTCTCTCTCACTGCAGTAACCCGTGTCATTTCCTAGCTAGTAAAAATCTGCCACAGGATATCAAAAGACAGTAACGTTCTTCTCATTTTAATATTCCTCTAATCCAATAATGGCTTGTTTACTGCTTTCTAATTTAAAGGTAATTCATTAGATGTATCCTGTCACATTTTATTGGCATCGGAGGCGTGAGAAACACACACACCTCTGAGGCACATCAGTTGTGCTGTGAATATTCTGTGTGGTTCCCTCAATGTGAACGGCTGTCGATGCGATGGCACTGACAAGGGAGCGTGCGTGTCCATACGTACATGTAAATTACAAACAAAAACATTAAAAGACTTCAGGAATTAACTCTGGACCCCAAAAATTTACATTCAACACTAAGAACTCCAGCAAACAGAAAATATTTAAGCTAATGTAAGTGATTTGTGTGCAAATGTTTGTGATAGTGACACAAAGGGTCTCACGCAGCCTGCGGAGAAGCCCCTGACTGATGTGCAGGGAACTTGAATGAATCTGCTGCAAAATGATGAAGGTTGAGGAAACATTAGACACAAGAGGCAGCCTGAACTCAGAAATGCACATTTCAAGAGCCAGCCCATGCTTGGCAACATCTGTTGTGATCCTGCAAAAGCTACCCAAGACAGCTGAGTTTTTGCGTGACCCTACAGCAATGCAACAGGAGCTGAGGCCAAGGGCTTCAAACCTGCCAGACCTTGGCAGCGCGGAGGCACGGAGGTCCCGGGGTGAAGGCAAGAGCCATTAGCTCAGCGGGGGAACAGGCGCTTTCCTGCCTCGCCAGCTACGGCAGCATCCACCCAGCTGCCACGGTTTCCCTCCTCGCTCCCCTGACACAGAGTCTGTGCCTACCTCCACGTGAGCAGCTCTACTCCAAGCAATAAAGGCAAAGGAGGGAATTTACTACAGGTACATCCACTGCGTGCTCAAACACGTCATTCAGGCACCTTTCCTGCCACAAAGGCTGAGAACTCCTTGGCTGTTTGTACTCTGCCAGGAAGCAACTCAGTCACATCATCTCTCTCTATACCAGGGAACCGATATAACCATTTTCAATAATCTCTTCCCGAGAAGTAAAACCTGTAATCAACCAGGCAACACATGCGCGGCTATTTAAGAACCATGCCTACCTCAGAGGAGGGCACAAGACTGAGAAACACGGTGAAACCATGCCAGGAAACCAACCCTCTATCCAAACTTTCGTTATTCCTTAGGAGCACGACAGGATCACCACATCAGTTTGGGTCAGTACGTGTCCAAAACCATCACCTCATTGGCTGTCGATGATGTCATGCCCGTGCATTAATCCCCGGTGACTGCAGGTTTAACATCACGCATATCACCACATCATCTACATAACGCCAACGAACTCGAGTCTTAAAGGAAATTACCGGAGCAGAGAATAAAGCAACTTGTTGAAACAGAGAAAGTCGCACCTCTTATATGATTATTTCCAGCTTTTTTTTTTTTTTTTTTGTCAAAGTGAAGTTGGCGGGGTCAGGAGATAACACACGCCTCCCTGAAAGGAGTGGGTATTGTTATAGCTCTATTTTAAAGAAAGTAAATTTTCAATATCTCCCACTCAAAAAGGTAAAAGTGCCTAATCTGGGAAATAAAAGTACTTCAGGAGCTGTAAAATCAGTAGCTGAAATGAAAAACCTTTTTGAAAAGGAAACAAATTTAAAAGTAAGAGTGAGATCTACAAAGCAAGCCTGTCCGTGGGCTAGTGACGTCCTTGTCACTAGAGCGGCTATAGCGGTCCGCGAATTACACGCACGCACACCAGCACACAGGTCCCTAACGCGAACACCTCAAGTGCCAGGGATGCTCGGGCCGGGGCAGCCTGCCAGGCCCCCACGGCGACTTTCGGAAGGGACAAGTCACCGTTCCCCCCCCCGCCCTCCGACATCCAAGTTACCCAGCCGATTTAAACCCTGTTTCTCCCAGCGCAGCAGCTCCTTGGAGCAGCGGGTCGCTCCTCCAGCCCCCGCGGGACGCGCAGCGCCGAGCTCCGGCCCGGGCAGCCGGAGGGAACCTCCGGGCTCGGCAACCCGACCCCGCAACCTCCCAGCTCTCCTCCCCGGCTCCCGCTTACCTGGCCGCCGGCTCTTCCGAGGAAATGCTGCGCTGAAAGGCGACAGAGGCAGGAACACGCGTATCGGGAAGGGAGGGAGGGAGGGAAGAAGGGAGGGAGGGGGGAAACCCACCCCCAGGAGAGAGAGGAGCGCACCCGGCTGTCGGGCTGCGGGGAGGATGCTCCGCGCAGACCCCGCACGCAGCGGCGCGGAGCCCAAAGTGGCTTCGGAGCTTCCCCTCCCACCCCTCCTCTTCGGAGCCGGGGGGAGGAAGCGCAGCGTTACGGCTTCGCCCTCTCCCCGGTACAAGGCTGCACCCCGCACCTCAAGCCCAGCGGTAAAACCGCCGGGGCAGGGTGCCCCTCTCCCCGATCCACCCCGGGCACCGAGGTTGCTGCGGGGGAAGATCCCGGAGGCAGAGCTGCACGCCCCGCTCAAGCCGGGCTTTTCACCGCCCATAGCAGAGCCCTGACCTTATTTTAGCATCCAAGCGGTCGCTGCTCAGCCGAGGGAAGAGAAAAGAGACCTTTCTTCAGCTCACAGCCGGGCTGGAGTTTGCAGCATCTTTTGGAGACAATCGCAACTCGAGAAGGGCGCAGAGGGTCAGGGCCACAACCCGCCCCCGCCTCTCATCGCGTATCCGATCTCTGCCGTGCCGTACACCACAGTCCCTCTGGTTATCAATAAATCATCCCCTTCAAAAATTTAGTTTAAATGGAAAAAGTGAAAGATGGTGTTTCACTGACTACAAAGCCGGGGTCACTTCGGCAGCCTTTCCAGCAGCCACTGGGGAACGGATTCTGTTTCTTGCTCTGCCACCGACTTTCTGTACGACCTTTGTCACCTCCCTTCACACCCACAGTGTCTCCCATAGCTCTGGTACTTGCTTAACCAGTGATGTCCAAATACGCTTCAGTGGGAGCCAGGCATTTGCAGATCTGTGGATATTAGTCCCATTTCTGTGAGAGAGGGCAGTGTCTCACCGTAAGTGACAATAGAGCTCAGTGCAACGGTAGGATGATCTTGGCTATGTTCCCTAAATGCTGTTGTGATACAAATCTTCGTTATCACCCTGGAAAAACATTTCTTAAATTGGAAAAACCACTGAAAACCCCCCTTGTGGAACCAGGCAGGCTACTTTTATCCCAGGAAATCACTCTTCAGGTGCTGATTTGGAACTGCATATTGCCTTTCGAGTTGTCCGTGTGCAACTTTTCTAGTGCATATGTGAAAACCAGTAAAAACCTCAGTAGCTTTCACACCACAGTTCATTGTAAATTAATAATACAGTAGCAGACTCTCACATGTTGGTTAAATTCATCTGGCCTGAAAGAAAGAGTCTAAAGCCCCTGCCTTAGTTCTGTCTCGTCTTGTGTTAGCGTAACTCAGCTATGCTCTTTTAATCAGCAGGAGCTACGGTATGGTCAAAACAGGAGGGAAAGAGCCCACAACATCAGATCACATTTCTCCACCTCACTCCTTATACGTGGAGCCACCAGCTTTCTACCTACTGCTCCCGATGCTGAACACCCCTCCAGTCCTCCAGACCTCCCTGAAGCCTTGAAAAGGGGACAGAGAAAAGGCAGAGAAGGGAAGGAGCTTGCACAAAGGAGTGTGAGAAGTAGATCTGGGGGAAAGGGAGAGAACTGGAGGTACTGGTGGGAAAAATTTAGAGGATAGGAGACATAAATCAGCAGGAAAAAGGTCTGATCTTGCCACCTGGGGAACAATTTGCTGAAAGCAGGCTAGCCAGGACATCAGACAGGGGTTACATAGGATCCCACCAGTACGTGCAGACAGAGCAGCTTGCCTGCCATGGGTGCTGCTGAGCCATGGGAGACAGGAGTTCACTGCTCTCCCTGACCTGGTGCCGCCCTGTGCTCACATTTCCCTCCCCAGCCACCTCTCTCTCTGGCCGGTCGCTCAGACTCAGTTTTCCCATCCAGACAATGGAGACAGCCACATTTCTGGCACAGGGCTGCTGTCAAAATGAATTAAGTGATGTCCAAAGAGTACTTTGAAATGCAGATATTATGCTCGCTAGTTTTAATGCCTCCAAAGCGGTCTCCAGATATCTCTAAATCCTCGAGATATCCCTGATCAATTCCTGTTTTACAGATGAGGAAGCGGAGCAGAGGGACGGACGCTTTAGTCCGTCTCTTTTATGTCGGGTTCTGCGGGTCCCCCCGACCTCTTGCTGTGGCTCAGGCTCCCGGTCGCTGGGCCCACCGTGACCGAGTCCCACCCAAAGCCACATTTTGCTGACAACACGGGACAAGCCCCACACACGCGGTGCGTGATCGCTAACCCCCTATAAAGCTATTTCCTTTGACAAGTTAATGCCTAGGTTTGAGCTCCCATCCCCTCCCACAGCCTGGTGTTACACGCGTATTTCTGGCGTCCGCTGTGCCCTGTGGGACCCCCCCAGAAAACATGGGGCTGAACTAACCCCTCCCTGTATTTTCCTTGCCTTCGCAGGTGTACTGGGAAGGAGCAGGACACAGAAGCTTCTAGTCCCCAGGCCTGTGATCAAATTATCTCTCCCTCTGTCACACATCCTAATCACCGCAGCTGGCGGTCATGCCAACAATATTAACGCTGCTGAGTAGCTTTCAGTTTTGCAATTAGCAAGGTTTTCTGCTTTCCTCAAATAAAAAATAGACTTGTACTACTTAACGCTGCATAAATGATACAGATACAGCCAAGGCCCATGTTACTGTCTTGTTGAGAGGAACTGACATTGTAAGTGCTGTAGATATTTTAAATCTTTTGAAGATTACAATGGTTACAAAGCTCATTATTTCTAAATGTGTTTATCCTTCCTCTTTTTTGTTTGCAAAATTAGATAACGTGCAGTTTAAATAAACAACTATTGTACTATTAAACATTGATTAAAGAAAAGGGTTCCATTTAAATTATTAAGTGATAAGATAAAAAGCATCCCTTCTCTTTTGTACGCTACTTTATTCAGAAGTCAAACTTCTGTAGTCTCACTGAATGCTAATGAACAGCATAATAATGCACAAGGGCAAGAGGGGGCTGAGTAATTAAAAACAGAGGCCAGAAATCAAAGGGCTTGAAATATACTTACCAAAATAATTCAATTATACATTAGAAACCTGGGATAATCAAGACACATCCCACAGTTTCATTCATCATTATGCCCCAATTTAATATCTATACTGGTCTGCTGCATGCAGGAAGCAGCAATTGGGACTTTCATGTGCCATGCTTCAGCAGGAGAGACAAAGGCAACGTGCACTCAGGTCCCGTTCCCATCATGCTGCACCTTGGAAATGGCTTCACTTGACTGAGTATATTCTCAGTTAAACTGATTTAGGGAACGATTTTTAGCCGCAAGCTATTTCCACATTGGTTTTATATTCCTTTTCTCCATAGCTTTGCAATTAATTAATACAAATCTCCACACCCACCATGTAGGCTTGCCTATAAATCCATCTCCCACCTCTATCCTTGGCTTCACTTCTTCTTGGGGCTTCAGGCTTTCCTGGTTCTCCACAAAAACCTGTGCCAGGCAAAGCAGCAGGTAGGTTCATTCAGCAAACCATGTATTTAGCTGGGATACGGCATCGGGAGCCTCTGGGGTTTTCACACAACACAAGCTGGGGCAAAAAGTCCCGATGCAGCTCTGCGATGTCACCGGTCTTACAGGCCAAGGCGTTCCAGCACAGCTTCTAGTTTCCAGGATGGCAGAGATGGGGGGGACGGTGCATTTAAAAAAAAAATAAATAAAAAAAAAAATCAAGTGGCAGGTGATAAAACAAAGGGGAAAAAAAAAGCCAGTCTGACCTTATTCAGTGGTTTTGGAGATCAGCAGAGGATTTATGTGATTTACATTATTTTTGCCTTGTGCAGTCTTGATGCAATAAGCAATGATGAAACCTGGTCCCGTTGACACTGGTAACAGCTTCAGGGAGGAAACTCCAAGTGATGCACTGTTAGAAAGTGTGGCAAAACCAGAAAAAGTGACCAGAACTTTCCAACTGACAAAGGATAACACTGTTGTTCAAAAGGTTTGCAGATGTACAAGCTGTTCCCTCCCTTCTGGCACACAATTAAAGCAATGATAGGTGAAAACTGATGGCAACGTCAAATGTCAGGAAAAAAAAAAAATCTGGAATTTCAGCAAAACCGACACTCAATTGCATATCAGCTGCCTGAGGAATCAGAGTCTGATTGTCTTATCAGAATTTTTAAAGATTTAAGCATAGAGGCCACTGGTTGTCTCTAATGAGCTAAGAAACGAACAAAATATTGCTGTGCTTCACAAGCCTGGAGGAGCCTGTAGACCAACATAGGCTGCAGCATTAAATGGTAAAAAAGGGAAACAAGAATCTCAGGTCAAGGTTTCCAAAAGTAGGGGTCTTAATTAAAATGAAGGTTATGACTTCAGCGGATGGGCGCCATTTGGTACAGTCTCAGCTATTACTGAGATTTGCTGCATCTTCAATTTAGAACAAAACAAAACCAAAACATCGCATGAGAAAGAACGAGCGGGCTTTAGCCAGTTTATGACAGCAGCAAATGTGGATGTCTCCAACTTTCCACAGCCCCATCAGCTCCATTTGCCTCAATTAGAAACAAAGCTCCTTTTGAGGTGATTCTGGTTCCCCAAAAGATGATGTACATTCATCTGGTAAAAAGGAGATCATTAAGGCAAACAAACCAGCCTGTAATGGGAGCTGAAGGGTTTGCCAAAGGGGGAGGAGGGAACACACAAGTTAAGACAGATACAATTTCAACATATAGTAAGGCAGAGGGCAAAAGATCTATTTTTTCCTATTTTTCTAATGAGGAATTCATTTTTAGAAGACAAGACACTAATGGACACTTTGCTTGACTTTGCAGGGGGATTGACTGAAGGGGGGAGCTACATCTAGGGACAGAGCCTGGCCTACACTGGGGTCCCACTGCTCAGCGTTCATTCCCAAGTTGGGTGAGGAAATAGTCTAATGGATATCTTAGCGACGTCCTTTTCCGAGGAACAGTCTGGGGCAGTAATTCTAACAGGACAAGTCAGCTGTAATGAATCTCTTTCCTCAGCGCAGATGGGGCCTCGCTTTACTCACGTGCACGGCTTCTTCCACTTCCGAAGACTACGCGGAGACAAGAGCAAGGAGCTCTGGCCTCTTATCTTGCCTGCCTTAAACAATATACTGGCAATCAATAAATGAATTTTTTTTTTTTTTTAAATATGCAATTACATGAAATAGATTATCGGAGTGACAAAACCCAGAACAACTCCACAAACACACAGCCGGGCTCTGATTTCTATCAGCGTGAGATCAAAGTAGTGTGGTTGCTCATTTACAGCTCAAAGCTGCGTTATTTTCCCTAACTCGGGCTGTATCGCTACTCAGCTGAACTCTGTAAAGCAGAAATATCAGGCCATCTTGATATTCCTTCCACAGTAAATAACAATTTACAAAGGGGGGGGGCAGGGGGGAAATCTCCCTTCCCCTCCCTCCTTCCAATTCATTAAGTTCGACTGTGATAACCAGTGAGGCATACAGGAAAGGGTTAGGTATCTCTGCCTCTGAATATTTAATTCAGGGCTAAATGTAATGCACAGCATCCTCATACCCTTGGGAGTTCAGCAGCCAATATGCCAATGAATATATCCTGACAATAGTGATATTTTCTGCACTTTGGAGGCATGAGTGACATTTGCTCACCACATATGTTACATCGGATGCTGAGGTCTCCACTTGTGAGAAATTAATCAGAATCCATCTGTTTCCTTCTCGTCCTGGACAATTTCATTACAACTTAACCAAAGATTATAGGATTCCCATGTCTGTGTCCCCACCCCCCAGTCCAGTCTTGGCGTTTCCGTACCGAATGATTAAAGCTGCTTAGTTTAAGTAAGGTCAGAAACAATCTTCCTTCCTGTAGGGAAAGGCATAATGCTCATGGGCAGGGTCCAAAATCTGCTCTAAATTACATGTAGGTAAATCCAGAATATCCCTATTGAACCGGAGGGGGTTTAGATTTATCGTGGAGCAGGATCTGGACCTTGACCATTCGACGAACGTTTCTGGTGGCTGGTTTTGATTGGCATCAGGCTCGAGATTGCACAGAGCCTGTCGCTCTGCGGGTCCTCTGGCAGGTTTCCATTTACCTGTGCGGAGGGGGAGCAAAGGCAGAGCTCAGCCTTCTTGCGGGGCTAAAAAGTGCTCTGCCATAAAATACTCCCCAAACTTACACGTGTGGCTTAGCAAATTATTTGCTTATTTCTTATTTACTAGTGCTTTGTTCGTTTGATGTAATAGCAAGGGAGAACTAGACAAAGATTGCTTGGACTCAGCTGATATATAATACTAAATACCACACAACGATGGATGTATTTGCTTAAAAGTGGGTTTTTCTAAGAGTTCTCTGGGTGAGGCACAAAAAAAAATTCCAAACAAAACCAAAGCATATCAGTGGGAAACTGGTACTCGATTGTGAGGTAATAGTTGCAGCCAAGCCTGCTGATTTCAGGTTTCCTGAATGACAGAGAAGACAAAGGTCTGAACCAAAAGTGAGGTTTCCATCACAGAAACTGTCGACAGAGAGAGACCGAATGGGAGGACTGGGAAAGTCTGGTAAAAAGGGAAACGTGCTCCTGCGATACGGAGGGGCTGAGAGGCAATGATAGCATCTGAGGTCTACATATCAGGGAGGGAAAACCTGGGATACAAAGGGATCAAAAGCACAGGCTGGCTGCTGCCATACAGGAGATGGCAGGTCCCTTTTTAGGGGAGCAGAATCTCCTGTTCCTCCTCCCAATGCAAGGCACGAGTGAAGGAGGGTACCTGGAGACGTGAGGTTTTCCACCAGCTTTGGTAAGACCGCTCACCTCTTCCAGCTGCGGCTGGACGTGAAGGACAGTGCGACTCAAGGTCCAGACCCCGGCGCATGGGATGGCGGAAAGCAGGCGCTGGTCCCCCTGACCATCGAGCTGCTGGACAGAAGCAGCAGGACCCCAACAGCGTTAGGTTAACGTCATTGCCCTAAACTAGGCAAACATCCCCCAGCACTGCAGCTTCATGAGGACCAGCCCCAAAATCTGACCGCTGGCAGTGGAAGAGGAACAGGACAATCAAGGAAAGCAGTGCGGGACGAGCTAGAAAGAGCAGCTATAAACAATAGGTTGTAGCAACAAAATTTCTCTGCAAGCAAAGAAATTCATCCAACGGTGGGGAAGTGGAAGCTGAAGGCAGAGGAGATCTGCAAAGCAAGATGCCACTCAGCCAGCCTCAGATGGGAAACGGCACAAAGCTCCCTGACCCCGTGCGGAGCCGTGCTGCCTTCCCCACTTCTCCCAGCTATTATTCCAGCTGACTTGCAGGTACCCGATAGTTATTTTTGAGATGAAGGTGCATTGAGATCAGGCTGTCACAGCCTGTCTTTTCAATTGTGAGTTACTTGATCAGATGCTTTTTTGTTTTAACATAATCACATGATACCAGGGCTTTAAACAGGACCTATATTCTAGCTCCAGCTCTGGGTCGTTCCTTGCCAGAGAGATATTGACACATCGAGAGATAGCTATAAAAGAAAAGAAAGATCTTGCATAAATTAACTTATGCTATTTATAGACATGGAGAGCAGTCTATCCATGGGACCATCTGCTAATCTATGTCCCATGGCAATTAAAGTCAACATTTCACCATATCTTCTCCATCAAGGGCTGAGATTATGCACTGTACTCTTTTTTTTTTCATGTAACACCGACCTTACATCTGTGCTGTTTAGTGTCTCTTTCCAACTTTCCATAACACTTCCCATCTCCAGTCTGAGTATCTGCTGCAAGAAAGAAATATCTCAAACTGTTCATTTTTATTACTGTAAGGTAAAGTGGCTAGCAGGTGACAAAAGCTCTATTTATTTTGTTTATTCTCAATAACTTTTCTGTTTTAATACAAATAAAACAGACATCATGCACCAGAGTGATGAATTTATAGATTAGACAGAGTGGAGACAGTTAATATAACAGATATAGAGTTCAATCTTTTAAGTGCTCCTTGTTATAAACAACCCACATACATTTTTCAGAAGCAATTTAGGATTTTGGACACTATTATTTTTAAACATACAACCCAAAATTATCAAAAACCCCTGAGCAGACCCCTCACCCATCTCATCATCTTCACAGAAAGCTGGAAGCCCAAAAAGTATGGCATCCAAACACGTTGCTTTGGAAAACACAAAGTCAAACAAAATGACTGTATTTCATGCATACTTTGTCCATATTACAGATACTAGAGAATTTTCTGAAGTAACTTAAAAGCTTGAGTCCTACTGCCTTGTTTTGTATCTTTTTATACCCATTTTTATTACTCTATGTAATTTTAATAATTTACACTGGCACCATCATTTTAGCAACAGCATTCTCTACATTTAGCAACAGGAATTACTATAAAAGCAAGGAAAAAGACAGAAGATTCGATTAGCAGGAGGATTTGCCAGAAAGGAGCCTTACAGTAGGAGTGAAGGGCCCTTGCTCAGGTGAAGGATGTTATTTTACAGAAATGGAACTCAGGAATACACGTTTCATGGACACTAATACATTTGGATAATTAAAAAAAGTTAAGGCTTTCTTGGCTAGTATATCAGTCACAAGAATAACACCTCAAGCAGTGCTCCACCTCTGCGATAGCTGATATTACAAAAAGCTTCTTTTTTTCCAGATGTGCAGGGATGTAGGTGTGAGGGAGAGAAAGAAATGGAAGTGTTAGACAGTGGCACAACCAAATATTATCCATTTTAGTCTGAAACTTATTGCAGCCACAAGACGCACAGAAATTCTGTGAGAACAGAGATCTCCAAAGTTTATGCTGCCTGAGCTGCTCTATACAGGAACAATCCTCTCCTAAACCTCCCTTCCCCTTCCAGCCCCACCAGAACTTTCCTCTCACTGGTTTCCACTTTCCAACACAGGATACAAAAACTCTGAAAATGAAGGTGCCAGGGATGAGCTTTACAACCATGACTGCCTTCCCAAAGGTCTAAACCCTCCGCTAAAAACCTAAAGGTTATTATACAAAGTCCTAAAGGAAAAAAAAAACTGCTGTAAAACCTCCCCTCAGCATCTAAAAAGGTATAACAGACCATTACTGACTGCGGATATAACGTACACAAAGTATACCAGGGCATAGATGTATTTGTGGAAAGGTTTTAAAACCATTGTTGTCCATTTTTGCACATTAAAACCCACAAAGAGATTTATTTAGAGCTCTAAATAATTGCATTTCTCTCTGGCTAGATTTTTAACTATTAAAATATTCATCATGCACTCCAAGAATCTCTATGCCAAGAATTTATTTTATTTTTTTTATAACCTTTTAAATAGCTTCTTTAAAATACCTTCAGGTGTACATATTGCTCTTAAATAAACACTGAAAATAAGAGCTTATTGTAAAACACCAGAGAGAGGAATGAGACATAGGCACTGAGATGCGCCCATCAGCAGCGGCCTCTGACCACAGTGCAAAGAGGTGGATTCCAGGAATTTCAGTGCTCAGGATAAACAGAAAGGGCATTCTTTCAAAGTTGGAAGTTTTTAGAGTGAAAGTTCTTGAGGCTTCATGTAAGTAGATATAACTTTCTATTGTCAAG
>WHYT01017465.1:32133-62309 GCA_009806455.1 Tetrax tetrax | reverse complement strand
AAAAAAAAAAAAAAAAAAAAAAAAAAAAGGTTCTGTAAAGAGGATACTTGTGTCAAAATATTTTAGATTTTCCTTCAGGCGGACAGTATCTCTTGCAGGATGGACAGCTGGCACTGAGAAAAATGAGTGTTTTCTGTTTGAAAATCTCCCCCTCATCTTGTTATTCTCTTTGGCTGACAGTACACCCCTGGTCCTGAAATGATGCCCAGCAGCAACCAGCCCTCTCAGCTTGCAGGCAGGGTGCTGGACACAGCGCTGATGCTGCTGCTCCCCCCGCCTTGCACCACGTACCCCAAAACAAATCTGTGCCTCTGACTTTCTCAAGCACACGCCTCCTGCTCTACCTAGCCTGGCACCGAGCAGCCCAAGCTGCGTTTGTCAGAGACAATTACAGAGCTGCCTCGTCCGAGGTGAACATCATATGGCGACGCATAAGGTGCTGTCCCCGCAGCCGGCTGGCCTCGCGTGCTTGTCACAGGGGGCAGGGGTGTCCACGTGCCAGCAAAGGGGATCTCTTACCCGCCGTGCGACGGGGTGACAGGCACAGACACTACAGTCCTCGTGCGAGCTGCAATAGCTGGGTCTGTAGCTCACAAGCTCATCCCAGCACTGGTTTCCTGACCAAGGGATCAGCAGCACCATGGAGGCTCAGACCACCTCATCCTGTAGCTTTCAGTGTGGTGGCAAACCAAGCATCTTCTGCCTGGGAAAACTCTGGAGGGAAGCTCTGACAGAGACCGAGGCCAGGGCTGGCTCGGATGCCTTCGCACCCCGGTGACACGGCTGCTCCTCACCCTGCAGCCTCCTCAGCTGGAAAGGCTGAATGTGATCAAATACAATTTGGCAGCTGTAAAGCTCGGTTACAAATGCCTGGGAGGAGATTACCTTCAGTTTCAAGAACACTTCTTTTAATCTGAAGAGAAGCAGAGACCTCCCCTCTCCTCCCCGTGAAGCCTCTGCTTTATGCACGGAGCCAACCTTGTTCTCAAACGCAGAACTGGAACCGTTATGTTCCTCTCTGTATTCCCACATGTGATTTAACTTCTGCCACATTAAAAAAAATAAAATATTTTAACCGTCCTTCCTTCTGTTTCTTCTGACAGAAGGAGGAGTCAGAGAGCGAGGCACAAACCTGAAAAATGATCCCAAACTTTTACTGACTGCTTTGGCATCTCCTTCAAGAGCTCTCCAGCCAACTATGGCTCCTTGGAGGACAATGGTAGGCAGCATCTTTGGGTGATTTAACACAGAATTTGTGCCATTGCATCTCTGTCCAAAGGGGTTTCATTCTCCATCTATAGAAATGCAGAAAGCAGAAGAGGCTGTTCACCATTTATAGTCTCCAAGGAGTAAGGGATGTGCTTGTACATACCTGTCCCACCAGTTTTGTTTCTCTCCCAGACACAGATTAATGAAAAAAGGCAATAAGACTGCCTTTGTAGACACTGACTACATTATTACTGAACACAGAACTTAACACTGACTGTCTGGGTCATTTGAAAGGTGATGCATTTGTGAGAAAATGCATTTAGCTTATTTATGGACAAGAGAGAGGCACACTGGATTCACTATATCACAGACTTTTCCAAGCGAAATGCTCCAGTCAAGGTAGGGTAAGCAAAGATATCGCACAACACAGGAGGAAGCTTGCTCTTTTTCAATAAGATGCTGGTTCTACAGTATATTAGGTGTCATTAATGGACTAAACTGTTACTGAAACATGACCTGCTATTCCCACAAACAAGTCTCTTACCTTTACCACATTTATTTCCTACAAACTCTTTGATTTTCAGTTAATGCTTACCTAAAAGGCTAAAGACCCAGGCACTCCACTCAGTTGCATTGACATTGTCTTTTAATTAGCAGAGGTCACTTAATGCTTTTAGTATAACAACAGTTCCTTTCTTTCCACGATCAACTGCAAGAGCATCAAAGTTAATGCAGACTGATTAAAACTTAAAAATCCTTTAGCATATAAGTGTCTCAAGACAAATATAATCAAGCCGTTGCATGTAGATCATTTTCCTTGACAGCTTTGATTGCCACTCCATTAGCATGTGACTGATTATCACTGCACAGGATTGTTTTACAGAAAACACCCTGATTTGTGCAGCACCACCAGGTCCTGGGAAGAACAGTTCAGGATCTGGGGGTAAACGTCCTCTCTTGTATCATGGGTCTCACCCAAAGCTGTGGGTGAAATTAATCCCCAGGCCTATCTCCAGCTGCAGGTGTTTGACATCCTTTAAGTGCTTCCAAACCTTGTCTCAGAAGAAGGAAATCAAAAATTAGTGTTCACAAGTGATTGGTAAGTGACAAATAAAACCCACACTGGAGAAGCATACGCAGCTCGCTGCTCGGCTTTGCAGCGGAATGCACATATAAAAAATGTGACCAACCATATAACATCTTGGAAGTATAAATCCATTTCCTCATACATAGACTAAGCTGGGATCCTTGCCTGATTTCAGTGGAGAAAGATCTGTTGGGTGCTTGGTGGCGAGAGATTTGCCCAAAGTGAATGAGGTTTTCGGGAGTAGGGACCATGTCCAACTGAGGGGAGTGTCAGGTCTTCTCACTCCAGAGCCACCTGCCCTAAGAGACAGATTTTAAAAGCTAAAGGCAAACAAACATGGCTACTATCTCCAATTCCTAATAGTTTTGTTAATCCCTATCCTTTTGACCCCTGCACAAAGGAAATTATTCCAGGAAGCCAGTGGTAAGAACTCCTTTATAATCCCTGTATTAAATTGTATCTGCTACCGAGTTTGCGAAGTCAGTAAATTAGAAGAGCTCTTACTATGCCTCTTACAAATTAACAAAGGCTTCTTAGTCTTGGTAGCGTTTTATTGCTAGACAAGGAGCATATGTCAGAAAGCATATGGCAAACAACAAAACCAGGGTGAACCAGACAAAAAAAAGTAGAGCAAGCATTTCTATTTAAAAAACAATTACATAAAGCTCCCTTGGAATGGCCATATACATCCACAAACAAGCCGTTTTCATCTCCCGTGTCGCATTTAGGTTATGAAAGGATTTAGTTTCCCAAGAAAAGAATTTGAGACATAAGGAATGCAGGACAATTTTAGATTAAACAGCATGACTATGGTAACATCTGCAATAGATTGGGTGCCCTAAACACAGTACAGGAGATAACAGTCATCTTATCTACTGTTTGGTAAATAATTTCTCCTACCTCAAGGGTCATTACATCTTCAGCTCTTTCTGTCATTTGTGATTCCACTGAGGAGCTAAAGAATAAAGTCGCTACAGGTGCTTATGGTGCAAGTGAGCAGCTATAAATAACACCCCCGCCTTCGGCTGCGCAGGACAAGAAACCTCATTCGCATCCTGGCGTTCCTTCATTACACACCAACTTTGAGCCCTTCGGATCTCAGCATCTCCTGACATCAAATTTGGCAGGCAGTCGCTAAGCAGCAATGTGAGGCATTAGGGAAAAGGTTTTCTGCTTTCCCGCATCCCACAAGCTCCATAATCCCCTTCCAAAAGAAACAAGGAGTTGCAGTGGGGGGAAAAACCCACCAAGTGGCATGTTCTCAAACCTGTGAATCAGCAGGAAAAAAAAAAAAAAAACAAAAAACTCACTCTCCAGTCCTAAAGTTTGAACTCCTTAGGTGAGGGATAACATCAGCCAAGAGCAGATCCCTGCTGCCCTCCCCACACTGCGGCTGGGCATTTGCTCCAGCACGAGGCTCCCTCCAGTTACCCAGCCATGGGCTGCTCCCAGTTCACTGCTGTGCGAGCAGCGCTCTACAGCTCCGTTGCAGCCTAAGGTGCACTAAAATAAACCCACAGGTCTGTGGCTGGAGACTGTTTCTCTGTTACTGGGGAAAAGATTTAAGACCAGAGCCAGTGCAGTGATGTGTGGCGCTGCCTGAGCAAGGTACCGGCACAAAGAGGAGCTCGGGCACGAGGCTGTGAGTGACTTTTATTATATGGGTGCTGGTTTTGGAGGGTCACCTCAACTAACAAGAAGGGGGGAAAATCCCAGCAGGATTTACCATACAAAGGTATTAAAACTAAAAAAAGCTGAGGAGAAGGTGAGGCAGCACTTAGATCAGGCAGGTATAGCCAGACACGTAAGCGATGCACAGAGATCTCACGGGGCAAGGTTAGGACAGCAGTGACAGCTGGTCTGAAGAAAGAGCATTTTAAGATCCAAAACCCTATCAGGAAAACCCAACTGTGCGGCCGATAGAGAAGTTCGATAAAAATGGGCAAGCAGAAAAAGGACATGAGGTACATAAATACATACTTATTCAATAAAGCAAGAAATGGAATGGCAAAATGGAGCAAACAAGGCTGCCCGGTGATGGGAGACAGCCTGATTTATTTGCCTTGCTGAAACACAGTGGCGCAGAAAACACAGCGGGGAAACTGTGTTGTCTCAGTAGGAATTGTTCAGCAAAGAGGGTTAGGTCATGGCTAGAGCACCAGAAAGAGCCTCTGGAAGCCAGGCTTACAAAGGAAGAAAAATCACACCGACGATACTTAATTGATACAGATGTACCAGGAGTGCTGTACGCTCCAGTGACAGAGAGGAAAATTCTTTTTTTTTAAAAAATCAACAAACAGTTAATAATAAAGCAGTAGTGACTTCTAATTACCTGTATGCAACTGATTACAGCCCATGCCACAGTGACAAGCTGTTTCTTAGCAACTCAGAGGCGGCTTTTGGAAGGGCTCCTTCCAGGGAGAGGAGGTCCCATCTCCCAGAGACCAAAGTTTAGCAGTAAACTCTGCCTGGACCATTAGGTTTTAGGGCCTGAGCTACACAGGAGCAATGGAATTTACCTCCCATAGGAAGTGATCCCACTAAAAAAAAAAAAAATTAAGAACGTGGACAGGAATCAAGCAGCTCTGTAAAAGAGGATATTCAAAGCGTGGGTGTGGCACTGGGGATGCCCAGACATTCCTGGCAGAAGAGGGGTGCAGCATCGCCCGAGTCAGCAGCACAGAGGAAAGTGCAGATTATCAGGGCCAGATGGCTTCACCTAAAAGGTCTGCAAGGAGAGAGCAATCAAGCCACTAGCATAGAATCCCTTTTCATTAAAACCAGGTGCCTTCATGTTTTGATAAATGCTCAAGACAAATCCATTTCCCAGCCATGATCTTTTTTTCCTTGCTCAAATAAGTTGATTATTTTGAGAAGTCATTGAAAGTTACACACACCTACGTGAGCAATGTATTACTGTAGAGGAAAACTGCACCTTTCCTCAAGTTAATCTGCAAAACAATGAGGGAAACTCACATATAAATCATAGGATCTTTGAAAACCTCTTGGGCAAAGGCACAGGCAAAAGAGTCTGTGGATGAGCTGAAGTATCCAGGAGAGAGGGAGCATTGCCATGGCTCAAGATCTGGCTAAGAGACAGGCATAGCTGGTTAAGAGGATCGAAGATCTACATCACCACTGGTGCTTAATAAATGAATGAGCTAGAAAAGCACATAGACAATAAATGTGAAATACTAGAGAGAAGGTAGAAAAACTTCAGGGGTTCAGGAAATCTGCATGAAAAATAAAGAAACAGCCGGAGCACAATGCAGCCGTGCTCCTCGGCAGACACAAGTCGCTTAATTCATTGGAAGCTGCTTCCACTAATAATTCAGAGTAAAAAAATAACAAAATAAAACACAGCTGCCTACAGCAGCCCTGCCAAAACTTTTCTCTGTGAAGTGCTGGCTGGGAGGGCGGCTGCCAGAAGTGTCACCATGTAAAATGACATCAGCCCCCACCTCTGATGCAATCTTAGCGCCGCTGAAGTCCCAGGAGGGGCGAGCTGTGGAGTTCAGTGTGGCCGGTCCCAGCCCCCACCCTCCAGCTCAGACTGATGGCGAAAATCCAAAGTGTAACAAAAAAAAAAAAAAAAAAACACCAAAAAGCAGCAGTCCAGGTCTGCTTAATTCCAACAGGAGACAAGTAACAGAATATACTTGGAGTAAATTGATACCTGTCCCCAGTGAGAGAAACTTGGGCATCTCTTCTCAGTAAATGGGGGGGGAGAAAAAAGAAATAATACTTAAGAAAAACAAATGTCAATGACAGGAATTTAAAAAGCAATGGACAGATACACTGGGAGACAACGCTGCAAGGAATGTGCTGTACTTACTTCACAAGCTGTCAATGTCCAGCAGGATTCCGCTCACGGTGGGATCTGCGCAAGGATCTACAGAAGGTTCACAGTCACATTCCACCTTCTCCATTTAAATGTCTCAAGCACAACATTTGTTAAGTAACAGTATTACTGCATTCAGGAGGAACCCTTCTCATACAGCAGGGTTGCAATGCCTACATTCTCATGAAAGACACTTTAATAAACTGCTCTACTAAAAATAACTTGCCAACAGAAGAGTATGGACCATGTAAACACGATATCAGAGAGTTGTTAGAAAGTAAATAGGAGAACAAGCAAACATTGTTTCATCAGGAGGGGACAAAACCCAGAAAGCCTTAGAAATAAGCAAAATTGTTTGACATTTTGAAAACACAAGGCAAAAATTTTTAGCAGAGTACTGAGTCGGTGGGATCTGGGATCTCAGTCCTTTCCACTGAGATCAAGCTCGTGCCACGCAGACAGGGTTTGTACTTTCCACTGCTGTCTGCAAGTGACAACAGCATCCTCAACTCATGTCATTGCATGAAGCTAATATTAAATGCTTTCAAATCTGATCAATAAAACACAGTTTACATTACATGACCAGAAAGCTGTCAATTTTGTTTTTTAATCCTAGACTTTCTCATGAGTTCCTTACTCAAAAGGAAGATATTATGGTTATTAAGTAACCAATGACTGATTTATTGCGTATCATTTGGAAATATTTACTTGGAAGTATGCATTAAAAGGTCAAATATTCCCAAGTTTTTCTTCAGGTGGAATGTTAAAAACACCAAATAGATAATATCCCGGGCAATTGTGCAACCAAGGGCATTAGAAGGAGATTTGGAGTATCTCTGTTCCTCTTAAATTACTTAGGGTTTTTTTTGTGTTTTGGGGTGGTATTTTTTTAACGAAATGTTTTCATATTCTGCATTGACCCAACTACATAGTTTTCTTCCAGGGAAGAGTAGTGTTATAAACAAGCGTGATGCCTTCCGAACGCACCGCTCTGGACGCAGACCCGCCTCGCAGCCGTCGCACACAGGAACAGGCCGCGGGGGAACGGCACACGTCTGGCAGCCATTCAAACGCCGCACCCAGGGAGCAAGGAGATGGCCTGCAAGAATTCAAATCCAAGCGTCGCTCGGCCTTCAAACGGTACAGACGCATTTTTCAGCTGCAGTTGCTCCTGTTGACAGTTACCCAACTTTGTAATTAATGACGAGGCAGGGAATACTTTGTACTCCAAGGAGTACAGCAAAGGAATCCCCTGCATTTCACCAACGCCAACTCCGCTGCTGCTGCAGGACGGGATGGACCGGGACTCCAGGTCCCAGCAGGAGTGGGATTTCCACCAAGAGCTGCAGAGCCCCGCTCCCCTCACCCTACCTAAAGCGTCTCTGAGCCACTTTCTCACTCAGGAGAGCTCCCAGGCTTCAAAGCAACACGGGTTCAAGCATCACTTCAGCACGTGGAGTGCTTTGCTGGAGCTGGGGCGCTCGAGTTCTGGCTGCCCAGCTCCTTTTGCCGCGAAGCCCTCCGCTCCTCACCCAGCGCAAGAGCCAACGCGGGCGCAGGAGGCAAGGGCAGAGGGACCAGAGCATCCCACCCTGCCCCTTGCCCGCTGGAAAGCTGCTGTCACGGGTACACAAATAACAGGTAGCGTTAAGCTAAGGGGGAGGAGGGAGTTTTGTAAAGCAGAATGCAGGCTGCTTAAATAATGAATTAAGAGGCATCAAAGAATGCGTATGTAAAAAGACAGAGAGGGAAGGTCTGATATTTTAGACTATGCTAGACCACAATGAATAAATTATAAGAAAGTCTGAATACTTTACTAAGTATAAAGATGTCTAGCAGAAGAGTAGTTCCTACACTTCTCATCCCCCACTGGGTCCCAGATGAAGACAGAGCTGAGGGCTCAGCCAGTCTGTGAGGTCTTCTTCCATGTACATTTTCATCTGGACTGAGGCGTCTTTATTTAATAGCACCCACCCTGTCTTTAAGCCTTTTACACCAGAGACAAGCTTGCTTATTTTTCTGATGCTACTGAAGTTCTCCCAGTCATAACAAGCTAAGTACACCCAGTCAGTTTGACAAAGATGAAGTGATAGGTAGGAGGCGTATTTCATTACGCTATCAAGGCTTTGGCATGGTAATTGGTGAAGAAACAATTCCGAGCTGTCAGCTCAATGCACACGCCTTTCCACTGACTGACGTGCCGAGTCCTTGATGGGGTAATGACTGGTGTCCACCGGCGGCCAGCGCCACGCTTGCGCGCTCAGGATCCATCCGTGTTCCTCACCTGACACGGACCCATGGATGACAGCAGAGAGATGCCAACTTCTAGCAGTCAGTTATTGACCTTCCCTGTCCATGGCAGCATTTCTCTTTCCACAGGGTCTGCTCTACCCTTGCCCCACTGAAAGGAAAATGATAGCTTCCAGGTTTCATCACGTGCCCCCAAAGCCCTAATTTGAACACCGAAGTTAAGGATTGGTGTACTGCTCTCGCGTTACAGAAAGGGAGAGCATCTGCCTTCCTTCAATACTTCCATCGTATTACAAAACTCACCTGCTTTCCATCCTTCTTGCACAGTAATTCAAACAATTACTACCCTATATAAACTTTTAAAGCTTTTTTTTATTTTATTTTGCTCAGCTGTTGAAAGCTGTGGGTCAGCCAGCAGGCAGAGAAATCAACTCCACCAGCTTCAACCAACGAGCAGGGCAATGCAGGACCCCACAGCCCGTGGCCCAGGTCAGCTTCAGGGTTTTCAAAGCTGCAAAGAAAAGTCAATCAATTCCCTTTTTAATGACAAATCGTGGGATATGTTTGTAAAAGGGGTAATGTGCAAAACATAATTATTTTTCTTTAAAAAAACGTCCTCATGGTAATTTTTTTTTTTTTTTTTTGTAACACAGAACAACTCTGCCATTTTCCAGTATTTTCTTACTATTTTCTGAGTATCAGTGGTCTACATTTTCAAGAACACCAGATGCATACGCGCACACACACATTCCCCAGTGAACTAAATGGGAGATGTAATTAGGTAGAGGAAGGCATACGATATATTGCAAGATTGGGTAATGTGTTGCTTAAGTGAAAAATCAAGACTTCACAGCAGAATAGAAATTGCTAAAAAGTGAAAGTTTGGCACAAAATGTTTTTACAAGAAAATGAGAGACAGCGTTTTGCTACAAAGGGTTAACTCAAAATTATTTTCCAACACCAACTATGTTGCTTAAATAAAAATTTAATAAAAATACTCTGATTTTATAGCATCTGAATGATCCTGTGCTAAAACCTAAATTCTCCCTGGAGTAATTTTTTTCCCAGGCATTTCCTTCTACAAACAGGAAGGGGGAAAAAACAAAATCATCATCTGCAGGAGCAGTTGCGTTATCGTACTCCTCCGTGAGCTGACTTTCTGCACTTGAAATGAGATTCCTTTTGAGGAGCCAGGACGACCTGGAAAGGGCTCCAGTGCCACCTGCTGCACTCTGCTAAAATAGGCAGAAAACGCCGTGCTGCCTTACCTGGAAATGGATGTCCACCCCAAGGCAGGAGATGTTCCCAGCTGACAGAGACCACCGGGACAAGCAGCAGCCACCTTGGCCCACGCTGCGATCATCGCACTGAATGCGAGTCTGCTCTTCTGAAAAGCTGAGGAGAGCAACGAGATTTAACTTAAACGTAATGTACAGCTGATTACTGACTGTGTATTAACAGAAATAGTTAAAGTTATATTATATTTAATATATATATTTATTATATGTTATACACAAGCATTATTTTAATATTTTATTTATCTGTAATTTTGTATTATGAAAATATTTCACATTTCTGAGAGAGGACAGTAGCCTATAAAAAATTCTATTTGAGAATGTGCTGTCAGCTCTATCAAACTGTGGCAAAGCACCCCCAGCCAACCTCCACTGCCCTCTCCAGCTCCTCTCCCCAGCACAACTCACAAGCCACCACCCAGTTTTTCCAGCCCCAGCCCTTCTCCCCCAGAGCCCCACCTGGCCAGGGATGCTGCTCCCCTCCCCACCTGGCTCAGACCCAGGGGAATTCAGCTCCTTTCCTTTCTCCCTCCTTTATCTCTCCTTGCAATTTATGACAATAGTATTTTGCTACCCTTGTTTTTGGCTCTGTCCCAGTGAGGTTTCCACACACTTCACTCGATTTCGAACTACATTCACAGGGGTCTTTGGAGCCTCAGGCTTGGGAATGACTCTCTGCCTGTTCTACCCACCCGCAACCTTTACACTTATTAATTCCTCCTTCCTCCTCACCCCTCTCACTCCCTCTGCTCATCTCCCTCCCCACCTCTACAAAAAGCTTTTATCCCACAAAATGCTTTTATCAGCTGCGCTACTCGAGACATCCCTACCACAAATTGCTCAATTCCACCAACACAGAAGCCACTAAAACTTCAGACTGGGGCTCACCACGACTGCCTCCGTCATTTTATTCCAGCTCTAGTCTCTTCTAGAAAGGTTACCCCATCCACAGCCAAGACTTGTCTACCTGCTTCGGGGTACTGCCACACCAGAGGAGCAGCTCACGCAGCCATCCCTTACTCCACAGCCCTTACCTGCAGGAAAAACGAGCCTGAGGCAAAGTTTAACTGCAGGCTTTTGCTAAGCCAGCTGACTTTGGCCGAAATGAGTTAGAGAGCCCTCACGCAAGCGGACAGACGCAGTCCGTAGATGGGAGTAGTGGCTCCCATTCAGAGCAGGTCAGTAGCTTCAGGAGCTGCAGGCTTAGCACCCTCACACCCACGCTGTGAGATGAGGAACTGAAACGCAAGCAGGATGATGAGGATTCATGAATGAATGACGAAGAATCAAGCTACTTTGGCTGTTTCAGGGCCAAAGCCAGAAGAGTGTTTGGTAGCAGTTCTTTCACTTTCAACAAAAAACCCAATCCCTGAGAAACGTGTGTTCAGAGGAGTGGAAGTAAGAACTTCAAGGCAAACACTGTAAATTGAAACAATTATTCAATACTGAAATCAAAGGAAACTATGCCCTCACACTTTACCCTTCTGAAGAGATCACTCAAGCACCCAAGAAGAATGTTACCTTCAGTTTCTCTCCTGCTTAAAAAAAAAATAAAAAGATTTAGAGACATTCTAAACCTTGAGTTATCTCATTAATAGTACAACTGGAAAGATTAACAGCAAAAATTAAACAATTTCATTATTATTTAACTGCTTTTAAAAATGAATTGCCTTAATATTTATAATTGTACTCTTAAGATTAATAATCCTGATGTGCCACCTCCTCATCATAAACCATTTCTCACATTTACCCAACTTCCACAGAACTTCACAGAGAAAAAACTGAAAATACATCTTGAAGACTTCTGAAGTAAAAAGGCAAGACACCATGTGTATCCATAAATTATTTTTTATTTCAAATCCAGCTCTCCATTTACATTGTACATGAAACATGGGCAATCCCATAAGCACTCAGGATTGGTAATGTTCATTAAGTCCCAAAACTAAATTCATCACGTTGATGTCAATGTGCCAGTTAAACACAGGCTCTAAATTTAAGTAAACTGGAGAGATTAAAAAAACCCCAAACAAACAAACAAACAAAAAAAACCACACAAAAAAAGAAAAGAACCACCCCAAAACCCCACCCACAAGTAATAAGGAACAAGATTCCTATAGTCTGTTAGGAAAACATAATCCAGAGCTATACCCTGCCTGAAGAACAAAAAAGATCTCAGATTCCCTCAAATTCTAATTTTGAGGCAGACTGAGATGGCCCAGACCCTCTTTAAGAAAGTCACAAGTCAGATCTTCGCTGTTGTTCAAATTTTCTCTCAGGATTTATTGCTACAATCCCATTAATCCAACCAAACCTCTTTCTGCTGCCAAGATAATTTTGTGACTACGTGTAAAGCTAACCAACCAAAAGAGAATTTTCATCCCAGCAATATTAAGCCATAAAGGCTGAAGAATATGTTGGCTATCAACTGTCAATCCTTTACTGAAATGTGCTGAAACTGGTGAATGTTGGCAGGATATTTTGCCCTTGGATTAGTGTCCCCACAGCCTCTCCTCCACACGTTCAGGCATATGTCTGACCGTTTGTTTTAGTGAGTTCCAAGGCAGCTTGAAAGAGCAGCTCCTCATTAGCTGCTTCTGCACTCACACCCTGGCTTCAACAGCATCATCTGCAGAGCAGAAAGTTAATAACATAGAAATGTTCTCCACAAACCAAACTTAAAATGCCTGACAACAAAGCCATCAGAGTAAGAGGATGGCATTAGATCTGAATGATTCCCAGATAAATAAATCTGAGTATCAGTTTGGACCTCAGGACATCAGGTTGTCATGGTAGGAAAAAACAGAGACACATGATTCTATGCAATTAACAGCATTTAAAACATTTGCCTCTAAAACCTGGTAAACTATGACAAAAAAATTTTACACTTTTTTTTAAATTATAAAGCTTTTTATTAAAAAAAATTATCAAATATCTGTATGCAGTCCATAGTTAAATGTCATCTTTATTTTGAACTGGTTTCATTCAAATGGAGACATTTCACTGACTTAAGTTTTATACTTTTTTTTTTTCCTTCTTTAAATATCCCACAAGGTAAAAAAACCACACACACATAAATACAGGGAATTGTATTTCTCAAGGGTGTGCTTTTTTTTCTTCTCATGTCAAGAAGTGCAATTTTGCTTCTATGGTTCTTTAAAGTAAAGCAGTTTTATCCATCAGTAAAACAATACACTACACTAAGAATTGCACCACATACCTTAATATATCTTGTGTATCAGCTTTTCCTATGCATTGCTTAAGGTCAGGAGAGATCTATAAGAAAATCATCCTTACAGTAACTCATCTTCACCAGCACGGGCAGGTCCGTAAAGGTACCTACACTCTGTGAAATTGCCTATGACTGCTGGAGAATGGAAGTCAATAATATCTACAATTATACCAGCAAAATGTTTACATTTACTGTAACTGTCTTGCTTTTGCATACAAATGTACGCTCTGCTTCAAGCCACTGAGGCTGTATGATTATACTGCAAGTCTATCACGGGAATACGTTCTCAAAAAATCCATAACTTAACACAGAACTCCGCTTTTTATCTCACTGAACTTGATTCTTCCACACATCCTTCTGGCCCCACTTAAGACAAAAGAACTACTCCCTTCCCCACCCCCCCCAACTAGCACCAACACGTCAGGCAATTTTATAAAAAAACCTCTGCTTTGGCTTAATATTTCCTTCACTGAAAACAGTGAGCTATGCTACTGGCTTTGGAAGGATTGTCAAAAGTTTCCTAGATTGACTCTTCGACATTTTGAGAAAAGCATATTAATAAATCAGGCTTTTAATGTCTGCAAGAACTTCCATTTCCTTTCAGCTGCAGCTGAAAGACACCCTATACATCTTATTATTTGTTATTAAAAAAAAAAACCAACCCCAGAAGTCCATTCCCTTTAACATCCTTAAAAAGACTCAAGTTTTATACCAATGTGCTCATTTTTTCTATTACAGAGTGTTATTTTATGTGAAAATGTAGGAAACATGTAGATTACCTGAATTTTTAAGTATTCACTTTGGAAAATATTTACCCACTGTGAGACAGAAGACTGACTAAACCTACTGAGCAGACCTGTTACATTTTAGCATTTAAAACTACAGGGAGAAGAGCTGAAGTTTGACTTTAAATGCAAAAACATAAGAGACTGCTCTCTAATTTGAAAATGTTTTTAAACTTGAGATAGAAGTTTGCAGTGTCTGTTGAATCAAAAAAAAAAAAAAACCCAGAAGTTAAAGCTTGCTTAACCACTTCATTCTTACAACCACTGTTTTACAAAGGAAGATCTTCAAACCTAGAAAGAATACAGGGACAGGCACATGGATGGCGATGGAAAGGAACCGGCCAGCCACCCTGGAACCACTGTAACTCGGCTGCAAATGACACACTGTATAAAAGTATCCAGCTTCTTAAAAAGAGGAAACGAGGAGGTCTGACAGGCATTTCATTCCCAGAGAGACTGCACTAAGAAACCAAGCTGTAACACTCTCCATCCTCTAGCATTTCCTCACATAATAATAGGCATGAACTATTACAAAATCAGTATCTACCCCAGAAAAATCTTACATGAAATGGATGGACACACCTTTGTACAGACAAGTATTTCAGAATTTGGAATGCAAAAATACAGTGCAAAAACCAAAGACAGTTCTGAAAAATAGTTTTTACATATCAAAACCTCCCAGAATTAAAGAATGGGATTATAAAGATAAGGTACAGCGCTAAGAAGTTGTTTGACAAATTAATAATGGGTTATTTCCCTCGTAGAGGTTTACATATTTCACATCAGCATCTTGCTTTATGTTGTTACAGTATTTTTATGGAGCATTATTTAAAAATAATATTTCACTCAGAAGTCTAATTTAGAACTCATCATGTTTTACCCTAAATGGCCACTTGGAATGCTGTGAAACATGATTTGCAGCCAGAAGCACCAAGTACATAAATTCTTCCACATCAAAGGAATAGTTCGTAAATTTTGGATGTTCTCCCAGTGTCGGGTGGTGTCCCTAGAAAAATGAAATAAGGCCTTTTAGACAGGAAAAAAACCCACCCCGCCCTCCATTCAAAGAACAAGGAAAAAAAAATTGAGCATCTGCCATTTTAATTTATTATTTCTGATCTACTGAGCTGCTCTGAGGCAAAAGAGTCAAAGTAACTCCGTAACAGCAATGCTATGGATGGCTTGGATTAACAGCCAATTAATATCATTTCTCTTCTTCCCTCAGCCATTAATATCAAACGATTCCTTAATCACAACAGGGAAGTTAACTTGGCCTAAAGAATTAAAATCATATTTCAAATATCAGGACATAGATAGGTAAAGCAAGCTAGCCTTGAAATGCTTCAAGTTACAGCACCCCACCCTTCCAGCACTGGCCATCTTTACCTGATCCTGAGGGAATACTTTATTCCTTTTTCGCCAAGTGATGTAGTGAATGCCTCTCAGCCTTGCCAAATCGAGGTAACAACGTTCATCTTCACAGTTGTATCTAGGGACAGGCAGAAATATTATATTTACCTACAGAGACTGTGCTCAGGTTTACCGGGGTGAAACAGGGAGGTTAAAAAAAAAAACAAAAACAAAAAACAAAAACACACAGACACACAAAAACAAACATAAAAAAAAAACCCCAGCCAAACTTCAGGCCAAAATGTGTTGTCCAGTTCTAAGGCACTAAAACCAGGGACAAACTCTACTCCACTGAAAACAACAAGGGCTACCATCTGTTCTTAAGATGTGGCCTAGGAGACAGTCTGAGGCACATCTGCATGTCAGACATGTCCCTGTCCAGCTGCAGCAGCTCCTGGACATGTGAAAAAAAACCCTGGGTTTCTGAACTTATTTGGAGACTGGACAAAATACTCTCAGGCCAACATTACGCTGCAAAGCGCCAACTCCACAGCCTTCCCACAGCAAAGGCTTTATGTAGAATTTCCCAGAACAGAGAATTCAGTGCTCTTCTGAGAAGTATGCTGAATTTTTGTTTAGTTCTATAGAACTGGAGTGTCTATTAACAACCATACTTTGTCACAAAATATGTTTAAGAGGAAGCTACTAGAGAAATTTAGGTAAAACAAAGTGATGGATTGCTGAGTTTGGCCAGTATGGAAATCCTTTGGGAGGATCTTCACACCCTGGATGTGCACTTCATGTAATCAGTTCAGCTGGATCACCAAAATAACGTTAAATCTCAGACTCACTAGGCAGAATCTGACCAGTGAGGCTTTTTCCTTTTTTGCTATTTTCCCCAAGCAATTGCTGACCTGGCTGCATTTTATTTACACCACGTCACCTCAAGAAATCACAGGCTAAGTATGACACAATTACACTACTTTATAATGAAAGCTTCCTCTTTTGATTCCCAGAAGAAGAGACTGCCAAAAATGAAGTCTAGATGAGTGTACAAGACAAGTATTCATAGTCAAATACTAGCAAGGGAGATTGCTTCACTACCAGATAAGAAGAGACATTAGGAGTCAGGTGTTTAACAGAGGAGAAAGCAAGAAACAGACTTACAGCTCGAAAACAACAGCCCAGTCTGGCAGAAAGAGCAAATGGGTAAGTCCAGCTCCATGCATCCCGATGAATATATCAGAGTTGTGGGTAATTCTCAATTGCTCTGAAAATTCAAGTTCCCTGCAGACAACACAATACAAATGCTGAGCTGGCATGCCTATCCATCTCAGCAAGAATTAGTTACGTGTAGAAAGCGCAAAATTAACTTAAGGGAATACTGAGAGAGAATTGATTTTTCAAAGAACAATATGAAGAATCACAAATGCTGCAGCCAACAATAATTCAGCATAGAATTAAAAGAAATGCAAACAGGTTTCAAAACTTCACAAGGGTCTGTTACAAAAATTTGATTTTTTTTTTTTTTTTTACAAGTTTTTGTAAGTTTGGGTTTTTTTTAATTGCCTCAAAAAATGCATCATCTCCTTTAAAAAACAAAAAAAAACCCAAACAAACACAACATAAAAGACCTACACTGTTTTTAATGTAATGTAGAAGTATACAATTCCCATCCAAGGACGCAGATATCCAACCTGAACATATGCATAGGGCATCAAGCACAAAATAAAGTGACCAGGCTTTTTTCAGCCTCTGGAACTGTCACTCCCACCCCAGGGAAACCCTTCGAACTATGACAACAGTGACGCTGCAGGATAGCTGTGGAAATCTGGAATGCTGAATGGAACTACAAACAGTTTCAAGAAGCACATGGGATGGTCTAGAAGCTCCCTCAAGCCTGTCCATCCTCTTTTCAACTATTAAACTGCTCAAGTGCTTTCATCGACAGGGGAGTCGGAAGCAACTCTTGACTGCCTCACACTGTCCTTGCTTTGGTCAAAACACTGATCTCTCACTGCTGCTTCAGTGTCTCGCTCTTCCTGCACGATCCATGAGGCCACCATTGAGTACATGGGCGTTGCTGCCATTTGGCACAGGCATGCACCATTTGGGAACTTTTTCTTCAAGCCATTCCTTACTGGCACAGTGCCTACTACATCTGGGCACCACAAAATGACTTCAAGTTGTGTCTTCAGCAGCCAGAATGTACGTCAAGTTATTATTCATGACTAAACTAAGGGTTATATAAAATGAGACACCAGCATCATACAAGAGAAACCCCTGTTGACCCACAGTTACTGCAGAGCATCAGTAAATCCAAAAGGGTGATAGGGACACAGCTGGTTTTGGTAGCAGGGAAGAAACACGAAGAAAAGTGATTTCAAAACTTGTTCATTATGTAAGTAGCTTTAACCTGAGCCTACTAGCTCTAGAGATTCATTCCTAAGTAGTGCATCATAGGATGGGAGTGCTTAACTAGCTCACTCACCACTCCCTCAGTAACATCCTTCCTTACCAGTTCTTGGATTTTGCAAAGATCAGACACTGGGGCATGCACAGCTTTGCCTACAAACAGCTGTCACCAGCGACAGGCAGCGTAAGATCACACTAGTTTCTTCTGTCAGCTTACGTACTTGTATTTGTAGTCTACCACTTTGACCTCCAACGTCGATACCGTTTTCAAAGCATTCACAAGCTAAGGAGGAGAATAAGAGGACAATTATTTGGTGTTCTGAGCTATTGCATCAAACAAGCCTCAGGTTCTCCCTACATAAGGTGGGGATGATAACGCCGATTCATTTCTGTCAGGCGCTAACAGCTAATAGTGAAGACAGGCATGAAAACATTAGATATTATTATTTTACCACAAGAGATGCTACACCATAAGTTCACTAAGTTGTGTGATTTGAAAATGTGAATCAATATGAAAATTCATTAAATTTTGAATGCACGTACTCAGATACAATAGCTTATGCATTTGAGTTTGCAAGCATACAAAGGTTTTTGTTAAAGTCTTCGGCACCAAAGATGCTAGAAATAAAAGAGATAACATTACATTATTTTGCTTTCATATTATCAGAAGTTCTGCAGTGTCTGTTTGTTAAGAGGAAATACTTTTAGTATTACATCTGTAGTCTTCCATTGGTTATTTTAAAAGGGCAGCAAGGTTCAGTGTCTGGTGTACAGAAATAGAGACTGGCTAGAAAACAGAATAAATTAATATTAGCACTGAATGTATTTGTCCAGGATTGCCAGCAGACAGATGTCTTAGCTGAACCTAAAAAAAAAAAAAAAAAAACAAACAACCAAAAAACCAAACCAAACCAAAACCCCAACAATTTAATGAGCAAAATTTAATTTCCGATTAGTTTGTTTTAAAAACAAAAAGGAACACACCTCATTCTGATTTAATATTTTCCGGTAATCTGTACTGCGTGCAAGTATTGTGACTCGAATTTTCCCATCCTAAAAACAAAGAAGCAGCAGTGTATTAGCTATAAAGCAGACCTCAAAAACAAACCCCAAACACTTCCATATTTATTGGCAGTTATTTCAGCAACTAAACATGTTCCCTCCCCATGTAATAGATGATGTAACCACCTTTGAACTGACATTGTATTTTCCAACAGATTAAAAGTGTCAAAAACTTTGTGAAAGTCTGAGTATTAACAAGGAATAAAACATTTTCTGAAAGATTTACTTTATTCAGTACAAAAGAGTCTTTGTATTACACATTATACAGCAGTTTTTGAAAGCAGGAAAGCAGCTTTCAGGATGGCTTGTGCACAGATCCTTGGAAAAAAATATTTTACTTCTATAACAGTTCCTCCTTTTACGTCTTTCAGTTAATTGGACTCACAGAGGTAAGTGTTCCAAGTGAAACAAAGAGATTTAACTGCATGACTCCCATTAGTGTCAGCAGGAGAAGCATAACTAAATGCCTGTGCAGTGCTTTGCACATGCACCCTTCAGCAATAACAGGCAGGCTGCTCTCTAGCAAACACTTCAAGAGGCCCAGAACTGCCGTATCCATCAACGCAGCCACTGCAACAATTTGCAGAAACTGCCAGTGTGTACAACAGGGAAGCCCAGGGCCAGAGAGATGGCACCAGGCCGGCATTGGAAGGACCAGATTCAATCATCTCCTCCTCTGACCTGAACTCAGCAGTACCCATGGGGATCGCTGAGAGCGAGCTCCCTGCTTTGCTCTGTGGGATCCCTTCTGCCAGACCCAAGGACAGCACCGTGTCAGCACGCTCCAGAAGAGATCGTGCACCGTGTATCTGGCTTAACTAGGAGGGACACAAAGGCCTTGTGCACACAGAAGGGAGACGGAGAAGAGATCCTACAGTCGGAAAGAGGATGTTCTATAGCCTGTCCTATAAGGCACCAGGGCAACTTTCACAAACATACACAAATGTTTGGAGAAGGCTTTTATGGAACAGGTTGGCTTATTGGAAAAAAAAAATCCCGAGCGTCACAGGAAAGGACAAGAAGCGCACGATGCCCTTATTCCCCATGGGGTCCAGCTTGCTAATGCTGTTTCTTTGGCAAGAACCACCAGCTCTGTATCACAACTTTATTATTCAGTTATCATACCTTGGGTCCTTCTTGTGTGATATTTAATCTGTGCAATACATGCTGAGAAAATGCTCTAAATAGCCCCGTACCATGACAGCCAGAGATCTGAAATTAAAAAAGCAATTGTTAATATAAAAAGTTATTTTCCACAGAAAAAACTCTCTGTGATCAGTCTTTTGCCATTCTTGTGGGACAAAAGACACTGTGCTAAACATGTCACTGTCCACTGCAACACAAGTTTTACCTTCATTTAGAAGGAAATAAAACTCTCTCCGGAGCGTTGCAGCCTGCATGCATGAGCTAATACCCCCGGGAAAGTCTGCCAGTGTACAAGCTCTTGCGCTCTGCAGAAATACCAGGAAGTCCACAGTGCCCACCCATTAAAGAGGAATAATATGCACCTCGTGAACTGTGACATAGGACATTGCACACAACCAGCTAAAGAAAACGCCAAAATCCTAATCTTTTGGGAAGACCATTTCATTTGGAGTTGTACAGACCTTCAATGCAGTACATTAATGCTAACTCAGCTAGATATTCCAAAGATTGATTAGCTCAGAGTTTAAGCTGTCACACACACATCCAGTCAACGCAGCAGATGGATAAAAAGGACTCACCAAGGGTGTGTTATAAAACAAGCCATATCGCATTCGAGGCAGTAACGAGAAAACCGCTTCTTTAAAGCACACCTGCGAAGGAAGATCACAAGAAGTTACACTGCACTGCTACCTTCCGCTGCCACATCCTGTACGCATTCAGTGGGATCACTGCTTATAACGAGCTAGCAATTACACGCTCCTGTCAAGAACATCCTCACTTCCTTGACTGCGCAAATGAATAGAACAAAGACAATCCTGATCGCAAAAGAGCTCTCACTTAGGATGCTACAGATGGAAGTGTGGGAAGAGGTAAAGAAACCACCCCCAAAACAGAACAAATGAACTAAATAGAAGAAAATCAGTTAGATAGTAGAGAATTTATGACAGGTTTTAAGAGACTAAAATGAGCTCGGAATGAATGGGTACATTTTTCGGTGGGAGTCAAAATTTTTTTAATGATAAGCAGCAGGTACACTAACAGATGCAGAGGAAGACAAACTCCTCAGTAGGAATCAGGACACTTAGAAAGACAGTACCATTTGAAAATCATTAACTTCAGTAGTGGGTCCTGCAGAAGTGAAATTAATACATAAATATCACCTCTCAGAAGACAGAAAAGTTAGGTCCATCTCTATAGACATGCTACAGAATTAGGTTACAGCTCTGTCTCTGTTTGTAAGGTAGGATGCTCATATTACACAAGTTAAACAGGCATGGAAAGTATTAGTACTTTCCTCTGAAACACTCATATGCACAAGCAGCTTGAGAAGCTGTTGTATTTGCTACCTAGAGACTATGAATTAAAACAAAATAAAAAATTCCATACCCTTTTAGAGTCAAAGGTTTTCAAATGCATTATTTCATAGTCGGTAAACACCTTCCATGTCTCACTGAACAGGTCGCCATAGCCATACGAGCTCTAGGAGGAAAGGAAAAAATACAAGGGCGTAACAATTACATAAATGTGTACAAAAATTGTCTTCACGATTTAAGTTTTATATAGAGAGTTTTAACAGAAAGTTAATATGTGCATCACCACCACGGGACCTAAGACAGCCAAGCACAGAATGCAGACCTTACAGAACCCCTAACCCTGCATTTACAATGGCAGTTAACTCAAATTACCCATCAGATAGTTATTTTTAATAAAACAGTTCTATAAAATAGCAATCTACACAAGTTTTTCAGCAGCAGATTAGACTTTTGGAGTTAGGAGGAAGAAGTACCTACTACTTTCCCCAGAGACAACAGAACACAAGTTAAATTTGAAGTAACAGAAACAGAGGGATGGTAGAAGGCATAAATCTTAACTCCCGAGACTAAAAAAAAAAAAAAAAAAAAAAAAAAAAAAAAAAAAAAAAAAAAGAGAATGGATAATAAGCTGAAGTCCACCTTTCAAGCAGCACAGACAGGTCATCAGCAGTGAGTTGGTGCCATCATCTGGTTGTACACGGTAATGAACCAGATCAAGCAGTTAAGACTAATTTAAAATGATAGTCCTGTGACAGTACTTACTTGGAATGGCACATTTGAAAGAGTTATTTGATTCAATAATGCAATGTAAGAAAGAGAGTTGCTTTCCAAAGTAACTTACAATACTGACACATCTGATCTTTTCAGAAAGTCTTAAGAGCTGCGTTAACGGCTCTAGAGAGCTTCCTTATCTGAGAGGTGCATTTATTTTCGCCTTCAAAATGTAAAAGAACCAGAAAAAAGGGTCTCTTGTAGCCAAAGAGGTTTTTATTTAAATAGCAAGCAGGGGACACTTGCAGTTCTCTACTGAATATTAGTAGTATTCTACTCAGCAGAGCATAGTCTATTGAATCCTAGCAGTAAATACTCAAAAAGAAAACCCAGTGTTTCATGAGAAAAAAAGATAAGCATGAGAAAAGATCAGTCAAGAACAGTGTTGTTTCTGAACCTGATTATACACGTTATCTGGCATAATACAAATTGTCTACTTCTTCGTTGTTCAGTTTAACACTCCTCTACACAACTTAAATACTGCCCAGTAAAACTAACATTGCTCTTAAACACAGTCCTGGTTTCAACTCAGCAGTACAGCAGAAATAGTCCAACTTAAAAACTTGTTTCATATGTCATCATGGCCTTCCAAGAAGTGATTGAGAAAACTAATTGCAAGAAGGCTATTTAAAAGAATTAAATATTAGCCCCTGTTTTCGTACTCTTCAAACAGCGCATTTACTGTAGAAAATTTGTTCCCTACCTATTGTTCATGCATCTATATTAACAAGATCCAAAAAACTCAGTTCCACATGGCTAAGCCCACAAGAAAGCTAAGGATTGGCACCTGAAAGCTCCAGCCTCTATAAAACAGAAATACAACCTATTACAAATGGGTTAAAACCACGGCAGACTTACCGTGTCCCACATGACTATGTTGACATCAGTACTGAAGGAATTATTGATGTGCTGTGTAATATAAAGATTGATGAAATCACAGAAGTGATGGTACATATTAACACCTGTAAAAGAAAGAATTGTTAGCAAAATACTACATTACTTGCTCCACTTTTTAATGGTTCATGCATTTTTTTACTTAGTAGTACCCCCTATTTTATATTAGTTTTCCCCCTGCTTCTGACTAAATGCTTCTTATATATGCTAAAAAAAGCAAAACTTGAAAGGGAAGGTATCAAGGTAAGGAATCTGAGGTAAAACATATTTTTTAAATTTCAGAGAAATCAGAAGAGTGGCCAAAAGACATTACGAGGAAAAGATAAGTTTTGTGTGCTATTTCTCATTACAGCCTGCAGCTGCTTTCTGAAGTATATGAAAGCAACTACTGCTTTAACAATAGCTTTTGCAAGGAAAAAGTAAAAACAAGCCTTCGGCACTGATCTTAGGTCTGTTTAATTTGGGTTAAGGGAAGCTCTGTCTGCAAGGACTACAAGACAGAACTTGCACTTGCACAGAAGCCAAAGCCCAAGTAATTCCTTAGGTTCCTTCTCAGAGCATTCCTGTTCATTCTTGGTTTCTTAAGCTAATACCTTAAGATCACGGTGCATAAAAAGCTACCATGAAACAGAGGAGGTAATGTAGTCCAGTTTCCTTGCCAATGAGGACCAGACCCCAGTTTTGGGACCACGTACACACAGCCCTTGTTTCTAAGCCTCTGACCAAAACGAGCTGCCATGATAGGAACTAGCTGCCAGGCTTCCTAGACTGCTCAAACAGCAATTTTCCCCTGCCTCCCTTAAAACGAAGGAGCTGGCCAAAATCACCTCCCAAGCCACAACTGGACCACCCTGCTCAAAGGTTCGAATGGGCAGCACAGCAACTCTTCCACAATAACTCTTCAGGGGGCTGCAACAACTTTGCCTAAGGTAAGATACTGGCCTGCCAGGTGAAAAGAGGAAATCCAGTTTACAGTTGCAGGGTGTTTACAGTTTACTGGCTCAGAACAGAGGTGACAACTACCCAGTTTAAACCATAGCTTACCCCACAGCAGCTCGTTTGTATCTCTACAACCTGAACACTCTCTTTCATTAACATTTGTCTGCAAAATATGCTGCATGAACAAAAAGGTTAATGAACTTCAAGAAGTGCCAGATACCACTGGCTGATTCCTAAAGATGCTTGGGTGCTGTCTCTCTCATGAGTTTTGGTGTAGTGTTGCACAGCATTCACTCTGTAATGAGCATTCTCTCTGTAATGAGACAGCTAATTTCTTCCTGTAGTGGCTTTTCACCTAAACGTGAAACTTTAAGATTAAAACAGGGTTGTGTTTAGTTTTGTGTTTGGCTCTTCTGGCGTGTGGGAGGGGAAGTATTTTAATCAACTAACAAAACTTATTCCCTTGAACTTTGTCTTTGAATACTGCTTCCCCTTCCATATCATTTGATACACACAGAATGCTCAATTGCTGAACACATACACACCCACACCTTGTGTTTCATGGTATGAAAACTTTCATCCACAAATACAGACAAAAATGAAGCATTCTGTACAGAAGAGTGGTACAAAGTCAAAGACTCTGTCAAAACACAGTCAAGAGTCAATGACTGTGCAAAACAAGTGGCAGGAAATTTTTAACGATTTATTTATCTGCGGCAAAATGTAAGGATTTAAATCTAAGTTTCCAAGTTCATCAATGGAACTACAGAAAAAAGGATCTTAAAAGTCACATCATTTTGCAAACACAAAAATACATTACAAGTGATCTTGACAATCACAAAGGTGGGCAAGTTGGATATGCAGTACCGTAGGATTAAAAAAAGATACCAGTTACCTGCATCTAATTTCATGAAGTATGTTGGCTTATCAATAACAACATCACACTTCTTATCTTCTAGGGGCCTGAAGTCTAATGCAGTGAATGTCTGGAGTTCTGCAAACCTACAAGGATTCAATCACACAGAACATGCTTTGTCATTAACACGCTTAAACAAATGTACCTCGTACTGTTCATCCAGTCCATTTGATTTAACAGGACTCTGAAAACTGACAGAGTCTGACAATTAAAGTCATTTGCAATTGTAATGGAAGGTTCTTCAGGTTATGAGCTTCAAGAGGTTAAACACTGCCTTTGATCTCAGGAGTGAACAGCATCTTTGATGTACAAATCAAGGCAGTAGAGATGTAACAAAGAGCCTTAGAGCCTAGATCTGTGGGTCTACCCAGCTTGATCTGCATTGCCAGAGACATTTCAGCAAGATCTTCATGCTTTGGTCAGAATAATGAATGTAGATGCAATATTTATTATTCCTGGATCTAAACAAGGACGAACAGTTGAGATGACAATAGCAGAAAAGTAGAAATAGTAGAAAAGTCTTTTCCTCCTCTGCAGCTATTCTTCACTGAAATTGACCATCAATGCAAAATGAGAATAAAAATATGAAGACATGAGGAAAGCATAAAAAGGAATTCTTATATGTCACCTCAATGGCTCCCATTCCTTCCTGTTTCATCAACTACCTGGCAAGGCAGCTTTGAAGTGCTAACATGCAACCGGTGATTCTTAACCAGCTACTGCAAAGCACCCACCCTCTGCACTTCCTACTTGGCCTGGAGACTGTTGTCCACTTCATGTCCCAAACACAGGCTCCCTAGGAACGCTGTATGAACATACATCCAGGCCAGTCGCTGCATTAGCCCCAGCACCACCGAGGACTGCGTCAACCAAGACACAAGTGCAAACTTCAAGGCATATGGCAACAAAACAATTGTCTCCTTCTACAGGCAGATCAGGCATACAACCAGCCTCTTGTCCAGAAAACACCTGAAGGTTAGAGCCTCAAATTACAAGATACTCTCAGATCTTTTGCTGCTGTAAATTAAGTAGGACACAATTACACGTAGCATAGCTCAGAACATTCTGCATAGATGTAATTACCAGAGGCATCTTACATGAAATCTCAAATTGACCTTACAAAAGGAGCAACTATTTCCTCAGTATGAAACCCCCTACACGCAGCTGCTAGTGTCAATGGAAAAAAAAAATAAAAAAATTAGTAAGTGAACTTGGAAGCAGCTCTGACAAAGGATTCTTACCAAGACTGCAGCGGGCTCTTGCGTTGACCTTCAGCCAAAAATGCTTGGACATTAAGGGTGCAGTGACCTCCAATTTCTCCCTTCTGTAAAAAGTCTTCTTTGAATCTAATGCAAATTAGTAAGAGTCTATCAGTTTTTCTGCAATAGTGCTATAAATGCTTTACAATCTCGATTACATACTCAAGCCAGCGCTAGTTAGTCTCCACTCAGGAAGGTACTTCAAACATATTTAAAACCTGAGGATTTTCTTCAGCATAAATCAAATATTTCCACAATTCCCAAATAAAGATAGTGGTGGCCTTTGAATTCTACACATTAATTTAGAAAACAGCACTAATCCACTCCAAATGTTATTAGGAATTACTTTCACATACCCAAATGAATAACTTTTTTTTTGCTACATGATTATTTACAGGAGCATCATTAGTTAGGGTTTTTGTTTATTTTTAATAACAATTTCTCACTGAAACTCACCTCAGATTCCACAACCCAGTTAGTAACCCAATAATTTTATACAACATAAGAGTGAGGTGCAAGAACAGGTTTCATGAAAATGCCAACTAAAAGGGCTGTCTAAACTAGCTTTTAGGATAGGCCGAGAAGTTGACAAAACCCATTCTGAAGGGTACTAGTGTTACAGTCATGAACCAGCTCTTCTCCAGTCATGTGCCTAGGATGCTGACTTCAAAGACAAGGCAGAAAGGAAAATGAGTGATGCCAGCATCAGTGGTATGGGTTATTTACCCAGTTTTCCAAGATGTAGCATTTTAATTTGGGATGCAGGAGATTCAGGTTCAGATCTCTATTCTGTCTCACCGTACCTAAAAACGCAATTCCTGGTACTGGTATAAAGGCATCTAGCACAGGAAAGGTCTTCTTGGTGCCTCATATAAAAAAGATTCTACCTTGCACATTACCTGATTGAGAAAGGATGTGGCTGAAGACACAGAAAAGTCTCCCTCTCTTCCATCAGAAGGGAGGATTTCAATCACCCGTCATTCCACAATGTGGAACGATGGCACTGCTTAGGTTTTTTAAATAATCCGTACTGCTGGCGGCAGCAGCAGACAGCAATCAAGAGGTGTAGACCTCAACAGGACTTCAGCAACACTTCTCTGACCAGCAGTAAAGCCCATGACAACAAGCACATCAGCTTTGTTAAACAAAATTCTTAAGTCCTTTTCCCAGCCATCCCTTGGTTTTACTGTAACACAAGCAAATCAGAGACCTGTCGTGGTTTCTCTTTACGCTCCGTAAATCAATGTACAAGTTTGTTGCTCTGCAATGCTGCAGGTACTGAGAACAGGTCAGAGATGAATCCTCCTGTTAGGAAAAGAACAAGTAGGATTTAATCAATAACAAAAATTATGTTTATAAACCAGTGAAGGGTATAATCTCTATTAGAAATACCTACTGTTGCTGCAGGCTTACAATGGGTTTTCATTTCATTGAGTCTCTCTCGAACGTAACCAAAGTCAGCTTGTTTCCAGAATATCTGCTGGGCTGTCTCAATGTCACTTGCCCTGATGTATGAAGGAGAGAGGCAGAGGGGAAAAAAAAAAAAAAAAAAAAAAAAAAAAAAAAAAAAAAAAAGTCTGCTGCTCAATTCTAGTAACAACTTCAACAGAAAACATTTTTTCCACTGAAAGTGGAAAAGAAGAGCCAGCCAGTTAAGATTTAAGACATTTAAGACGCAAAACAGGAAGCAACTTATCAGCTGCATATAAGTGAAAACATCAATGACAACTTAAAGCTATTCTCCCATAAAAGGGTATTTTTTTTTTTTTTACATTTTTTCCTCTGCTTTTTAAAGCTTAAAGCTAAGAAAGGAAATCCAGAGTTATTTTAGGAATCTGAATTCAAGGCTAAATCAGAATAATGAAAACATTGTGGCAGGAAGCATTTCGAACAGTATTTTCTTCCTTAAAAAGTTAAATTTTCAAAATCACATTTAAAGATGTTTGTCATGTATAAATACACTCACATATACATATCTCTCCACAAAGAATCATTCTTTAGACTATAAATATCACAATAAAGTCAGCTTCCCAGATAACATGAGAGTGAGCACTACGCTCTTTTTTAACACGCTGTACTTCATCCATTTAAAAGGAAACTTACCACCCAGTTTCAACGTAATCACACACTGGGTAACTGAACCTGTAATCTGATTTGCAAGACTTCTCATAGCCCCAGCAGGATCTGAGTTTCTTCAAGTGTTTCTGTAACACAGAACAGCTGCATCAGGTTACACGACAGCAAAATGGGAATTACTTAAGTTAGTTGTTACCTTATGAACAACCACCTGCTAATAAATCTTGCATTAAAGGCTTTCAGTTTTGGTCTGTTTTCAAATGGAGTTTCAGGAAGAACAGTCAGATTCCTTACACACAACACAAGCTCCAAAGAGGACGCACAGGCACAGCAATATTATCCTTGTCTTTAATAAGTCTGTTCCAGGACAACCACTTTTCCTGACCCAGCGAGCAGGATTCCAAAATTTTCACATCCCTGATAGATGACAAAGCTAAGCTCACATAAAGCACAGTGCTCCAAGCCCCAGGTTGAGTGTACAACTGCTCCCCAGACAAATCTAGAAACATTGGCTTCTGCGGTGCTGCAGAAAGACAGAGAAAGGGGAGCAGAGCTCCTGCTCCCAGCTCCACAAAACAGCTCCAGCCTGACAGACATCAGAATTGCTCCTGAGCCACGCACCGCCCGGATCCTCAGGGTCACTGTCCCTGCTTCAAGTGAATGAATGATATGCAACGACAGGGTGAGATTAAATCAGCATTTCATCAATTTGCCTATACTCTGGGCACATCTGCAGAAGTACTACAGCATGCTATAAATCACAGGCCTAGAAATTACTAACTGCACTTAGCTCAAACACCTTTCACATGCGCAAGAGTCATTCAGATTAAGATCATCATTTCAGCTCTGTAACAATTAAAAGAGGGAGGACAAAATTCTTGCAAAACAGTACATTGAAAATCCAGTCTTGTGACAGCATCAGATTCAGAAAGAGCCCCCTACAACTATTTCAAAAGCAACAATTCCAATTTCCACTGCAACCAACTAATTGGCAAGGAGACCAATCCATCACCATCTCTAACTGCCATGGCCCCAAGAACAAACCACCCCAACATTACATTTGAACAAACAACAAACAAACAAAAGCAAACCTACTTTATATGGGCAATGAGAGTCCTGCTTACAGATGCCAGCAATATGCTGATTATTGTGCAGAAAGTATGGAATATGCTCATCTGGCAAGTTGATAGCTTTGTAGCTGTATAACGGCTCTTCTGGGATGTTTTTGAATTCTGTAAGATTTTCAGCTTGGGAATTAGCCAGCGTTTCTTGCAGTAGCAATCCAAATGCGAGCAACATGAACATGGCAACCTATGAGTTCTGCACTTAAAAAAAGGAAAAAAAAAAAAAAAAAAAAAAAGACAACATCTGCAGCATAGCACATTTCAAGCACAAAAGACAATATTCAGCTGAAGTCAGTCATATACAAAGAATTTGTACTCGTATTTCTGAGGTGATTTCTCTTTCCTCTGTTAAGTAAACTTTCACTAAGAGACTAAACTGTACAACCTCAGGACTATCTCTGAATCATTAGTCATTGAGGGTTATTACGCACTACCAACTCACAGTCAAACCAAAATGGGTGTGTTTACTTTAGCTAAATCCCCAGGGATCCTGAGAGTTCAAATGTGGAAACTAAGTATAGCGCATATAATATCCAGACAGCAGGAAGAAAATGTAGAAGTATTGAGGGGGAGGGATGAGAAGAAGAGGAATTTTAGTTCAAAAGTAAGTATAAAAATAATACATTTTCCACTTTGGAAGAAATTAATCATGAGCTGAAGGAAAATTATGCTGTCACAAGTAAATGGTCAAACTTAAGTCTGTTTCAGCATGCTTATTTTTAATAGTTAACAGCATGTTAAAGAAACTTTGAATACCAAGTTATACCCTAAAAACTAACTAGAGGTCCACACATATCTATACACTCTAAAGCAGTGTGGACACCTTCCTGGCAATACAACCTTCACACCAAACAGTCCTGCTTTAAACCATCAAACTTCCTGAGAAAAAAAAAAAACAAAACAAAACAGATGGCTTGTATCTAAAAAACTTTTTGGGGCATTATAATTTGCCAAAATTTGCATCCTGAAGCCTTTAGCAGTATTCCTACAACACAAGTCGTTTTACCTGTTTGGTTTGAGGAGAACTGCTTCGGATTTCTCAAGCACACAAACCTGGGAGGGGAAGGGAATAAATAGGAGTTAAACGTGTCCTGCGAAGGGAGGCTTCCTCAGAACACAGCCCTGCTCCCTGAGAAGCCTTCACAGCAGTGGGAGCAACCTCCCAACAGCCCGGGAGGGTTTCTGGCCCGCCTGGGCACTCGGATCCCTGAGGGG